>JANJGN010000018.1:112444493-113044493 GCA_026770705.1 Isurus oxyrinchus
CTGTACTCTATCACGGTAGCCATAGGTGAGTTCCCACAGAGAGAACAGAGGACCCACGCCAAAGTCGTCAGAGGCAACAGGGCCAACCATTGCACAGGTTATCTCCACCCCTGCTGCAGATGTCAGGGTAGCACCTAGGAGAAGCGGTAGGCCTAGAAAAGTTAAGAAATTCTGATCGCAAGTGTTTGCACAGGGAACACATTTTGTCAGTTTATAATCTGAAAATAAATTCACTTTCACTGAATAATGTGTAATGTTGTCTTTCAGCTTCATTGACAGACTTTGCAAGTCCTCCCACTGTATCCCCCCCAACTTCCCACTAAACAGTTCAGCTGCATGCAGCTGGACTACAAGTGATTCTGGAGGGAGAATTGTGTGAGCGGCAGAGACTTTCAGAGCCTCATGCAAGCTCTCTCCCATGCACATGAAGCCTTCTCCCCTCACTCATCCCAATGTCCTGAGCATTTCCAATGCTGCCTGCTGGGGTTCACTTTCAGTTATCCATCTGAGCTGACCTGCATCTCCGCCCACCCACTGACCACACTCCCAGGCAGCACCTGTTCCCGGCCTACACGAGGCTCCGCTCACTTTCCTTTTCGACAACGATGGTCATACTCAGATTTTTGCTCAACTCCCCTGTCCTTTCCCCTCCTTCAGTCATCCATGCCTTTTCCCTCATCACTGTCGACCCCTGTAACATGACCTTTCCATGTCCCCACCGTCAGCTACCAGCCTGAAACCTTTTCCTTCCAGGATGTCCAGGTGAACGTGCACATTCTCTACCTTCATGAGAATCCCACCTCCATCCACATTAACCTCCCCGACCTCTTCCTCCCCAAGGTCTGTTTCTGCCCCCACGTCCCCACTAACCCCCCCGCTGACCCTGTTACTGCCACCGCACCCTGCCATCTAACCGGCTCCCTCTACCCCCTCTCATACTCACCATTCCCTCCTACCACACCCACCCTCAGTTCCCTCCCCAGGAGGCAGTCATTGACTCCACATTCCCCTGGCCATCCCCCCTTACTCCCTCCTCCACCTTTACTACCTCCTGCCCCGGAAGCCTTCCTCCCCGTGGACTCCTTCCCCCCTCCGAACTCCTTCCCTTACACTCAACTCCCCACTTGCCGTTTCTCCCCCATTACACTTTCCTTCCCCCATACTCCCTCCTCCTCCCTCCCAACCTCAGCCCCCTGACACCATCGTTTCCCCGCCAACTTCCTGACCCCTGTACACCTTCCTCTCCCAGTCAAACCTAGACCTCCCTCTCCCACCCCACTTGCACTCCACTCCCCCCACCCCACCCGGTACACCTTCCTCTCCCACTCACAGCTGGACCTTCCTCTCTTCCCCCCCTTGCTGATCATCCGGAGCAGCCTATGGCCAAGACTCTGATGTTCCGAAGCAGGCCTGAGACATCAATATAGACCTCCCACCTTCCGAGAGCTGCTTTGCAGCAGAGCCATGTCCATGAGAGTCCACCCAGCATGTGCTGCTTCTATTCCTGCAGGGTCAAGCATTTCCTTCTCCTCGGACAACAATAAGTCCTGAGGTCTGCATGTCACACTTGTCCAGGCGTGTTCTGGGCTGGTGTGATCTCTCACCGGCGTAATGGTAAATCAGGCGTTGGTTGGGGGGGTGGGGGGTGGGGGGAGTAGGTACGATTCTGGCCGGGCCTCACTTAGCATCTGGTTAGCGGGACGCACAGCAGGTTGATGCCGGCCTCCAGGGGGATTGATATTCTGCTGTATGGCCGACACCTTCAGATAATTCCGCTGTGCTTTCATGCCAGCATGAAGCCGATTCTTGGCCTTCCCACTATATTGTCCGCTCACACTCACCATGACACTGACACCAATGAGGCCAGAAAATCCCAGCCTCTGTCTCTATTTATAAAACCGAGGGCCCAGATGCTTTATTAACCACTTTCTCAACCTGCCCTGCTACCTTCAGTGATGAATATGCATAGACGCCCAGGTCCCTCCTGCATCCCCTTGAGAGTTGTGCCCTTTATGTTGTACTGCCTCTCTTTATTCTTCCCATCAAAATGAACCACTTCACATTTCTCAGCAATAAATTACATCTGTCACATGTCCACCCATTTCATCAGCCTGTCTGGTCCTCTTGAAGTCTATCACTATCCTCCTCACTGTTCACAATACTTCCAGGTTTTGTGTCATCTACAAATTTTGAAATTATGCCAAAGTTAAATGGGTGACCATATATGGGGGTAGAAGGGTTTATATGAAAGGAGAGGTTTATCGAGGTTAGGAGAAGGGTAAACTCAGAGGAGAGACTGAAAGAGAGAGAGACAGACAGAGACACAGAGAGAAAGAAACAGAGAGAGAGAGAGGGAGAGAGACAGAGAGAGAGAGACAGAGAAAGAGACAGAGGCAGAGAGACAGAAAGAGAGAGACAGCAAGAGACAGACAGAGAGAGACAGTGAGATAGAAAGATACAGGGAGAGAGAGATTTAGAGACAGAGAAAGAGAGACAGAGAGATAGAAAGATGGAGAGACAGATAGCGAGAGAGAGTGATAGAGAGAACAAGAAGAGTTGAGTTGGAAAGTAAAAATACCAAGATGAGAAGGTGTTCCGTGCAAGGGTTGAGGGGAGAAAGTAGAGAATATGTCAGAGTGAATACACAAAATTCCTGGACTTTTATCAGCTACTTGGCCATTATAATGAATCTTGGTGATGACCAGCTGAACTGTTTGACTGTTTTTGGAATTGGACAACTGCAGAATCACTGTTGAATTTCTTCATGAACTGAGAATTATTATTCTCAAATACACCAATACAAATGGTATTGTCATTAGTGGAGTGCCTTCGGTTAGGGAGAAGGTGATCACGACTCAAGTTGTTCAGAGTTATTCTGTTGATAGTGAGAAATCTCAGCATCTGAAAGCAGTGTGTGCTGCAGCCCCTGTGTCACAGTGTGCAGCACTGAGAAACACAGTCCTGGTGAAAGCTTTTCTACATACTGACAGACCTGCTGTTACATTTCCTGCACTTTCTGGGGTTTTTTTCTTAATCACTCCAGCTTTCGCAGTTTTCCATTTTACCTGAAAAACTCATCAAAATGCCAAAAAAGGATCTCAGCAGCCTTGAGCAATGTTAATGTCACTATGTCGAATTAACTCAGCTGATTACAGCTTTATCTGTGCAGCCAGTGACTGGGGCATCCACACATTGGCAGCAAGTGAAGGTTCACCTCTGACCAGCCTGCCAGTTTCTGCCCTCTGTAAACTTCAACTCTTCTACATTTCTGTGGACCTGCATCCAAACTCAGCACACCCCCTCTTCTCACTCACCTCCATTGGTTCATGCTTAAACAGCACCTTAGTTTAAAAATTTTCATCCATATTTTCCCATCTCTCCACGGGTCAGGATTTTATGGCTCCACTGTAGCCTGTCCCTGCCCGGCGGATGTGGTGAGCCATTTAAATCTCCATTCAGTTCGGCGGGACTGTAATATCGTGCCGGGTGGGAGGGGGGGTAAAAACCCATCCATAGTTCCATCCCTCCCTATTTCTGTAATCTCCTCCAGCCCTACAACCCTCCAAGATATCTGCATTCCTGTAATTCTAACCTCTTCAGAAACCCTGATTTTAATCACTGCACCATTGGCGGCTGTGCCTTCAGCTGCCTGAATCCCAAGCTCTGGGTTTCCCTCCCTAAACCTCTCAGTCTCTTTATCTCACTTTATCTTTTAAGACACTCCTTAACACCTACATTTAAATCAAGCTTTTAGTCACCTGCCTAATATCTCCTAATGCGACCCAAAGTCAAATCCTGTTTGATAATGTCCCTGTGAAGCATCTCAGGATCTGTTATTAGGTTCAAGACACTATATAAATGCAAGTTATCAATACTTCCGTACTTTGGAGTGGTGGTAAAATCTTGTCAGGGATATGCATTGCAGGAACGATGTAGCAGAAGAATTCTCCAAACAACAGCTCTAAGTGTTGTTATGCGTCACCCTTGCGGTGATGCCAGTGTGGTGTGTGCCCTGTGTGTGGTGCGATGGTGCCCCAGGAGGACATTCGGAGAAGCTATAAAGTTACATTATGGAGAAAAGCTTTATTTTCAGTAACCTTTTCTGTAAGTGTCAGGAATTTTAGATTGTTGGTTTCATCAGAGACCAGTGCCTGTTTCCCCATGGGCTGGATAAGATCCTGTTGGTGGGTGGGAATATTTCCTTGTGGAAGGTTTAATGTTGGAATGTGTCTGTGGGAGTTTGGCCACTCCCATACCTGCTCTCATTAAGATTTTGATATGCGAGGAATGTGACCCAGAACTGATTCAGTCACAGGACACTAAAACCCACATTCAAACTCCTCCTACTCTGCTCCCAAACATTGACCCCCTCCCCCCACCCCCACCCTGAGTGCTGTCCAGCACCCTATCTCCAATAGTGAGTGTCTTTCACTCAGATTCCTAAAGTACTGCTCCCAATCCATCACTTTAACCTGGCAGGAGCACAGTGGGAATCCCATTCCCGTGTAACAGGAGCACAGCGGGAATCCCATTCCCGTGTAACAGGAGCACTATGGGTATCCCATTCCCATGTAACTGGAGCACTATGGGAATCCTGTTCCCATGTAACAGGAGCACTATGGGAATCCTGTTCCCATGTAACAGGAGCACAATGGGAATCCCATTCCCATGTAACAGGAGCACTATGGGTATCCCATTCCCATGTAACAGGAGCACTATGGGAATCCCATTCCCGTGTAACAGGAGCACTATGGGTATTCCATTCCCATGTAACTGGAGCACTATGGGTATTCCATTCCCATGTAACTGGAGCACTATGGGAATCCTGTTCCTGTGTAACAGGAGCACTATGGGAATCCCATTCCCATGTAACAGGATCACAGCAGGAATCCTGTTCCTGTATAACAGGAGCACAGCATGTATCCTGTTCCCGTGTAACAGGAGCACTATGGGAATCTCGTTCCTGTGTAACAGGAGCACTATGGGAATCCCATTCCTGTGTAACAGGAGCACTATGGGAATCCCATTCCCATGTAACAGGAGCACTATGGGAATCTCGTTCCCGTGTAACAGGAGCACTATGGGAATCCCAATCCTGTGTAACAGGAGCACTATGGGAATCCCATTCCCATGTAACAGGAGCACTATGGGAATCTCGTTCCCGTGTAACAGGAGCACTATGGTTATCCCATTCCTGTGTAACAGGATCACAGCGGGAATCCCGTTCCCGTGTAACAGGAGCACAATAGGAATCCCATTCTCGTGTAACAGGAGCACTATGGGTATTCCATTCCCATGTAACTGGAGCACTATGGGAATCCTGTTCCTGTATAACAGGAGCACTATGGGAATCCCATTCCCGTGTAACAGGAGCACTATGGGTATCCCATTCCCATGTAACTGGAGCACTATGCGAATCCTGTTCCTGTGTAACAGGAGCACTATGGGAATCCCATTCCCATGTAACAGGATCACAGCGGGATTCCTGTTCCTGTATAACAGGAGCACAGCATGTATCCTGTTCCCGTGTAACAGGAGCACTATGGGAATCTCGTTCCTGTGTAACAGGAGCACTATGGGAATCCCATTCTTGTGTAACAGGAGCACTATGGGAATCCCATTCCCATGTAACAGGATCACAGCGGGAATCCTGTTCCTGTATAACAGGAGCAGTATGGGAATCCGTTCCCGTGTAACAGGAGCACAATGGGAATCCCGTTCCCTTGTAACAGGAGCACAATGGGAATCCCATTCCCGTGTAACATTAGCACAATGGGAATCCCATTCCCGTGTAACAGGAGCACAATGGGAATCCCGTTCCCTTGTAACAGGAGCACAATGGGAATCCCATTCCCGTGTAACATTAGCACAATGGGAATCCCATTCCCATGTAACAGGAGCACAATGGGAATCCCGTTCCCATGTAACAGGAGCACTATGGGTATCCCATTCCCATGTAACAGGAGCACAATGGGAATCCCATTCCCATGTAACAGGAGCACTATGCGTATCTCATTCCCATGTAACAGGAGCACAATGGGAATCCCGTCCCCGTGTAACAGGAGCACTATGGGTATCCCATTCCCATGTAACAGGAGCACTATGGGTATCCCATTCCCATGTAACAGGAGCACAATGGGAATCCTGTTCCCATGTAACAGGAGCACAATGGGAATCCTGTTCCCGTGTAACAGGAGCATAGCGGGCATCCTATTCCCATACAAACAGGATTTTTGTGGGAATCCTGTTCCCTTGTAAATGGGATCATGGCAGGATTCCCACTCGTGTAAACAGCAGCACTTGTGGAAAAGTTACAGAATCTGTGGGAAAAATGGACAGAATTGCAGAATTTGATCTTCAAAATACCCATAAGACAATAACATACGTTAAGCGGCTTCGAGGGCTCTGAGTTGATCTGGATGTGTTCCAGATTCCACCTGTTTCAACATCTTTCCACAGATACTGAGCATCAAGTTGACTTTACGTAATGCTGTAATAGAAGTGATATCAAATCCATTATCACTCAGCTTGCACCATTGTACAGATACTATTACCCCCACTGTCTATTAGCAAAGATACTATTACCCCCACTGTCTATTAGCAAAGATACTATTACCCCCACTGTCTATTAGCAAAGATACTATTACCCCCATTGTCTATTAATAAAGATACTATTACCCCCATTGTCTATTAATAAAGATACTATTACCCCCACTGTCTATTAGCAAAGATACTATTACCCCCACTGTCTATTAACAAAGATACTATTACCCCCACTGTCTATTAATAAAGATACTATTACCCCCATTGTCTATTAACCACTGAATGGAGCCTTCCATAGGCGCAGCCCAAACACAATTTCACTTAGTGCAGCTTCTCCCATAGGCCTTTGAAATACAGCTGCTGTTCTAACGTTAGTGGGTTAGTGGGACATCAGATTGACCAGTCCGTAGACTGCTGGCTCCAAGCTCCATATTACCAGGTCAGGTTTTGCTGAGTCACACGGACAAAAGCAAAATACTGCAGATGTTGGAAATCTGAAACAAAAACAGAAAATGCTGGAAATATGCAGCAGGTCAGGCAGCATCTGTGGAGGGAGAAACAGAGTTAACGTTTCAGGCCTGTGACCTTCCACCAGAATTGGGAAAAGTTAGAAATGGAATAGAAAGCTTCTAAATTCCTCATTGAGGGATGAGGCGGTGTTTCTTGAGTTTACATTGAGCTTTATTGGAACAGAGCGGGGACAAGGTCAGAGGGGTCAGCGTGAGAGCAAGGTGGAAAATTAAAATGACAGACAACTGGATGCTCGGGATCATGCTTGTGGACCGAATGAAAGTGTTCTGCAAAGCAGTCACCCAGTCTGTGTTTGGCCTAGAGCAGACTACATTGTGAACAGTGAATACCGTATACTAAATTCAAACAAGTCCACTGAAATCGCTGTTTCCAACCTGTCCTGCCTCCAGTTAGTCCTGGTACTGATTAGACCTGGTTCCAGTTAGTCCTGGTTCTGGTTAATCCTGGTTCTGGTTAATCCTGCATCTAGTTAGTCCTGGTTCTGGTTAGTCTTGCCTCTGGTTAGTCCTGCCTCTAGTTAGTCCTGATTTTGTTAGTCCTGGTTCTGGTTAGTCCTGGTTCTGGTTAGACCTGGTTCTGGTTAGTCCTGATTTTGTTAGTACTGGTTCTGGTTAGTGCTGGTTCTAGTTAGTCCTGCCTCTAGTTAGTCCTGATTTTGTTAGTCCTGGTTCTGGTTAGTGCTGGTTTTGGTTAGTTCTGGTTCTAGTTAGTCCTGGCATTGGTTAGTAATGATTCTGGTTAGTCCTGATTTTGTTAGTCCTGGTTCTGGTTAGTGCTGGTTCTGGTTAGTCCTGGTTCTGGTTAGTGCTGGTTCTGGTTAGTGCTGGTTCTGGTTAGTCCTGGTTCTGGGTAGTGCTGGTTCTATGTGGGTCTGCTGATTTGGTCTGCATTACCCACTTGCTGCTGGGATTGCTGTGTTTTTGTTGATTTTGGTTCTATATGTTCTCTGTTGTTACACATGGTAACACAGCAATAACATACACACATAACACAGCAATAACATACACAATAACATACACACAGAGCTACCTTGTTATCTTGTTTGATCTAAACAGATTAATTCCTATTCTTGTCAGTTCCCTGTTGATACTTGTCCTGTGAAGGGTTTAGCGTATTTTCAACATGTGCAGTGTCAGCTGTGGATCAGTGGGTAGCACTCTAGTGTCTCAGTCAGAAGGTTGTGGGTTCAAGTTCCAATTCACTGAGTGCCATTAATTGGTCCATATAAGTATGGAGCTCATTGCTATCAGTCCACAATGATAAGAGCTATTTATGGAGAAGAGTCTCCACATGTCAGCAATTTGTAATCTCATCCATTTAAATAATCTATAAGATCATTTGATTTCATTATCTAAACATAAAGTTAGCACCCTGCCAATTGTATTCATTGAACTCCACTCTATTCAAATATTTATGACCTCTAAAGTCTGTTTTCTATTTGTTTGTCAATTTGCCAATCTATTAATCTATCTAAATCTTGCTGTCTCTCTTTCCTTTCATTTTAATGCCTTGTTTCTACCTCTCAGGCTAAATCTGCGCAGAAAATGATTTAAGAAGCTACAGCTCCTGAGGAGTGATACATCTTAAATTGACATTGCTGCACATTGAATGCTACAGGCACCAACACAATGTAAATCTAACTATCTATTGTTAAGTGCAATATCTCAGCCTGGATTGAGCTGCTACCTGGCTTGGAGACCCCCTAGGTCACAAGAACGCAAAAGCTCACGTTAAAATTCAGTTAAACCCTTTAAAAATCCTATACACAATATCGTCATCAAACTTCACGCAGGTAAAGTTTCTCCCAAAACACTCCCCCCTTAACTAATCTCCAGTCAGTGTTGGTGAAAAGCAGCAAGAACCAAAGCTCAGAACTGTTACAATCCCAGCTGATGTTACTGCTGGACAAGCCAGATCTCAGGTGGAACCCAGCTCAATAGATCCTAACTTTTTTGTTTAGATACATGGAGAGTAGCTACTGAACAGAGTCACAGGAGTCAGCTGATGAACTTTTAACAAAAGAATAAAACATTTATTCAACAAGAAAATATGAACTATATTGCAATACTCCTTCACCCACAACTATACCTTTACAGATTTGTAAGGATAACACAAGTTACAAAAGCTATCTTATACTCTCATGTTCACAGTAAGTACACAGTCCATGTAAACCAATAGGCGACCTGTGGTCAGACACACCACACTCTGAAACCAAGCGACAGATGCCACCCCAGACAGATGCTATGGGTCTCTCCTCAACTCCCTCCAGACGCTTATCACACCGTGGACCAACCAGTCACACTGAACTCTGTGTTTCACACGAGGGTTTTCCATCTCCACTCATGAAGAATTTGCTTTGGAATCTTCTCCAAAATGACAGTTTCCCTCATACACCTTCCACAAAGGTCCACTTCCAGGGTTTCAAACTGTCCTTCTGATGTTCCTCTTCCCTGGATCACCACTTGCATTCAAGCTTTGCCTTGCACACGTTATCTCTGAGATACTCAGCCATGCCAACAGAACACCTCTGCTCCACCGCTCCACATGTCCAAAGTAAAGTGTTACAGTACTTTGGCTGTCTCCTTGGATCTTCTGGCTTCTCACAAGCCTATTTTGCTTTAACTCTGCGTCCTGCAGCTTTTTCCCTTTAAGCTTAGAGCCTTCCACTGCTCCTCACTCTTAAACTTCCTTTAACAGGACCTTTTCCAGATTCCTGTCTTTTTCCTTTGACTAGAAGGTCTTCCTTTCCTCTTTTCCCTTTAGAACTTGCTTCCTGCAGTTCCCTCTCCCAGTAGATTGCCAACAACTTGGTTTCTCCCTTGAGGTCCAGAACTCACTTGACATTCACTGTTACTTTAAATTTAGAGCAACTCTTTTAAGATTCTTAGACTTATTTTCCTCAGCAGTCTGCTAGTGCGTCCAGCTAGAGAGAGACTTAAACTGCTCCTTTCCCCTGAGTGCAGAATCACCACCTGAACTCAAACTGCTTCTGGTTTCTCTGGGCAGAATTTTATGCTGATTGGGTGGGTGTGCGCCTGACCCAATTGGGCATGAAATCACGCAGGATGACGTTATCCCACGCTTGGGTGATATTTCAGTTGGCAGGCACACGCAGCTGCTGACATTTAATGGTGCAATTGTCTGTCATTTTACTTTAGCCTTTACAAGGGTGGGATGAAGTTTCTGTTATTAATTAAAATGATAATAGAAATCTGTGGACAGCGTTTTTATAATCGATACTTTCAGATGCCTGATTGTGATTCTTGGACTTTTTTTCTTGATCGTAAAAACTTTGTTAACTGGGTTTTGGGTCTGCGGCTCCCTGAGGTCGCTCTGTGCCTTCAGGGAGCTTCCTGTCAGTGCTCGCCTGGGTTGACATCATCGCCTGCCCTCCTCCCGCCCCAAACCCGGTAGTGCTGAGCTTTTCAGTATGCACTTCATGCTGGGGGCCGCTATTTGTGTCTTTGTGGGGCCTCTCTCCCTGGATCCCTGTTGCTAGGCAACAGCACAGTTTTTCTACCTTGTGTTTGTTTTAACTTCCCTTCAAGAGTCATAAAGCCTCATTAGAATGCAGGCATCTTTTAAAGTGAAACCAAAGCTCGAGTTCTCCCCTTTCTTATCACACCAATGCAGAAAAACATTTTAAACTTAAACTTAAAGCTAGATCTCATTCCTAACACCCATAAATACAAATATAACTTACTTAAATTCTCTAGTTCCTAACACCATGTTAAAGACCAATGAATGAAAATCCTTCTTCTTTCACACAATCTTGTAGCACACAAGGAGGACATTCAGCCCATCTTGCTTGTTCTGGCTCCCTGAAAGAGCTACCCAATTAGTCTCATCCTTCTGCTTTCTCCCCATAGTCTTGCAAATTTCCTCCCCTTAAAGTATTTGTCCAATTCACGTTTGAAAGTTGCCATTAATTTCGTTTTCACTGTCCTTTCAGGCAGCGTTTTCCAAATCACAACAACTCGCTGCATAAAAAATAGTTCTCCTCACCTCCCTTCTAACTGCTTTGCCAATTATCTAAAATCTATGTGCCTGGTTAATCACCTTTCTGCCACTGGAAACAGTTTCTCCTTATTTATTCCATTAAAACCCTTCAAAATTTTGAACATCTCTATTAAATTTCCTCTTAACCTTCCAGGCTCAAAGGAGAACAATCCCAGCTTCCCCAGTCTCTCCACATTAACTGACATCTGTCATACCCTGATACCGTTCTAATAAATCTCCTCTGCACCCCCAAAGCCTTGATATCCTTCCTAAAGTGTGATGGCTTACTCCAGAATTACTCCAACTGGGCTCTAACCAGCAATTTAGAAATGCTTTGTGTAATTTTATTGCCTTATCAAGCTTCCAGGTTAATTTGGCATTGAACTGACCCCTCTGAGAGCAGCTTGATCAATGTTGTGAAGGGGCCTGAGGCTAGAGAGAGAGCAACAGAACTGGTTGATTTGTATTTCAGAAGGGAGAGCTTTAGGGGCTGTTATGGGATGTCTAGGAACCCATGACCCCAGGAACGGTGGGCAGCTGCACCACACAGGAGGAAACCACCTTAAGGTGCTTCACAGGGAACTAGAGGGCAAAATCATCCCAGATTTGCACTGTATGGTCACAGGCAGGAGAAACGACATTTTACCCACCGGCTGCAATGGCAGCTTCTCACACCGTATTGTCCCAATCCTACTTCATTAATTATGTATTCCTGGGAAACATGCTGTATTTATGTCGGGCAGGCTCCGATTCACCCGCCATGCCAACACCTCACTGCTTCATCATGTTGGGTGCCATATTTAAAGTGCAGCTCTTTGAAGTGGCATAACAAGACATTAAGTGACTGTATCAAC
Organism: Isurus oxyrinchus; assembly: GCA_026770705.1. Taxonomy (NCBI): domain Eukaryota; kingdom Metazoa; phylum Chordata; class Chondrichthyes; order Lamniformes; family Lamnidae; genus Isurus; species Isurus oxyrinchus. Next base: position 112,456,421 of record JANJGN010000018.1, read on the forward strand.
CCACGACTAAAAATATACACAGATTGCAGCACTGTAAGAAGACCCTCCCCCATGTTCTTGGGGGAGCTAGGGATGGACATGAAATGCCAATTATCTGCACGATGATCTATTGAAGGTTGCTGAATCGAGGCTGATTGTACAATTGAAAGGGACTTTGTTACTTACTCGGTACTGGCTCCTTTTCTCTCACCAGTTTTCCCTTCCTCCATCAAGCTGTAAGCTTTCAACCCACACTTCACATCCCTATATTGTAATTTATCCCCTTTCATCTCCAACAACAGCTGGCATTTATATAGTGCTTTTAATGGAGGCAACCACCTTAAGGTGCTTCATAGAATCACAGTGCAGAAGAGGCCCTTTGGCCCATCGGGTCTGCACCGACATGTGAGAAACACCTGACCGACCGACCTAACCCCATTTACCAGCACTTGGCCCATAGCCTTGAATGTTATGACGCTGCCAAGTGCTCATCCAGGTAATTTTTAAAGGATGTGAGGCAACCCGCCTCCACCACCCTCCCAGGCAGTGCATTCCAGACCCTCACAACCCTCTGGGTAAAAATGTTTTTCCTCACATCCCCCCTAAACCTCCTGCCCCTCATCTTGAACTTATGTCTCCTCATGTCTGACCCTTCAACTAAGGGGAACAGCTGCTCCCTATCCACCCTGTCCATGCCCCTCATAATCTTGTATACCTCGATCAGGTTGCCCCTCAGTCTTCTCTGCTCCAGCAAAAACAACCCAAGTCTATCCAACCTCTCTTCATAACTTAAATGTTTCATCCCAGGCAATATCCTGGTGAATCTCCTCTGCACCCCCTCCAGTGCAATCACATCCTTCCTATAATGTATCTACCAGAACTGCACACAGTACTCCAGCTGTGGCCTCACCAAGGTTCTATACAACTCCAACATGGTCTCCCTACTTTTGTAATCTATGCCTCGATTGATAAAGGCAAGTGTCCCATATGTCTTTTTCACCAGCCCACTAACATGTCCCTCCACCTTCAGAGATCTATGAACACACAGATGCCAAGGTCCCTTTGTTCCTCAGAACTTCCTAGTGTCATGCCGTTCATTGAATACTTCCTTGTCAAATTACTCCTTCCAAAGTGTATCACCTCACACTTTTCAGGGTTAAATTCCATCTGCCACTTATCTGCCCATTTGACCATCCCGTCTATATCTTCCTGTAGCCCAAGACACTCAACCTCACTGTTAACCACCTAGCCAATCTTTGTGTCATCCACAAACCTAATAATCCTACCCCACCACATAGTCATCTAAGTTGTTTATATAAATGACGAATAACAGGGGACCCAGCACAGATCCCTGTGGTACGCCACTGGACACTGGCTTCCAGTCACTAAAGCATCCTTCTGTCATCACCCTCCATCTCCTACAACTAAACAGGGACATAATCAAACAAAATCTGACACTGAGCCAAAGCAGGAGTTCTGAGGAGGTTTAGTTAAAGAGGTAGGTCCTGAGGGCTGTTTTAAATGAGGAGTGAAGAGTAGAGAGAAGGAGAGATTTAAACAGGGTATTTCAGAGCTTGGGACCCAGGCGGGTGAAGGGTTGGTCACCAAGATGAGGTGAAAAAAGTGGGAGACGGGTAAGAGACCAGAATGAGACAAGCATAGCAATCTCAGGCGGATGGACGGCTGGAGGAAGTTACAAAGAGGATGGGGGAGGGGAGGCAGTAGAGGAATGCCACTGGGGGATCGCTTATTCTTTTCCATCTGTGAGGCTTAGTTTCTTCATTTTAAAATCTCCCATCTGCACCCTCTTCATCCTTCCTACATTCTCCCTTTGTTGCGATCAAGATCATCACACTGTCTTATAGTCCAATTTAGGATCTCAAGTTTGTGAAACTTCCCCCACTCCCACCCCCAGCACCATCCCCTCACCCTTTTTCTCCCACCCACACCCCATCACCCCGTCAGCCAACAATTTACAAGGACTTACAACCCAAACGCAGCATCATCAGCAACGTGTGCTGACTCTCCTCTTTTCTCTTTGTCCTTCCGTGTGTCCTTAACCCTTCCCCTAGATTTTCGGACAAGCAGATTCAACCTTTGGCCAATACAGGCGTTTGGACTAATGCACAACTGGTGTGCTGGTATCAGTAAATTGGGAAGCTGTTGATTGCACTGGGTCCCTGCTGAACTCGAACACGACATACGTTTTCAGCTGGCCCTTTCACACAAAATTCATTTACTTCTATCAGGATTGCACAGTTTGCAAAGCCTACCCATCAACAACATTATTAAATGATCTGCCATTTATTTTCAAAAGGCCTTTGTTAAAGTACCAAGTGGTAGGCTGATGCCAACATTTAGTACCTGTGAAGTCACCAAATCACAGAATTGTTACAACACAGAAGGAGGCCATTCGGCCTGTTGTGTCTCTGCCAGCTCTCTGAAGGAGCCACTCTTGTGCTTTCTTCCCAGAGCCCTGCATATTCTTCGTTTTCAGATATTAACTCAATTCTCTCTTAAATGCCCAATTGACTCTTCCTCCACTATACTCTCAGGCAATACATTCCAGATCCTAAACACTCGCTGCATAAAAAAGTTTCTCCTCATGCCGCCTTTTGTCAATTACCTTAACCCTGTGTCCTCAGGTTCTCGATCCTTCCACCAGTGGGAACAGTTGCTCACTATCTACTCTGCCCACACCCCTCATGATTTTGAACACCTCTATCAAATCTCCTCTCAGCTTTCTCTTCAAGGAAATCTTCTTCAATCTATCTCTGTAACTGAAGTTCCTCATCCCTGGAACCATCCTTGTGAATCTTTTCTGCACTCTCTCTAATGCCTTCACATCCTTCCTAAGGTGTGGAGCCCAGAACTGGATGCAGTGCTCCAGTTTAGGCCAAACCAAGGTTCAGTATAAGTTTAACAACTTATTTGCTTTTGTCCTCAATACCCCTATTATTAAAGCCAAGGATGCTGTGTGCTGTAATACCCACTCTCTCAACTTGAGGACTGTCTGGAGATAAATAGCTGAATCAATAGCATATTGGCTAAAAAGAAACAGAAAGCAGAGATGATTGGTACAGGGTAGTTATTCAGATTGAAGAAAGTTAGAAAGTGGTATTCCACAAGGATCAGTGTTGAGACCCTGTCATTCATAATTTACATTAATGATTTAAATTTAGGAATAAACAAGTCAGTATAAAGGTTAGCAGATACCATTCTGGGGGTTATAGCTAACACTGAGGAAGAATGACAACATAATACAGGAAGACATTAGGAAACTTGCAGATCGGGCAGGTAAGTGGCAAATGAAGTTTAACATGGATAAGTGTGGGGTGATGCACTTTGGTGAGAAACACAGAAATTTCACTTAACCTTAAAAAATGAGAAACTGAATGGAGTAGAAGAGCAAAGGGATCTGGGGATTTGGGTAAATAAGTAATTAAAAGCAGCACGGCAGGTTAGCGAAACAATTAAAACAAAGCTCTGGGACTCATTTCTCAGATATAGAATTCAAAAGTAGTGAAGTCATGTTGAACCTGTTATGACCCAGTGAGGCTGATCTTCGAGTACTGCGCAAAGTTCTGGTCTCCATATTATAAAAGGACAGAAAGGGCTGGAGCAAGACTTACACGGCTGGTACCAGAACTGAGAGATTACAACAATTGGGAAAGAATGAACAAAAAGGAGCTTTTCCCTCAGAAAAGAGGAGTTGGAGGAGACCTGATCGAGGTCTTTAAAACTGGGTAGATATGGAGGGAATGTTCCATCTTGTGGGAGAATCCGAGATTAGGGTGATAAACACAGGATAGTTGCAGATAAATCCAATGGGGAAATAAGGAGAAATTCCTCAGAGTGGTTAGAATGTGAAATTTGTTACCACAGGAAGCAAACAGCTTTGGGACAGGACTTTTCAGTTGGCATGCTGACGCATAAAATGACGCACGATGACATTGGGAACCTATTAAGGTCATTAAGGAAGTAATTAATATAATTGTTAACGCTGCCCGTCCAGCCTTAATGTTGGCGGCAGGCGAAAAGGCCAAGCAGCCTTCACGTTTTTTAGGAAACCTCATCCGTGAGCGGGATGAGGCTTCCTAAAGCTTTTATTAAATAAATAAATAAATTTTCTGAACTATCAAAACATGTCCCATCCCATGTGGCACAGTCACGAGGGGCCATGTTTAATGAAATTTTTACTCCATTTATTTAATAACTTCAATAGCCCTTCAATCCCCCTGAGGCACGACGCTGCTTTGGGGACTCTGAAGCACTGTTTCGCGCACATGCCCCCGACTCTATCTCCTCCCCCTCCCCCGCCCGCACAGTGGCGCTGAGCAGCTTGTGTGTTACACTGGCCGGGCCTCAGTTGGCTTGCCCGTGTAAAATGGCGGCACGGAGCCAAACGTGGTTGGCGATCGGCTCCACAACCACCCCGCCTGCTCCCGCCAATCCCACCCGCCAACTGAAAAATTCTGGCCTTGATGTTTTGAAAAGGAATCTAGATGAATACATGAGAGAAAAGGGCATAGAAAGAGATGCTGAAAGGCTGGGATAAGGGAGGTGGGAGGGGAGGGGACTGGTGTGGCGTACAAAGCCCAGCACAGTCTCGTTGGACTGAATTGCCTGTTTCTCGTGCTGTGTATTCTATGTAATTTTGTGTGGAAGTTGTCTCTCTCCAAATCCTCTCCCATTTGACTTGTCTTTTTCCTAAATCGTAAACCACTCAGTTCCTCTCTCTGTTGATTCCTCCACCTTTGGTCTGTTTTCTTGAATGTGAAATGTCTGGAGATGTTACATTATATGAGAGAGGTTATGTAAATGATTGCTGGTACTGTCTTGAGATAGGTTTTACTGTCTCTTGCTAAGTCTGCCCAGTTGTGGATAACTTCATTCTTTGGCAGAAGGCTCCTTATCCTTCCTCTCTGTCTTTTTTGCACTAAAAATACATTCTCTCCTTGTTAAAAACATTTTGTTCTATTATATTTAATCTAGTCGACTATAATTAGTATTTCCATTCAAGCAGTCACTTAAGTAGCTGCTACAAGCTGTGTTCATTTCTGGAGCAGTACACAGAATCTCCTGGCTGATGTTGGGAGCTCGCAGCAAGATGCATGTTTCAGGCAAGTAACTCACACTGAAAGAAAACAGAAAGTAAAACTTGCAATTCCTCAAGATGTCCAAGCTGATTCACAGAGAAGCACTTTTAAATTCTAGTCATTGTTGTAACGTAGCGTACACAGCAGCCAATTTACATGCAGCAAGCTTCCACAAACAGCAATGTGATCATGATATTTAGGGGTTGTTGAAGTGTAAGTTTTGGACAGGATACTGGGGACAATTCCTCTGCTCTTGTTTAAATACTGACGGTGGGATCCTTTACGTCCAGTGAGGTCTCAGTGTTACAGCTCATCCAAAAGCCACTGTCCCTTGATGATGTTATGCTCCCTTGGTGCTCCACTAGGGTGTCAGCCTAGATTATACAGTCATATTTCTGGAGTGGGTCTTGAACCTTGGATTTTCTGATACTGGATTTAGAATATTACCCAAGTCATGGCTGGCACCAGGCTCTGGCCATTAAAGTGTCCTCAGCCCAACCATCTTCAGCTGCTTCATCAATGACCTTCCTTCCATCATAAGGTCAGAAGTGGGGATGTTCGCTGATGATTGCACAAAGTTCAGCACCATTCGCAACTCTTCAGATACTGAAGCAGTCCATGTCCAAATGCAGCAATACTTGGACAATATCCAGGCTTGGGCTGACAGGTGACAATTAACTTTCATGCCACACAAGTGTCAGGTAATGACCATCTCCAACAAGGGATAATCTAACCATTGCCCCATGGTGTTCAATGGCATTACCATCACTGAATCCCCCACTATCAACATCCTGGGGGTTACCATTGACCAGAAACTGAACTGGACCAGCCATATAAATACTGTGGCTACAAGAGCAGGTCGGAGGCTACAAAGCCTGCAGTGAGTAACTCACTTCCTGACTCCCCAAAGCCTGTCCACCATCTACAAGGCACAAGTCAGGTATGTGATGGAGTACTCCCCACTTGCCTGGATGAGTGCAGCACCAGCAACACTCAAGAAGCTTGACACCATCCAGGACAAAGCAGCCTGCTTGGTTGGCACCACATCCACCAACATTCACTCCCTCCACCACCGATGCACAGTTGCACTGCAGGAATTCACCAAGGCTCCTTCAACAGCATGTTCCAAACCCACAACCACTACCATCTAGAAGGACAAGGGCAGCAGATAGATAGGAACACCACCACCTGGAAGTTCCTGTTCAAGCCACTCACCATCTTGACTTGGAAATATATCGCTGTACCTTCGCTATCACTGGGTCAAAATCCTGGAACTCCCTCCCTAACAGCACTGTGGGTGTACCTACACCTCATCGACTGCAGCGGCTCAAGAAGGCAGCTCACCCCCACCTTCTCAAGGGCAACTAGGGATGAGCAACAAATGCTGGCCCAGCCAGCGAAACCCACATCCTGTGAATGAATTTTAAAAAAACAGCATAATTTCATATCACCTCTCTATGTTCCCAAAATTGTACTCCAGTGCCTCATATCCTGGACATTAAATAGTCAAATCTCACTTTATATTATAAATCACAGTACCTGTGATATATGAAAGCCAATCCTTTCTCTTTCCCTTTTTCCTGCTTGCTGAAAGGTTATTCATGAGGTTGTTGAGGAGCAGAATTTAAATTAAACAAGCAGACATGAGGCCACAGTTTATTTCTAATCATCCAATTTTATTATTTTAATGGCTAGCTTTTTATTTATTCTTTATTTACATATTTTATTTCATACCACTTGTAAAATTCATGCAGCAGTACTATTAACTTATAGGAAGTGTGCTTCAGATATAAAAGGACTTGCAAAGTTCACAGACAGAAAAGAGCCTGTTTATCCCATACTAATATCAGAGAACGCAACAGGGAAAGTCTTGCTATTCCACAGGAGCCCACGTATACACTAGCTCACTTACTTGTTCCTTTAAAATTAAATTGCACCACCTTTAATGTTGAGATGATTTTCCTTGAGAGGAGATGAGAAGTTTTGTACACAGTGAGTTGTAGTGACCTGGAACGCGCTGCCTGAAAGGATGGTGCAAGCGGATTCAGTAGGAGCTTTCAAAAAGAAATTGATAAATACTTGAATACTTGAACATTTACAGGGTGATGGGCCAGAATGTTACATTTGGCTTGCGGGCATGCGCCCAACACACCGGAACATAAAATGACGCGCGATGATGTCAGGCATGCGTCCCGACATCATCGCGATATTTTGTTCGATGGATGCGTGCCAGAGTCGGCTGTGCACCTGCCAATTATTGAAAGGCCTATTAAGGCCATTAACAAGGTAATTAAGTTGAATTTCACGCTGCCAATCCAACCTTACGGTTAGCGGGCAGGCGAAAAGTCAAAGCGGCCTTTAAGTATTTTCAGAAACCTCATCCTCGAGTGGGATGAGGTTTCCTAAAGCTAATATGAGTGAAATAAAACTTTTATTTTGAAAATAAAAATATCTCCCATCTCATGTGACACAGTCACATGAGAGTACATGTTTCATTAATTTTTGATGTCTTTATTTATTTTTTTAAAAAGCGCTTCAATCTCCCTGAGGCAGCTCTGTGCCTGAAGGAGATTGAAGTGCTCTATGCATGAACTGCGCACTCAACCCGACTCTCCCTCCTCCCACACTGCCTGTACAAGTACTGCTCAGCGCTACTGCTCAAGATTCACACAGGGTGTGCCTCAATTGACCTGCCTGCATGAAATCGCGGTTCGGAGCCAATCGCGGGTGATCGTCAGCTCCCTGACCACCCCTGCCAAGCCCGCCCAACGAATGTAAAATTCTGGCCAAGGGAATGAACAGGAGAGTAGGACTAATTGGGTCATTCTTTGAAACATCTATCACAGGCATAATGAGCTGACTGCTGTCCAGTATTGTATCATTCCACAATTCTACTCAGAGGGTCAATTTTGTTGCCTGAGCTCACACACTACTAGAATTGTTGGATGGAAACTATCAAGGTCCATTTAATTCGCCTTTTACCACCCCGTTGTTACATGATACGGTGCTAATGAAGTTGTTGATGAATCATGTCAATTAATGTCTGTCAATGAGCATTCTAAAACTAAATAATCAAGGAGCAAAAGGGGAGGAGGAAATAAAGACAATAACTATCACTAGAGAAAAAGTACCGGGGAAACTAATGGGGCTAAAGGCCAATAAGTCACCTGGACCTGATGGGTTGTATCCTGGGATATTAAAGGAAGTAGCCACAGAGATAGTGGATGCACTGGTAATAATCTTCCAAGAATCCTTAGATTCTAGAAAAGTTCCAGAGGATTGGAAAACTGCTAAAGTAACACCCTTATTCAAAAAGGGAGGGAGACAAAAAATAGGTAACTATAGGCCAGTTAGCTTAAGATCTGTCATTGTGAAAATGTTAGCGTCTATAATAAAGGATGTAATAGCAGAGCATTTAGGAAATACATAATCTAATCAAGCAGAGTCTGCATGGTTTCATGAAGGGGAAATCATGCCTGACAAATTTATTAGAATGCTTGGAGGAGGTAACTAGCAGGATAGATAAAGGAGAACCAGTCGATGTAATATATTTGGATTTCCAAAGGTGGTCGATAAGGTACCACACGTATGTCCGCTTAATAAGATAAGAGCCCATGGTGTTGAGGGCACTATATTAGCATGGATAGAGGATTTGCTAACTAATAGAAGACAGAGAGTTGGAATATGGGGGGGCATCTTCAGGATGACAACCTGTAACTAGTGGAGTGCCTTCTTACTTATTCTAATTTCCTTCAACTCTTCATTTTCCCTAGTCCCTTGGATCTCTAAATCTGGAGATCTGTACCGTCCTAAGTGAAAACAGACACAAAGTAATCATCTAGCTTCTCTGCCATTTCTCTATTTTCCATTATGAATTCTCCTAACTCTGTCTGTAATGGGCCCACATTTGGCTTAGCCAAATGCCTCCTTTTTATAGACCTATAGAAGCTTTTACAGTCCATTTTTATGTTTTTTGCTGGATTGCATTTATATTCTATTCACCCTTTCTTTATCAGCTTCTTGGCTCTCCTTTGCTGTATTCTAAAAATCTCCCAATCTTCAAGTTTATTACTACTTCTGGCAACTTTATAAGCCTTTTCTTTTAATCTTATACAATCCTTAGCTTCCTTTGTCAGCCATGGTTGACTGACTTTTTTTGATTTTTGTACCTTGAAGGAATGTATAAGAGCTGTAAGCTATGTAATAGTTCTTTGAAGACTATCCATTGCCTATGTACAGTCATGCCTTTTAATGTATTTTCCCAATCCACCTCAGCCAATTTGTCCCTCATACCTTCATAATTTCCTCAGGTCAACTCTAGCACCCTTGCTTCAGAATAAACGACCATAATGTAAAATTCTGTCATATTGTGGTCATTCATCCCTAAAGGTTATTTTACAACAAGATTATTAATTAGTAATTTTTCATTAAATACTAGATCTAAATTAGCCTGTCCTCTAGTCAGCTCCTCAACATACTGCTCTAGAAAACCATCCCTAACACACTCCAGAAACTCGTCTTCCACAGCATTAGTGCTGATTAAATTTACCCAGTCTATATACAGATTGAAGTCACCCTTGATTACTGTATTGCCTATGCTACATGTTCCTCTCATTTCCTGATTAATAACATGACCCACATTACCAATACTATTTGGTGGCCTATTAACAACTCCAATCAATGTCTAAGATAAAAGCAAAATACTGCAAATGCTGGAAATCTGAAACAAAAACAAAAAATGCTGGAAAAACTCAGCAGCTCTGACAGCATATCTGGAGAGAGAGATAGAGTTAACGTTTTGAGTCCGAATGACTCTTCACAGATTCGAAACGTTAACTCTGTCTTTCTCTCCAGAGATGCTGTCAGACTTGCTGAGTTTTTCCAGCAATTTTTGTTTTTGTTCCAACCAATGTCTGCTGCCCTTTGCAGTTTATTAGCTCCACCTAAACAGATTCCACACATTGTTCTTCTGATCTGAGATTCTCTCTTACCATAGAAACCATAGAACCATAGAAAAGTTACAGCACAGAAGGAGGCCATTTGGCCCATTTTGGCCATGCCAGCCCGAGAACACCCAGGTGCCCTTTCTAATCCCACCTTCCTGTATCCGGCCCATAGCCCTGCAGCTTACAGTTTAAAGTTTCTGCCTCTATCACCAGCTTGGGCAGCGAATTCCAGACACCCACTACCCTCTGCGTAAAAAAGTTCTTCCTCATGTCCCCCCTACACCTTCTGCCACTTATCTTGAATCTATGTCCCCTGGTTCTAGAATCTTCCACCAGGGGAAACAATTTTATCCTGTCCACTCTATCTATTCCTCTCATAATTTTATACACCTCAATCAAGTCACCTCTCAGCCCTCTTTGTTCTAAGGAAAATAACACCAACCTATCCAATCTCTCCTCGTAGCTACACTTTTCTAACCCTGGCAACATTCTTGTAAACCTCCTCTGCACTCTCTCCAGAGCTATTACATCCTTCCTGTAATGTGGTGACCAGAACTGCACACAATACTCCAGTTAAGGCCTCACCAGTGTTTTATACAATTCCAACATTATAGCCTTACTTTTATATTCTATACCTCTACCAGTGAGGGAGAGCATTCCATATGCCTTCTTTACAACCTTGTCTACTTGAACTGCTGCCTTTAGGGACCTGTGTACTTGTATGCCAAGATCTCTTACATCATCTACCCCTCTTAGTATATTCCCATTTATTGTGTAATCCCTGTAATTGTTTGACCTCCCTAAATGTATGACCTCACACTTCTCTATGTTAAAATCCATCTGCCACTTTACCGCCCACTCCACCAACCCATCTATATCGTTTTGGAGATTATGGCTATCCTCTACACTCTCCAATACTCACCCAATCTTTGTGTCATCTGAAAATTTCCCAATCGTGCCCCCAACGTTCACATCCAAATCAATAATATATAACACAAACAGCAAGTGTCCCAGCACCGAGCCCTGTGGAACACCACTTGAGACAACTTTCCATTCGCAAGGGCATCCATCGACCATTACCCTTTGTTTCCTGTTACAAAGCCAACCTTTTATCCAGTTTGCCACATTACCCTGAATCCCATGGGCTTTTACTTTCCTAACCAACCTGCCATGTGGGACCTTGTCAAATGCCTTGCTAAAATCCACGTACACAACATCCACTGCACTACCTTCATCAACCCTTCTTGTCACTTCCTCAAAGAATTCAATCAAATTTATGAGGCAAGACCTTTCTTTAACAAATCCATGCTGACCATCCCTGACTAGTCCATGCCTTTCCACATGACAGTTAATCCTATCTCTCAGGATTGATTCTACAAATTTGTTCACCACCGATGTAAGACTAACTGGCCTATAATTGTTTGGCATTTCCTTTGATCCCTTTTTAAACAATGGAACTACGTTTGCATTTCTCCAGTCCTCCAGTACCTCCCATTTATCCAGTGAGGATTGGAAAATCATCCTCAGAGCATCTGTTATCTCCTCCCTGACTTCCTTCAGCAGCCTCAGAAACAATCCATCTGACCCTGGTGACTTATCAACTTTACTAATACACTGATTCCATCCCTTATGATCAGCCCAACTTTTTCCCTTCTTGTCTGTTCTTCCTAAACATCGAATATCCTTGAATATTCAGTTCCCAGTCTTGGTCACCGTGCAGCCATGTTTCCATAATGGCAATTATATCATACCCTTTTAACTCTGTTTGTGCCTTTAGATCATCTGTCTTATTGCAAATGCTGCGCACATTCAGGTAGAATGCCTTTAGCTTTGTCTTTTTGATATTATTCCGCATTTTAAGCACACTCAATACTCTGCTTTGTTTCTCCTGCCTTCTAGCCTCACTACTACTTCCTGTTACCAAATTTACTTCCTTCCAATTTGGGCCAACCCTCAGGTTCACATCCCCCTGACAAGCTAATTTAAACCCACCCCAATGGTACTAGCAAATTTCCTGTGAGTATCAGTCCCAGTCCAGTTAAGATGTAACCAGTCCAGCTTGTACAGGTCCCACCTGCCCCAGAACCGGTCCCAGTGCCTCATAAGTCTGATGCCCTCCCTCCTACACCAGTTCTCCAGTCACGTATTTAATCGATCAATCCTCCTATTCCTATGCTCACCAGCACGTGGCACTGGGAGTAATCCTGAGATTACTGCTCTTGAGGTCCTGCTTTTTAATTTCCTTCCTAACTCCCTAAAATCTGCTTTCAGGACCTCCTCCCTCTTCCTACCTACGTCGTTGGTACCAATATGGACCATGACTTCTGGCTGTCCACCCTCCCCTCGAAGGATGTCCTGCTGCAACTTTGTGACGTCCTTGACCCTGGCACCAGGGAGGCAACGCACCTTCCTGGAGTCACGTTTACAGCCACAGAAACACCTGCCTGATTCCCTGACCATGGAATCCCCCATCACTATTGCCCTTCCATTCTTCTCTCTCCCTGTACAGCTGAGCCACCAGCCACAGGCTTGGCTCTGACTACATTTCCCCGAGGAACCATCACCCTCATCAGCATCCAAAATGAAAAACTGATTAGCAAGCAGGTTAGACTTAGGGGACTCCTGCACTACCTGCCTGGTTCTCTTAGGCTGCCTGGCGGTCACCCCTTCCCTCTCTGGCTGCCCACTTCTGACCTGTGTTGGACCACCTCCCTAAATGTGCTATCCACATAGTCCTCTGCCTCGTGGATGCACAACAGTGACTCCAGCTGCTGCTCACGCTCTGAAACTCGGAGCTCAAGCTTGTGCAGCTGGTGACACTTCCTACAGATGTGTTTGTCTGGGACACATGGTGCGGCTGGTGACACTTCCTACAGATGTGAAAACAAAGAAAACTGCGGATGCTGGAAATCTAAAACAAAAACAGAATTACCTGGAAAAACTCAGTAGGTCTGGCAGCATCGGCGGAGGAGAAAAGAGTTGACGTTTCGAGTCCTCATGACCCTTCGACAGAACTTGATTTCGAGTCCAGGAAAGAGTTGAAATATAAGCTGGTTTAAGGTGTGTGGGGGGGGGGGGGGGGGGGAAGGAGAGAGAGAGAGAGACAGAGGTGCTTGTGTAGACAAACAAGCAGTGATAGAAGCAGATCATCAAAAGATGTCAGTAACAATGGTACAAAAGAACACATAGGTGTTAAAGTTAAAGTTGGTGATATTATCTAAACGAATGTGCTAATTAAGAATGGATGGTAGGGCACTCAAGGTACAGCTCTAGTGGGGGTGGGGGGAGCATAAAAGATTTTAAAATATTTAAAAATAATGGAAATAGGTGGGAAAAGAAAAATCTATAAAATTTATAGGGAAAAAAAAAGGGGGAAAAAAGGGGGAAACAGAAAGGGGGTGGGGATGGGGGAGGGAGCTCACGACCTAAAGTTATTGAATTCAATATTCAGACCGGAAGGCTGTAAGGTGCCTAGTCGGAAGATGAGGTGTTGTTCCTCCAGTTTGCGTTGGGCTTCACTGGAACAATGCAGTAAGCCAAGGACAGACATGTGGGCAAGAGAGCAGGGTGGAGTGTTAAAATGGCAAGCCACAGGGAGGTTTGGGTCATTCTTGCGGACAGACCGCAGGTGTTCTGCAAAGCGGTCGCCCAGTTTACGTTTGGTCTCTCCAATGTAGAGGAGACCACATTGGGAGCAACGAATGCAGTAGACTAAGTTGGGGGAAATGCAAGTGAAATGCTGCTTCACTTGAAAGGAATGTTTGGGCCCTTGGACAGTGAGGAGAGAGGAAGTGAAGGGGCAGGTGTTACATCTTTTGCGTGGGCATGGGGTGGTGCCATAGGAGGGGGTTGAGGAGTAGGGGGTGATGGAGGAGTGGACCAGGGTGTCCTGGAGGGAGCGATCCCTACGGAATGCCGATAAGGGGGGTGAAGGGAAGATGTGTTTGGTGGTGGCATCATGCTGGAGTTGGCGGAAATGGCGGAGGATGATCCTTTGAATGCGGAGGCTGGTGGGGTGATAAGTGAGGACAAGGGGGACCCTATCATGTTTCTGGGAGGGAGGAGAAGGCGTGAGGGCGGATGCGCGGGAGATGGGCCGGACACGGTTGAGGGCCCTGTCAACGACCGTGGGTGGAAAACCTCGGTTAAGGAAGAAGGAGGACATGTCAGAGGAACCGTTTTTGAAGGTAGCATCATCGGAACAGATGCGACGAAGGCGAAGGAACTGGGAGAATGGGATGGAGTCCTTACAGGAAGCGGGGTGTGAGGAGCTGTAGTCGAGGTAGCTGTGGGAGTCGGTGGGTTTGTAGTGGAACACATGGTGCGGCTGGTGACACTTCCTACAGATGTGTTTGTCTGGAACACATGGTGCATCCACAACTTCAAACGCAGCGCAGGATGCACAATCCACTTGGCTGAGCAGACCTGTCATCCCATAACTCTAAAAACTATTTATTACACTTAGGGGAAGTAGAATGAATAGAATAAATTCCTAGTAACTTAACTTTACTACACTTAGCTAACTTTATTGTAGTGTCAATCATTTCTGACGTGGTTGTTTTCTAAATTCACTTAGGTCCTATTAAAACACAAACCCATCTATTTTGTTCCATTTAATTCAGGAGAAGCAGTAGAAAAATGGTTGACTCTCATTATGAAAACTGATCTGTTCATTTATATGTTTCAGGCAAAATAAACCAGTTTGTTGGTTGACAATTGCCCTGTTTCACTCAAGCTCTTATTAGTCTGCTTCCTGGAAGATTGAGGAGTGTAGATATTGGGTATTAGGCAGTAAAGGTTGAGAATCCAGGGTGCACTTAGACGAGTGACTGGTGACAATAAATCTGAGAGATTAACGGTGGGAATTAGAGATCTGTAACAATCCAGTTAACCTGTTTTGGCGATGTTGGTTGATGAATGAAAGCTGAGCAGCAGAACTACCGACTCCCTGACTTACTTCGATAAATGTACTTTTTGTGGCCATGCATCATGTCCAACAGTGAAGTAAGTTAGCGATTTACATTTTAGTTTCCCAATTGGTCTGATGCCATACTTACTTGGCCTTATGTAACTGTTCATCCCTCTATGCTGGATAGAGGATTGGCTAACTAATAGAAGCCAGAGAGTTGGGATAAGGGGGGCATTTACAGGATGGCAACCTGTAACTTGTGGAGGGCCACAGGGATCAGTGCTGGGCCTCACTTATTTACAATATATATTAATAACTTGGATGAGGGAAATGAATATTTTATCGCCAAGTTTGCAGATTACACAAAAATTGGTGGAAAGTGGTGAGGATGATGCAAAGAGTCCACAGTCAGGCTAAGTGAGTAGGCAACTTGACGGATGGAACATAATATGGGAAAATGTGAAGTTATGCACTTTGGCAGGAAGAATAGAGGAGCTGAATATTTTTTAAATGGAGAAAGACTGCAGATCCTTGTGCATGAATCCCAAAAATCTAGCATCCAAGTTCAGCAGATAATAGGGAAGGCAAATGGAATGTTGGTCTTTATTTCAAAGTATAAAAATAGGGAAGTTTTGCTAAAACTATACAAGCCACAAGTTAGACCACATTTAGAATATTGTGAACAATTTTAGTCCCCTTATCTAAGGAAATTGGAGGCAGTCCAGAGAAGGTTCACTAGGTTAATCCCGGGTATAGAGGGATTTTCTTACGGGGAGAGGTTGAGTAAGTTGGGTCTGTACTCATTGGAGTTTAGAAGAATGAGAGGCAACCTTATTGAAACATATCAGGTTCTTAGGTGGTTTGACAAGGTAGATGCTGAGAGGTTGCTTCCCTTTGTGGGAGAGTCTAGGACCATAGGGAAAAATCTCAGAGTAAGGAGGCACCCATTTACAACAGAGATGAGGAGGAATTTCTTCTCTCAGAAGGTAGTTAATCTGTGGAATTCTTTACAGCAGGAGGCAGTATAGGCTGGGTCGTTAAATATATTCAAGGCTGAGGTAGTCCGATTTAATCAGTAAGGGAATCAAGGGTTCTGGGGAAAAGGCAGGAAAGTGGAGTTGATGATGAGCAGATCAACCATGCTCTCATTGATTGGCGGAGCATTTTATAGTCTTATGGATCAATATTTTCCACCGAATTCCATTGTGGGAGTTGAAACCATTCTGATTATTGACCTCACAGAGAAAGAGGCCATTCAGCCCATCGAGTCTGCACTGGCTGTCTAAAGAGCATTCCACTTAGTCCCACTTCCCTGCCTTATCCCTGTAACCTTGCACATTCTCTCTTTTCAGGTAGCAATCCAATTCCCTTTTGAATACCTCGATCGAATCTGCCTCCACCATCCTCTCAGGAAATTTGTTCTAGTCGCCAACCACCCTCTGGGTGAAAAAATGTTCCTCACATCACTTTTAGTCCTTTTGCCCATTATTTTGAATCTGTGCCCTCTAGTTCTTGATGTTCTCTTGAGTGGGAAATTTCTCACTATTTACCCTGTCCATACCCTTCAGGATCTTCAATACCTCTATCAAATCTCCTCTCAGCCTTCTTTTCTCCTAGGAAAACATTCTCAACCTCTCCAATCTATCCTCATAGCTACAGTTCTTCATCCCGGGAATCATTCTTGTGAATTTCTTCTGTACTTTGCCCAATGCCTTCACATCCTTCCTCAAGAGCTAGATGCAGTACTCCAAATGACGCCTAACTACTCTTGGGTAGACTTGTTCCCAGCCTGTCAATGTATTGCTTTAAAATTCTCACCCTTGTTTTCAAATCTGCCCGTAGCTATGCCCCTCTCTATCTCTGTAATCTCCTCCAACTCCACAACCCTCCAAGATACCTGCACTAATTCTGGCCCGTTGCACAGCCCCAATTTTCATCACTCAACCACTGGCAGCCATGCCTTCAGCTACCTGTGCCCTAAGCTCTGGAGTTCCATCCCTACACCTCTCTGCTTTCCTCCTTTTGGACACTCATTAAAACCTACCTGTTTTTGCTCTAGCTTTTAGTGACCTGCCCTAACGGGGAAGGTGATGACGTTGTGGGTATGGCTACTGGAGGGCATTCTAGAGACTCAGGGTAATACAGGGGATCTGGGCTCCAATCCTACCACAGCAGATGTTGAAATTTGAATTCAATAAAAAGCTTAGAATTAAAAGTCTAATGAAACCATTGTCAATTGTTGTAAAAACCCATCTGGTTCATTACTGCCCTCTAGGAAAGGAAATCTGCTGTCATTACTTGGTCTGGCCTACATGTGACTCCAGACCCGCAGTGGTTGACTCTTAAAAACACCCTCTGAACAAGGGCAATTAGGGATGGGCAAAAAAATGCTGGCCCAGCCAGTGACACCCACATCCCATAAACCAATTTTAAAAAAATCTTCCAAGGAATGACAATCACTGTCGGATTGCTACCCTGTTCCTATTTCTTTACGCTAACATGGAGTCCGACATTCCCGGCCTGAAATTCCAAACCAGGCTTCTTCAGAAATATGGAGCACACCTTTTCTGAGAGTCCTTCCTTGCAGGGCAGAATTGTTGGAGGAAGACAAGCTGTAACCCCTTTTTACGTTATTGGCTGCCATAATTTGGAAAATCTTCATTCACTAACACAGTGAAAAACTTCGGGACATTTAAATAGCTTTTCATTCTGCTAGTGAATGAGTGTGTGTGGTAAGTGGGTAGAATGGGTAGGGTGGCAGGGCGGTAGGTAGCAGGGTAGGTAGGTTGGGTAAGGTGGTTAAGATCGGATCAGGTCTGGCCAGTGAGGAGTTGGAGAGTTGTGGGGGAGTTGGAGGGTCAGGGGGAGTTGGAAGGTTGAAGACTCATAGGGAGTCAGAGGGTCAGGGGAGGAGTCGGAGGGTTGGCGGGGGGGAGTTGGAGGGTCTGGGGGTTGGTCAGTTGTACAGTTACCCAGGAGTTAGACATATTTTTTCTCTGTCTAACATTTCCTTGGTAACTATCCAAGTAGTAAGTCAGAACTGTCTGAAGCCTCTGACTCTCACTCAGAGTTGGAGACATTTTCGGAGTGTTCCAGACACGGGAATTGCCCAGCGGAATTTGAAACTTGCTGGCAATTCTCATGGATTCCTTAGTTGGGACTTCTGAGCTGTCCTGTAGTGTCCTCCCTGGAGTACGTCTAGTCTCCAACGATCCAGAGACCAGAAGATCTGGGCCAGTATCTCTTTAAATGTCTTGGTGCCACATTTTGTTTGATGGCACTCCTGTGAAGCATCTTGGGACATATTAATTTCTTAATGGTTCTATATAAATGCAAGTTGTTGTTACTGACTCTGGGAAAACTCCTTTCTGGATCCTTTTCCCCGTCTGAAACAATTTTTCCACACATAACATTCTTTCTGAGAAACTGTCTTCAGTACCAATAAACGGAAATTAATGTGGCTGAGTTCATGTGAAAAAAAACCATTGTGGTTGATTCGAGTCTGCTCTCTGCCCCTTTCTCATTCTTCCTTTTTAATCCTTTCCATTTGTCACATGTCATTCAGCCTTTTTGGTGCTATGCATAACTTTAATACAGACCTTTAATACTTTACTATGTGCTATGCATAGGACTTGATCTCTCAGCTCATTTCATCCTAATAACATTCTACAATTAATTCTGAAACACGCTGACAAGAAATTATAGATTTTATGCAAATTACTTATCTGACGAGTTTGGAATCCCTAAATTCTAGCACCCTGGGACTAGCAGTGGTAATCAGATATTGCCTGGTTTCATTTGTGTAGAAGGGTCACATTGAAACAGGTTGTTCAGCAGTTTTATATTGCAATGTGGAAACTTCAGAATGCTGTTAAAATGCCTACACTATTGGAGATCCTTTATTCAGCTGATGATGGGGCAAGGGGGCATCAACAATGAACCTACTATGCCTACTACATGGTTTTATTTGGGCTCTCTGCCTAAACACTGACAGCTCTATGGTCACTTTTACTGATACCAGTATTTTTATTTCGATTAATTTCAGTTTCTCAAACTGCCATGGTGGGGTTTAAACTTTTGATTTCTGGATGATTAGTGCAATCACAGAACCATGACATTCCCTGGGACTTCAGGGACGATTCATAATTCATTCTGCATAATTTTTTTCATGAAAACATACCTTTGATGTTAGATAATTCTGTTAAACACACAAACATAGGAATTAGGAGCAAGAGTCAGCCACTCGACCCCTCGAGGCTGCTCCATCGTTCAATAAGATCATTGCTGATCCAATTGTAACCTCAATTCCACATTCCCACCTACCCACTGATAACTTTCACCCCCTGTTATGAAGAATCTGATTTAAAGGCAACGTTCTAACTTTAGATTGCTGAAGGGATGACAAACATGAGAAGTTTTTTTAATTCATTTATGGGATGTGGGCTTCACTGGGTGGACCAGCATTTATTGCCCATCCCTAATTGCCCCTTGAGAAGGTGGTGGTGAGCTGCCTTCTTGAGCTGCTGCAGTCCATGTGGTGTAGGTACACCCACCGTGCTGTTAGGGAGGGAGTTCCAGGATTTTGACCCAGTGACAGTGAAGGAACGGTGATATATTTCCAAGTTAAAATGGTGAATGACTTGGAGGGGAATCTCCAGGTGGTGGTGTTCCCATCTATCTGCCACCCTTGTCCTTCTATATAGTAGTGGTCATGGGTTTGGAAGGTGCTGTCAAAGGAGCCTTGGTGAATTCCTCCTACGTTAATATTTGTTGTGTAGGTACAAAGTTTACAAATTATGATGAGAAGATCAAGCTATCGCTCATTGTCAAGTGTATTAAGTTAGGACCATTTTCATCTGCATTTCAGCCAGATGCTGTGTCAGTCTTATTAATGAAATTTCATTCCAGCACTCTCAGACATTGCTGAACTCAGACCGAATTTTGTCTCAGTGCCTGGCCACAGACAGTATCTAAGTCTTATCAATCAAACGGGAAGTTCAGAGCACCCATCAGAGCAGGTCCAATAGGGTAGATGTGTGGGAGACAAGGAGACAAGAAAACAACAGCAGTTTTCAAACACGCACCACAGCCTTTGCTCCAGTGCAGTAAAGATCAATGGATTTAAGTTGCAGAACGTCTGTCAGTGTTAGAGGATATTTTAATATCACTTCCATCGATCAGAGCCTTGCATTAAAACCCACACAGTGTCGCCAAAGACTTTACAACTGCTATTGCCTATTTTCTGCCACTAATCCTAAAACCAATGTGGGATTTGAAGCTGCCACAAACATCAGAAGACAGAATATCAGGATAATGTCATTAGTACAAGAGACGGTGGGGACTTGGAGCCCTGTATTCGGTAGCAGTGTTGAGCTTGACTTACTGACTGTTGCGTGTTCAAAGACTGCAGTGTTTCACCTGTAACACTGACACTACCAGGCTGTCAGATCTTAGTGTCCAGTTATATATAGATTTTACAGTTTTTAATTTGCTTAATATGAAATGTCATTACCTGATTCATGCTGATTGTTCTATTCCTTGCAAGATTAGGTGTTAACCAAGCAATTTTACTGATAACACTGAAAGCAGCTTTTTATATTGAAAGAAGCAGACTTATGTTAATAAATCTCTCAGAACAGTCCAAATCCCAGCATGTACAACCGATCACTGTCACTTTGCTATATAAGCAAAGATGACAGCCGTGGTACACAAAGCAAGATCCCACAGACAGTAAGGTCTGAATGATCAATTAATCTAATTCTGCTGGTGCTGGTTGAGGGAAGAATATTGGTCAGAACATTCACAAAAAGCTATTGCTCCTCCTCAAGCAGTGCCACAGGATCCTTAACATCCGCTTGGATAGACAGAATCTAACATCTTAATCCTAGTACAGGACCTCAAACTGTGCAACCCTCTGTGAATACTGTACTGAAGTGTCAGCCTATTATATGTGATAAAAAGGAGTTTGGTAACTCTGATTCCTGGATTTAAATCCAGACCAGACTGATGGCATGAAAGTGTCCTCTCTCTCTCTCTCTCTCATGGAATCAGAGGAACATGGGAACAGAAGTAGGCCATTCAGCCCATTGAGCCTGCTCCACCATTCAATTAGACCATGGCCGATCATTTACCTCAATGTTGCTTTCCCCCATTATCCCCATATCCCTTGATGTAATTAGCCTCCAGAAATATATCTATCTCTGACTTGAACATGTTCAATGACTGATCCGCCAAAGCCCTCTTGGGTAGAAAATTCCAAAGATTCACCACCCTCTCAGTGAAAAAATTCCTCCTCATCTCAGTCCTAAATGGCCTGCCTATTGTCCTGAGATTATGTCCCCTGGTTCTAGACTCACCGGGAGGGGAAACATCCTATCCACATCTACCCTGTCACATCCTGGTAGAATTTTGTAAGTTTCAATGAGATCACCTCCCATTCTTCAAAATTCCAGAGAATACAGGCCCAGTTTCCTCAATCTCACCTCACATGACAATCCAGCCATCCCAGGGATTAATCTGGTGAAACTCCATTGCATTCCCTCTATGACAAGTGTACCCTTCTTTAGATAAGGAGAGCAAAACTGTACACAATACTCCAGGTGCAGCCTCACCAAGGCTCTGTACAATTGCAGCAAGACATCTTTACTCCTGTACTCAAATCCCAGTTAAGCTCTTATGTCCATGTTTGGACCAAGGCTGTAATGAGGTCAGGAGCTGAATGGCCCTGGCAGAACCCAAACCTGGTGTCTTTGAGCAGGTTATTGCTGAATGCGTGCTGTTTGATAACACTATCAGCGACTCCTTCCATTACTTTGCTAATGATCGAGAGTAGACCGATGGGGCGGTAATTGGCCAAGTTGGATTTGTCCTGCTTTTTGTGTACAGGACATACCTGGGCAATTTTCCACATTGCCGGGTAGATGTCAGTCTTGTAGCTGTACTGGAACAGCTTGGCTAGGGGCGCGGCAAGTTCTGGAGCACAAGTCTTCAGTACTATTGCCGGAATGTTTCGGGGCCCATAGCCTTTGCGATATCCAGTGCCTTCAGTTGTTTCTTGACATCACGTGGAGTGAATTGAATTGGCCAAAGACTGGCATCTGTGTTGCTGGGGACCTCCGGAGGAGATCGAGAAGGTCCATCTACTTGGCACTTCTGGCTGAAGATTATAGCAAATGATTCAGCCTTATCTTTTGCACTGATGTGCTGGGCTCCTCCGTCATTGAGAATGGGGATATTTGTGGACCCTCCTCCTCCAGTGAGTTGTTTAATTGTCCATCACCATTCACAACTGAGTGTGGCAGGACTGCAAATTATGGGATCGCTTAGCTCTTCTACCACTTGCTGCTTCTGCTGTTTTGCACGCAAGTGTTGCAGCTTCACCAGGTTGACACCTCATTTTTAGGTATTTTTAGGTGCTGCTCCTGTCATGCCCTCCTGCACTCTTCATTGAACCAGGGTTGATCCTCTGGCTTGATGGTAATGGTAGAGTGGGGGATATGCCGGGATATGAGGTTACAGATTGTGTTTGAGTACAATTCAGTTGCTGCTGATTCCTACAGCGCCTCATGGAGGCCCAGTCTTGAGTTGCTAGATCTATTGGAAATCTATCCCATTTAGCACAGTGGTAGTACCACACAACACGATGGAGGGTATCCTCAATGTGAAGGTGGGACTTCATCGCCACAATGACTGTGCTGTTCTCACTCCTACTGTGGTTGGTGGTAATCAGCAGGAGGTTTTCTTGTCCATGTTTGACCTGATGCTATGAGATTATACTCGGGATCCCTATACTGGAGGGCTTTCTACCCCATGAATTGGTGTCCAAGCTTTACCTGCAGCAGAGTTCCTATTCTAATCACATATTTAAAGAGAGATGTAGGAAGCTGCCATTTAAAGTGTTACCTCCAGCTGCTGGCTCTAGCTGCAGGTCACTACTTAATGTCCAAACCACACTGAGTACAGCCTCTGGAGAAGATTAACACATGAAAGGTGCAGTTGGCAAGATGTAGTGTGAGTGTAGAGTGAGTGTAAAGTGAGTGTAGAGTGAGTGTAGGGTGAGTGTAGGGTGAGTGTAGAGTGTGTAGGGTGAGTGTAGAGTGAGTGTAGGGTGAGTGTAGGGTGAGTGTAGTGTGAGTGTAGAGTGAGTGTAGGGTGAGTGTAGAGTGGGTGTAGGGTGAGCGTAGTGTGAGTGTAGGGTGAGCATAGTGTGAGTATAGGGCGAGTGTAGAGTGATTGTAGGGCGAGTGCAGAGTGAGTGTAGGGTGAGTGTAGTGTGAGTATAGGGTGAGTGTAGAGTGAGTGTAGGGTGAGCGTAATGTGAGTGTAGGGCGAGTGTAGAGTGATTGTAGGGCGAGTGTAGAGTGAGTGTAGAGCGAGTGTAGGGTGAGTGTAGTGTGAGTGTAGGGTGAGTGTAGAGTGACTGTAGGGTGAGCGTAATGTGAGTGTAGGGCGAGTGTAGAGTGAGTGTAGGACAAGTGTAGAGTGAGTGTAGAGTGAGTGTAGAGTGAGTGCAGGGTGAGCGTAGTGTGAGTGGAGGGCGAGTGTAGAGTGAGTGTAGAGTGAGTGTAGAGTGAGCGTAGTGTGAGTGTAGAGTGAGTGTAGGGCGACTGTAGAGTGAGTGTGGAGTGAGTGTGTTAATGACTTCTCAAACTAGTATGTTTCAATGTTGTGACAAATATCACTGTTTGGATTGGTACGGTGCAGTCAGAGACAAACCATTTTGCATATATAAGGAGGAAGGGTTTATATAAACAGGAAATGACCATTAGCCCAACATGCTTTTTCTTCTTAATTTACTGATGTCCCCTTTTTAACATGTCTCCAACCCTGACATCCAGATAACCACACCGACGCAGCCCTACCCCCACACTCCCACCCTATCCCCACACCCGCTCCTACCTACTCCCACTGCTACCCCCTCATCCTTACCCAGCACCACCCTCACACACCTACCACCCCTCCATCCACAGCCAACACTCCCAGCCCCCATCCCCACACCCCCTTAATAGTATCTCACACCAAGCTGTTCATACCCTGGGAGTGTTTTAAGAGGACAGTGTAGACGGAGCTTTACTCTGTATCTAACCCCATGTTGTACCTGTCCTGGGAGTGTTTGATGCGGACAGTGTAGAGGGAGCTTTACTCTGTATCTAACCCTGTGCTGTACCTGTCCTGGGAGTGTATGATGGGGACAGTGTAGAGGGAGCTTTACTCTGTATCTAACCTTGTGCTGTACCTGTCCTGGGTGTGTTTGATGGGGCCAGTGTAGAGGGAGCTTTACTCTGTATCTAACCCTGCGCTGTACCTGTCCTGGAAGTGTTTGGTGGGGCCAGTGTAGAGGGAGCTTTACTCTGTATCTAACCCTGTGCTGTTCCTGTCCTGGGAGTGTTCGGTGGGGACAGTGCGGAGGGAGCTTTACTCTGAATCTAACCCCGTGCAGTACCTGTCCTGGGACTGTTTGATGCGGACAGTGCAGAGGGAGCTTTACTCTGTATGTAACCCTGTGCTGTACCTGTCCTGGGAGTGTTTGATGGGGACTGTGTAGAGAGAGCTTTACTCTGTGTCTAACCCCGTGCTGTATCTGTCCTGGGAGTGTTTGATGGGGACAGTGTAGAGGAAGCTTTACTCTGTATCTAACCCCGTGCTGTACCTGTCCTGGAAGTGTTTGATGGGGACAGTGTGGAGGGAGCTTTACTCTGAATCTAACCCCGTGCTGTATCTGTGCTGGGACTGTTTGATGCGGACAGTGCAGAGGGAGCTTTACTCTGTATCTAACCCTGTGCTGTACCTGTCCTGGGAGTGTTTGATGGGGACTGTGTAGAGAGAGCTTTACTCTGTATCTAACCCTGTGCTGTACCTGTCCTGAGAGTGTTTGATGGGGACTGGGTAGAGAGAGCTTTACTCTGTATCTAACCCCGTGCTGTACCTGTCCTGGGAGTGTTTGATGGGGACTGTGTAGAGAGAGCTTTACTCTGTATCTAACCCTGTGCTGTACCTGTCCTCGGAGTGTTTGATGGGGACTGTGTAGAGAGAGCTTTACTCTGTATCTAACCCCGTGCTGTACCTGTCCTGGGAGTGTTTGATGGGGACAGTGTAGAGGGAGCTTTACTCTGTATCTAACCCCGTGCTGTACCTGTCCTGGGAGTGTTTGATGGAGACGGTGTAGAGGGAGCTTTACTCTGTATCTAACCCCGTGCTGTACCTGTCCTGGGAGTGTTTGATAGGGACAGTGTAAAGGGAGCTTTACTCTGTATCTAACCCCGTGCTGTACCTGTCCTGGGAGTGTTTGATGGGGACAGTGTAGAGGGAGCTTTACTCTGTATCTAACCCCGTGCTGTACCTATCCTGGGAGTGTTTGATGGGGACGGTGTAGATGAAGCTTTAATCTGTATCTAACCCCGTGCTGTACCTGTCCTGGGAGTGTTTGATGGGGACTGTGTAGAGAGAGCTTTACTCTGTATCTAACCCCGTGCTGTACCTGTCCTGGAAGTGTTTGATGGGGACAGTGTAGAGGGAGCTTTACTCTGTATCTAACCCCGTGCTGTACCTGTCCTGGAAGTGTTTGGTGGGGCCAGTGTAAAGGGAGCTTTACTCTGTATCTAACCCCGTGCTGTACCTATCCTGGGAGTGTTTGATGGGGACGGTGTAGATGGAGCTTTAATCTGTATATAACCCCGTGCTGTACCTGTCCTGGGAGTGTTTGATGGGGACAGTGTAGAGGGAGCTTTACTCTGTATCTAATCCCGTGCTGTACCTGTCCTGGAAGTGTTTGATGGGGACAGTGTAGAGGGAGCTTTACTCTGTATCTAACCCCGTGCTGTACCTGTCCTGGAAGTGTTTGGTGGGGCCAGTGTAGAGGGAGCTTTACTCTGTATCTAACCCCGTGCTGTTCCTGTCCTGGGAGTGTTTGATGGGGACAGTGCGGAGGGAGCTTTACTCTGAATCTAACCCCGTGCTGTACCTGTCCTGGTAGTGTTTGATAGGGACAGTGTAAAGGGAGCTTTACTCTGTATCTAACCCCGTGCTGTACCTGTCCTGGGAGTGTTTGATGGGGATAGTGTAGAGGGAGCTTTACTCTGTATCTAACCCCGTGCTGTACCTGTCCTGGGAATGTTTGACGTGGACAGTGTAGAGGAAGATTTATTCAGTATCTAAGCCTGTGCTGTACCTGTCCTGGGAGTGTTTGATGGGGACAGTGTAGAGGGAGCTTTACTCTGTATCTAACCCCGTGCTGTACCTGTCCTGGAAGTGTTTGATGGGGACAATGTAGAGGGAGCTTTACTCTGTATCTAACCCCTTGCTGTACCTGTCCTGGGAGTGTTTGATGGGGATGGTGTAGAGGGAGCTTTACTCTGTATCTAACCACGTGCTGTACCTGTCCTGGGAGTGTTTGATGGGGACTGTGTAGAGAGAGCTTTACTCTGTATCTAACCCCGTGCTGTATCTGTCCTGGGAGTGTTTGATGGGGACAGTGTAGAGGGAACTTTACTCTGTATCTAACCCCGTGCTGTACCTGTCCTGGAAGTGTTTGATGGGGACAGTGTGGAGGGAGCTTTACTCTGTATCTAACCCCGTGCTGTACCTGTCCTGGGAGTGTTTGATGGGGACAGTGTAGAGGGAGCTTTACTCTGTATCTAACCCCTTGCTGTACCTGTCCTGGGAGTGTTTGATGGGGACGGTGTAGAGGGAGCTTTACTCTGTATCTAACCCCGTGCTGTACCTGTCCTGGGAGTGTTTGATAGGGACAGTGTAAAGGGAGCTTTACTCTGTATCTAACCCCGTGCTGTACCTGTCCTGGGAGTGTTTGATGGGGATAGTGTAGATGGAGCTTTACTCTGTATCTAACCCCGTGCTGTACCTGTCCTGCGAATGTTTGACGTGGACAGTGTAAAGGGAGCTTTACTCTGTATCTAACCCCGTGCTGTACCTGTCCTGGAAGTGTTTGATGGGGACAATGTAGAGGGAGCTTTACTCTGTATCTAACCCCGTGCTGTACCTGTCCTGGAAGTGTTTGGTGGGGCCAGTGTAGAGGGAGCTTTACTCTGTATCTAACCCCGTGCTGTTCCTGTCCTGGGAGTGTTTGATGGGGACAGTGCGGAGGGAGCTTTACTCTGAATCTAACCCCGTGCTGTACCTCTCCTGGGAGTGTTTGATGGGGACAGTGTAGAGGGAGCTTTGCTCTGTATCTAACCCTGTGCTGTACCTGTCCTGGGTGTGTTTGATGGGGCCAGTGTAGAGGGAGCTTTACTCTGTATCTAACCCTGCACTGTACCTGTCCTGGAAGTGTTTGATGGGGACAGTGTGGAGGGAGCTTTACTCTGAATCTAACCCCGTGCTGTACCTGTGCTGGGACTGTTTGATGAGGACAGTGCAGAGGGAGCTTTACTCTGTATCTAACCCTGTGCTGTACCTGTCCTGGGAGTGTTTGATGGGGACTGTGTAGAGGGAGCTTTACTCTGTATCTAACCCCGTGCTGTACCTGTCCTGGGAGTGTTTCATAGGGACAGTGTAAAGGGAGCTTTACTCTGTATCTAACCCCGTGCTGTACCTGTCCTGGGAGTGTTTGATGGGGACAGTGTAGAGGGAGCTTTACCCTGTATCTAACCCCGTGCTGTACCTGTCCTGGGAGTGTTTGATGGGGACAGTGTAGAGGGAGCTTTACTCTGTACCTAACCCCGTGCTGTTCCTGTCCTGGGAGTGTTTGATGGGGACAGTGCGGAGGGAGCTTTACTCTGAATCTAACCCCGTGCTGTACTTGTCCTGGGACTGTTTGATGCGATCAGTGCAGAGGGAGCTTTACTCTGTATCTAACTCTGTGCTGTACCTGTCCTGGGAGTGTTTGATGGGGACTGTGTAGAGAGAGCTTTACTCTGTATCTAACCCCGTGCTGTATCTGTCCTGGGAGTGTTTGATGGGGACTGTGTAGAGAGAGCTTTACTCTGTATCTAACCCCGTGCTGTATCTGTCCTGGGAGTGTTTGATGGGGACAGTGTAGAGGGAGCTTTACTCTCTATCTAAGCCCGTGCTGTACCTATCCTGGGAGTGTTTGATGGGGACGGTGTAGATGGAGCTTTACTCTGTATCTAACCCTGTGCTGTACCTGTCCTGGGTGTGTTTGGTGGGGTCAGTGTAGATGGAGCTTTACTCTGTACCTAACCCCGTGCTGTTCCTGTCCTGGGAGTGTTTGATGGGGACAGTGCAGAGGGAGCTTTACTCTGAATCTAACCCCGTGCTGTACTTGTCCTGGGACTGTTTGATGCGGTCAGTGCAGAGGGAGCTTTACTCTGTATCTAACTCTGTGCTGTACCTGTCCTGGGAGTGTTTGATGGGGACAGTGTAGAGGGAGCTTTACTCTGTATCTAACCCCGTGCTGTACCTGTCCTGGAAGTGTTTGGTGGGGCCAGTGTAGAGGGAGCTTTACTCTGTATCTAACCCCGTGCTGTTCCTGTCCTGGGAGTGTTTGATGGGGACAGTGCGGAGGGAGCTTTACTCTGAATCTAACCCCGTGCTGTACCTGTCCTGGGAGTGTTTGATGGGGACAGTGTAGAGGGAGCTTTACTCTGTATCTAACCCCGTGCTGTACCTGTCCTGGGAGTGTTTGATGGGGACGGTGTAGAGGGAGCTTTACTCTGTATCTAACCCCGTGCTGTACCTGTCCTGGGAGCGTTTGATGGGGACGGTGTAGAGGGAGCTTTACTCTGTATCTAAGCCCGTGCTGTACCTGTCCTGGGAGTGTTTGATAGGGACAGTGTAGAGGGAGCTTTACTCTGTATCTAACCCCGTGCTGTACCTGTCCTGGGAGTGTTTGATAGGGACAGTGTAAAGGGAGCTTTACTCTGTATCTAACCCCGTGCTGTACCTGTCCTGGGAGTGTTTGATGGGGATAGTGTAGAGGGAGCTTTACTCTGTATCTAACCCCGTGCTGTACCTGTCCTGGGAATGTTTGACGTGGACAGTGTAGAGGAAGATTTATTCAGTATCTAAGCCTGTGCTGTACCTGTCCTGGGAGTGTTTGATGGGGATAGTGTAGAGGGAGCTTTACTCTGTATCTAACCCCGTGCTGTACCTATCCTGGGAGTCTTTGATGAGGACAGTTTAGAGGGAGCTTTACTCTGTATCTAACCCCGTGCTGTACCTGTCCTGGGAGTGTTTGATGGGGACAGAGAATGTCCCCAATATGAAGTGTTCCACTCTGCAGCGCTAAAGTTTTCTGTTTATGAGCAAAGTATGCAATTTAGGTTTCAGTAAAAGAAATTAAATAAAAGCAAATTGCGGAGCTGTCAACAAAACCTCAAAGTTCTTTTTGTTTGTTAAGCAAGATGGTACTTTTTGCTCTCTAAGTGGTAGTGGTCCTGAAAGATTGCTCTCAGTCTGTCTGACCTGCGGGCTATACTGTGTGTTTTAGCAGCCATACACAAAGGGAGTGTTGGACCAGAGGTCCCATAGGCACCCAATACTGGGAATAGGTCATGTTTCAGAACACATCACCCTCTTCATAAGCTGTCAGGTTACTGATTTTTTTTCTCTTGGCTCCTGCAACCTCTTTTTTTCATGGTGCAATTATATTTTGATCACACTGGAACATGGAGGATAAGGAATGAGAAATACATCCACAGTCTGTGTAGCTGAGTTCCAGAGAGAGTTGTGTATTGAATGTATAAGAGAGAGCTGGACCGTGTGGAACTAATTTATCTCAGTAATGTAACAATTTAAGCATGAAAGTAAATCAGAGCAGCGACTGAATAAAACTCAGTCATTTTCCAGACTGCAAATGCAAAAGGAATGGTAAAAGGTCATTCAACAAATTGCTTTGTTTCCATTTGTCCAATTTTCAGCCGGGGGATTCAGCTATTACAGAATGAGCCTGCATCTTGAGTAAGGAGCATGAGAGCTTTGACACATGGTTATTATACACAGCAATAAATGGAGCTCTAGTTCCAATCTAACCACACACAAGTAGGAAATTCAGTGAAGACTTGTGGCTTGTCCACGCATGTCATTCATAATAGTTTAATGAATTTAAAAAGTGCAGCTTGCAATTGCAATCTTGAAAAACATAATTCTCTCGCAATGAAAAATCTCCGTCAAAGTTCCTGGCTGGGTGTTAGCAAGCAATGTAGACAGAGATTTTTGATTTTTTTTAATATACTGTGTTTATTTTGGTCTGGACTCTTCAAATATGAGTAGATAATAGAAGCTCAGTGGGTTTTTAATGCTGTCATGACATATTAATATTAGTTTTCCAACTCTCCCATGGCCATATTGGATAAAAATCTCATGTCTGGCTGCAGGAGGTGTTGAACACAGCAGTATTGTGCACTCGGGAGCATTACATAACACTCAACCCTCAACTGCAACGTGCTCCAAGTCCTCGTGAATCCCTCAGAGCACTGGCAGGGTTGTGAGGAGTGGGAAATGGAAAATTGACAGCTGTGGTGGGAAGGGTCAAACATGCAGACACAATGAAATCATTTTAAAGAGACTTTTCCAAGCCGCCAAATTGTCCGACGCCTCATTCTGAGCCCTGGAATCAGCTTACACTGGAATCACTTTGATTGTCCAAGCTAACAGCAATATTTGGGTGCACAATTCATGTTGGAGTGTTTCTGTCAGACTCTGATCTGTATACCTCTGTGTAAATTCATAGGATTATTCTGCAATGTGACAACATAAAACTCATTGGCTATGAATTACTGGCTGGCAGAACGTGTTCAAATTCTCATTGACCAACATTGCCAGCCTCCTTGACAAGATGACAGGCAGATGTAGGTGTCAGAGAGATGGGGGACAGGAAATGTTTGTCAGACTGTGGTTTTCGAAGTGAAGTGTGCTGAAGGGGGGACTGTTTCCAGCTCTCTGTCAATAAACAACCCTCATCTTCCCAAACTGCAGCTTTTGTTGGTTTTGTAGATATTGGTCAATCTGTCATGGTAATTAATATTGTTTGTGTTTGGAAATTAGGTTAATTAGAAAACAGAATGAAAAGCATCTTTTAAAAAGTGGATGATGTTATGTACACCAACACTTCAGATTATTAATATATATTTACATAAGTATTTCCTCTTATGCCATAAGGATGTAGGAACACAGATGTGTCTGTCAAGTGTCTTAATTAACTGGAGAAATAAATTGAATTTGTGTCACTGCGACTGTTCGAATCCTGACGGCTGATGGCTCTCATTGTTCAAGAATGGTGACTGCTGTGATTAGTCAGCAACTCCATTCTTGTATAATCGAACTGGGGCGGTAGAAAGAGAACTGGATGGACTTTAATCTTTTTTGCCTAACAATTACTGCATTCCTAATTGCTGATGTACACTGGCTCCCTGTCAAGCGACATCTCAGTTTTATCATTATCATCCTCATTTTCAAACCCCTCTATAGTCTCTACTTTCTCTCTAATTCCCTCCGCTCCCACAATCTTCTGATATATCTGCACTAATTTCATTCTATCCTCTTGAGCAGTCCTGATTTTAATTGCTTCATCATGGATGGATGTGCCTTTAGCCATCAACTCTGGAATTCCCTCCCTAACCTTCTCCATCACAACATGACTTTCCTCCTTTTCCTTAAAATCTCCCTCACCTGGATCAAGTTTACAGTCACCTGAAGGCAGCTCCCCACCACCTTCTCAAGGGGCAGTTAGGGATGGGCAATAACTGCTGGCCCAGCCAGCAGTGCCCACATCCCATAAATGAATTTTTTAAAATCTGAAACAAAAACAGAAAATGCTGGAAAAACTCAGCAGGTTTGACAGCATCTGTGGAGAACGAAACAAAGTTAATGTTTCGAGTCTGTATGACCCTTCTTCAGAGCCCTGAGCTCAGCTACTCTCTCCACAGACACTGTCAGAGCTGCTGAGTTTTTCCAGCATTTTTGGGGTTTTTTTTTCCAGCATCCGCAGTATTTTGCTTTAAAAAATCAAAATTCACTTCACTGGGTCCTGGACACTAGCCTTTCCCCCAGCAAAATGTTAATCCCTTGCACTCAAACTTTTGCTTTGACCAATTGCATCGGTGGAAAAGATGTTACCTGAGGAGAAGAGTCACAGGGAGAACAGAGGAGCATTCGGCCCTTTGAGCCTGTTCCAGCATTCAATAAAATCAAGGCTGATCTGCTTGTGGTCTCAGCTCCACTTCCCAAGCAGGGCTTGGAAAGCAAACATTCCTCCAGTGGTTTAGAGAGGGCACATTTACTAGAATGGGTCCAGGAGCGGTCATTATAAAGAATAGTGCCAGGCAAGAGGGACCTCAATTAACGTGGAGAGACTGGAGAAGCTGGGAGTGCTCTCCTTAGAGCAGAGAAAGTTAAGGGGGGATTTCATTGAAGTGTTCAAAATTATGTGGGGTTTTGATAGAATAAATAAGAAGAAACTTTTTCCACTAGTAGGAGGGTCAGTGATCAGAGAACACAGAGTGAAGCTTGGAAAAATAGCCAGAGATGAGATGAGAATTTTTTGTTGTGATGTGGAATTTGCTGATGGAAAGGGCTGTGGAAGAGGATTCAATAGGATTTTTCCAAATGAAAATAAATAAATATTATCAAATGTGTCTTTAATTCTTCACTGGTAATGCTTCCCCACATTACACAGCAGCCCCAGGAACAGTTCCCAGGCTGGAGGATCAGCCCATCTCACTGGCAAAAAAAGCAAAAGCAACATGAGGAAAAACTTCTTCATACGGCGAGTGGTTAGGGTCTGGAATGCACTGTCTGAGAGTGTGGGGGAAACAGGGTCAATCGAGTGGTTAGGGTCTGGAATACATTGAGAATGTGGGGGAGACAGGGTCAATCGAGTGGTTGAGGTCTGGAATGCACTGTCTGAGAGTGTGGTGGCGACAGGGTCAATCAAGTGGTTAGGGTCTGGAATGCACTGAATGAGAGTGTGGTGGAGACAGGGTCAATCGAGTGGTTAGGATCTGGAATGCACTGTCTGAGAGTGTGGGGGAGACAGGGTCAATCGAGTGGTTAGGGTCTGGAATGCACTGTCTGAGAGTGTGGTGGAGACAGGGTCAATCGAATGGTTAGGGGCTGGAATACACTGAGAATGTGGGGGAGAAAGGGTCAATCAAGTGATTAGGGTCTGGAATACACTGTCTGAGAGTGTGGTGGAGACAGGGTCAATCGAGTGGTTAGGGTCTGGAATGCACTGTCTGAGAATCTGGTGGAGACAGGGTCAATCGAGTGGTTAGGGTCTGGAATGCACTGTCTGAGAGTGTGGTAGAGACAGGGTCAATCGAGCGGTTAGGGTCTGGAATACACTGCCTGAGAGTGTGGTGGAGACAGGGTCAATCGAGTGGTTAGGATCTGGAACACACTGTCTGAGAGTGTGGTAGAGACAGGGTCAATTGAGTGCTTAGGATCTGGAATGCACTGTCTGAGAGTGTGGTGGAGACAGGGTCAATCGAGTGGTTAGGGTCTGGAATGCACTGTCTGAGAGTGTGATGGAGACAGGGTCAATCAAGTGGTTAGGATCTGGAACACACTGTCTGAGAGTGTGGTAGAGACAGGGTCAACTGAGTGCTTAGGATCTGGAATGCACTGTCTGAGAGTGTGGTGGAGACAGGGTCAATCGAGTGGTTAGGATCTGGAATGCACTGTCTGAGAGTGTGGTGGAGACAGGGTCAATCGAGTGGTTAGGGTCTGGAATGCACTGTCTGAGAATGTGGTGGAGACAGGGTCAATCGAGTGGTTAGGGTCTGGAATGCACTGTCTGAGAGTGTGGTGGAGACTGGTTCAACTGAAGTTTTCAGAAGAGAATTGGATCATTATCTGAAAACGAAGAATGTGCAGGGTTACAGGAGAATATGGGAGAAAGGCACTAGGTGAATTGCTCATTGGGAGAGTCGATGCAGACATAATGGGCTGAATGGCCTCCTTCTGTGCGGTAACAGTTCTGTGATTCTATACTGGGCTATGGTTGAACCATTCCAATTTGCCACAGTGTCCTGGTTTGGGTGGGAATCACCTCTGATTCAATTCTATTGGAGTCCCTTGGACCATCACCTCTGAGTGAATTGTGTGCGCTGGTGGATGTTGAACAGTTTGGGATTAGACTTAACTGTGATGTTAGTTGCAGTCATTGTAAGCAACCAGCCCAAGTAAGGAAATCTTGCTGCAATTGTATCGGACTTTGGTGAGACCACACCTGGAATACTGGGTAGCCTCCCTCCTGAAGCAAGGGTACACTGATAGACCACCATGGCAGCTGGCAGAATTCAAATTCAATTGAAAAGCCAGTCTCAGTAATGGTGACCAGAAGCTATCGTCAATTGTAAAAACCCATCTGGTTCACGAATGTCCTTTAGGGAAGGAAATCTGCTGTCCTTACCTGGTCTGGCCTACACGTGACTCCAGACCCACAGCAACGTGGCTGACTCTTAACTGCTTTCAGAAATGGCCAAGCAAGACACTCTGTTCAAGGGTAGTTAAAGATGGGCAACAAATGCTGGCCTTGCCAACGATGTACACACCCCGTGAAAGAGTAATACAAAAAAATACTTGCTCTAGAGGGATGAAAGCTAACTAGATTGATTCCTGGGATGAGAAGGGTTTCCCATGGGGATAAATTGAATAGAGTGGACCTATACTCTGTGGAGTTCAGATGAATGAGAGATTATCTCATTGAAATAATAGAAGATCCTAGAGGACTTGATGGGTAGATGCTGAGATGCTGTTTCCCTGGCAAGAGTAAAGAGCAAAGTGACATAGGCTCAGGATAAGGCGTTGGCTATTTAGGACTAAGATGAAGTGAAATTGTTTTCACTCAAATGGTTCTTTGGAATTGCCAATCCCAGAGAGTTGTGGATGCTTAGTTCTCGAGTGTTTCAAGATTGAGATTGATAGATTTTTGGACTTTAAGGAATTAGAGAGACACGAAGATCAGGCAGGAAAGTGAAGTTGTTGTAGTGTTGAATGCTCAAGGGACCACATGGTTTACTCCTGCTCCTGTTTCTGATGCCATTGAAAGAAAGACAGACAATAACGGCTTTCAGAACTTCAGGATATGCAAAAGTGCTTTACTTACTGCTGTATCGTCAGTGTTGTAACATAGGAAACTCAGCCAACTTTACTCACAGCCAAATCCCACAGACAGCATGGAGAGCAATAACCAGATTATTTCGTCATGTCAGTTGAGGAATAAATACTGACCAGGCCACAAGGGGGAACACCACTGCTCTGCTTCGATATTTTGTCACATGACCTTTTAAATCCATTTGAAGACGGTCAAGGGGTGTGGAGGTGCCTTGGTCCATGTCTTATATGAAAGAGGGCACCTCTGACAGTGCAGTGCTCCCTCAGTACTGACCGTCTGGGCAGAATTTTCTGAGCCCATTGCATCGGGTGTCATGGTGGGCATGAGCAGACAATATGGCGGGAAGGCCAAAAATCAGTTTCACAACCTTGTGAAACCATGTTCACAATCGTCTGCTTTGCCCATCAATGGTGGGCTGTGTTTCCCACTGCTGCACATCGGGATCTTCGCTGTAATACATCTGCACATTGTTATAAGTAAAGCTCGCTGGAATCACACCCCCCCACCCTGTGCTGGATCATTCAGGCAGGTTGGCATGGTCGCACACCAACGTGTTTCACAACTGAACATCAGCAAAGCAAATCTGGCCAGCTGCATTTCGCTCAGGGCTTCAAAGTTCTTTTTGCCCACCTTGCTTCGGGCAGCACTCGCGGTATCAGCGCCACATCACTGTTAGGGGGACTCACGGGCAGCTCTCTACCTACCAGACCAGCCATATGTGGGCTGGCTTTTCAATGGCTGCAGGGCTCGGGCTTGCTTGGGGAAGGGGGAGAAGTGGCCTCGGACAAGGGAAGAGGCTGCAGGTTGAGGGCTGTACTGGGGAAGGAGGATATCCCAGGGTGGGTGTGTGGGGGCCACATATTTACCTGTGCAAGTAGCCTCAAGAGGGTGAGGGCTGAGGAGGAAGTCTCCAGAGGAGATGAGGCCAGATGGAGATGTGAGGGTGTGTGTGAGAGAGTGAGTGGTGATGTCCCTTGAGCTGGCAGTGAGTGAGATGCCAGTGAGTGTGCGATGCGTTTGTGAGTGTGAGATTAGAGTGATGAGATGGTTGCCTTACCCCTGGCTGTATGGATGAGATCATTCATCCTCTACCAGCACTGGATGGCCAACCTCTTCTGTTCTGCCACCATCAGTGGTGACACTGCTGGCCCTCCTGCGGCCGGAGTTGGGGTAGGGGACATTGTGGGGGGCTCCAGCAGTGTCCAGAAGGTCTCCCAGGGAAACATCGCTGATCCTGGGTGCTGCAGACTTCTTTGCCCTTCGGCAGTCCTGGGCTGGAAGCACTGAGAGGTGTGTGCACAGCTCCACTTTAAATATGGTGCCTGGTGTGAGGTGATGGCGTGGTGGATGAATTGGAGGCGGCCTGCCAGTGAATAGCATGTTTCCCAGGAATGCATGAGTAATGCGGTGGGATTAGGTTGATCCGGCGCAACAACCCACCATTGTGGTCAGCGGGTAAATGTCCTTATTCCTGTCCACGACTGCGCTTATTGCAAATCTGGGACAACTCTGCCTTCTGACAGTGCAGCACTCCCTCAGTACTGACCCTCTGACAGTGTAGCATTCCCTCAGTACTGACCCTCTGACAGTGCAGCACTTCCTCAACGCTGACCCTCTGACAGTGCAGCACTACCTCAGTACTAACCCTCTGACAGTGCAGCACTCCCTCAGTACTAACCCTCTGACAGTGCAGCGCTCCCTCAGTACTGTCCCTCTGACAGTGCAGCACTACCTCAGTACTAACCCTCTGACAGTGCAGCACTCCCTCAGTACTAACCCTCTGACAGTGCAGCACTCCCTCAGTACTGACCCTCTGACAGTGCAGCACTCCCTCAGTACTGACCCTCTGACAGTGCAGCACTCCCTCAGTACTGACCCTCTGACAGTGCAGCATTCCCTCAGTACTGTCCCTCTGACAGTGCAGCACTCCCTCAGTACTAACCCTCTGACAGTGCAGCACTCCCTCAGTACTAACCCTCTGACAGTGCAGCACTCCCTCAGTACTGACCCTCTGACAGTGCAGCACTCCCTCAGTACTGACCCTCTGACAGTGCAGCACTCCCTCAGTACTAACCTTCTGACAGTGCAGCACTCCCTCAGTACTGACCCTCCAACAATGCAGCACTCCCTCAGTACTGACCCTCTGACAGTGCAGCACTCCCTCAGTACTGACCCTCTGACAGTGCAGCACTCCCTCAGTACTGACCCTCTGACAGTGCAGCACTCCCTCAGTACTGTCCCTCTGACAGTGCAGCACTCCCTCAGTACTGACCCTCGACAGTGCAGCACTCCCTCAGTACTGACCCTCTGACAGTGCAGCACTCCCTCAGTACTGACCCTCGACAGTGCAGCACTCCCTCAGTACTGACTCTCTGACAGAGCAGCACTCCCTCAGTACTGACCCTCCAACAATGCAGCACTCCCTCAGTACTGACCGTCTGACAGTGCAGCACTCCCTCAGTACTGACCCTCTGACAGTGCAGCACTCCCTCAGTACTGACCCTCGACAGTGCAGAACTCCCTCAGTACTGACTCTCTGACAGTGCAGCACTCCCTCAGTATTGCAGTAGGAGTGCCAGCTTGGATTTTGTGCCCAAGTGTCTGGAGTAGGACTTGAACCCGTAACTTTGTTTCTCAGCTGCACGACTGCTACCGACTGAACAAACTGCTCCTTGGGGATCTGCTCCCTCCCATGGTGACCTCAGTCCTGCTCACACTTTGGCGCAAACATGTATTTCAGGGGAAAAGCATTTGTCATAGATTCAAATAGTGAATATATCATGAAAAGAGGCCATTCAGCCCATCGTGTCCGTGCTGGCTCTTTCAAAGAGATATCCAATTTGGCCCACTCCCCCTGCTGTTTCAAAAGCCCTCCTGTCAGGTATTTATCCAATTCCTTTTTGAAAGTTACTATTGAATCTGCCTCCATTGCCCCTTCAGACAGCACATGCAGACCACAACTCGCTGCATCAAAAAATTCTCATTTCCCCTCTGATTCTTTGACTTGTGACCTTTAATCTGTGACCTCTGGTTACTGACCTTGCCACCACTGCTGCCACTGAAATCAGTTTCTCTATTTTTACTCCATCAAAACCCCTCATCATTTTGAACACCTGCTTCCATCAGCAGCCTCCGAATCCTCTCACCTACAATTCTGAATCCCTCTCAATGCAAACTGAAGTCGAGGGTGTCATTGAGCTCGCCCCTGTAAGAGAGTGGCTGGGGAAGAGGGCTCGTGAACGATTGCATCAACTTCAGTTCAATGCTCCTTCATTGTAACTTCAGAAATGGTGTGAGATGGTTTTAAAATGCTGCTCCCCCTCCTGTAACTTATTGTAGTCAACTTGATCGACTTTGATCAAAGAAATTGTTGGTATTGAGCAACTACAGTGGGAGTTAGTCTATCCAACAGGGAACAATACCAATCTATCTGAATCCAGGTATTACTGGTTGATAATACATATCCGGCTTATTTCAATGGAGCTGCTGTGTGCTTGCAACCAGTCCTGGATGTGCAGCTTCATGAACCTACCCTGTAAAATCTCAGTACAACTGTTAACACTCCCTATTGATACTGAGTGAGCTAATAGCTACACTAACAACCATTTGGAGATAATCAGTCCAGCTCACAACATGGCCTTGTTTGCACTTGGTAGAAGTGACATGCATTCACACACAGGGACCGATCCTCTGCAAACATAAGGAATATGTTCAAGTTTTTTGCCTTTTTTGAATTACCCAGGAGTTTGGGGAGTCTCTTGTTCCCTGTCGCTTTCTCCATGGTAATGCCTCAGCCAATCAGAGTCATCTTGCCAACCAATCAACACCCTTTATTTCCTGTAGTATAAATTGTTGTGATTGTTTGAAATTTTGCATTCTTGCATTTGTCCTGATGAGTGCAAGACGAAAAGATTGGACAACTTGTCTCCCTTTTCAGCAAGATTCCAGTCCTGTACTGACAAGCAGCTGTTCCATGTTAATGTCCACATGTCTAGTTCACCTCACTCCTTTAGCTTGCTGTCGTATTTAATTGTTTAATAATGTTTCTGGGAAGCATTTATTCATTATGTTAAAGATGTTGTATAAACGCGAGGAATTGGTGTTTGAAATGCCAGCCTAAGTTTCTAGGATCATTTATTCTGATCCTTCGACTCATCCCCTTTCTGAGGGGGCTATCTCCTTACTGAGGGGGCTATCCCCTTTCTGAGGGGGCTAGCTCCTTTCTGAGGGGGCTATCCCCTTACTGAGGGGGCTATCTCCTTTCTGAGGGGGCTATCCCCTTACTGAGGGGGCTATCCCCTTTCTGAGGGGGCTATCTCCTTACTGAGGGGGCTATCCCCTTTCTGAGGGGGCTATCCCCTTACTGAGGGGGCTATCTCCTTACTGAGGGGGCTATCCCCTTACTGAGGGGGCTATCCCCTTTCTGAGGGGGCTATCCCCTTTCTGAGGGGGCTATCCCCTTACTGAGGGGGCTATCTCCTTACTGAGGGGGCTATCCTTTTGCTGAGGGGGCTATCCCTTTGCTGAGGGGGCTATCCCCTTACTGAGGGGGCTATCCCCTTACTGAGGGGGCTATCCCTTTGCCGAGGGGGCTATCCCTTTGCTGAGGGGGCTATCCCTTTGCTAAGGGGGCTATCCCCTTACTGAGGGGGCTATCCCCTTACTGAGGGGGCTATCCCCTTACTGAGGGGGCTATCCCCTTTCTGAGGGGGATATCTCCTGCTGAGGGGGCTATCCCCTTACTGAGGGGGCTATCCCCTTTCTGAGGGGGCTATCCCCTTACTGAGGAGGCTATCTCCTTACTGAGGGGGCTATCCCCTTTCTGAGGGGGCTATCTCCTTGCTGAGGGGGCTATCCCCTTTCTGAGGGGGCTATCCCCTTGCTGAGGGGGCTATCCCCTTACTGAGGGGGCTATCTCCTGCTGAGGGGGCTATCTCCTGCTGAGGGGGCTATCTCCTGCTGAGGGGGCTATCCCCTTACTGAGTGGGCTGTCCCCTTTCTGAGGGGGCTATCCCCTTTCTGAGGGGGCTATCCCCTTACTGAGGGGGCTATCTCCTGCTGAGGGAGCTATCCCCTTACTGAGGGGGCTATCCCCTTACTGAGGGGGCTATCTCCTTACTGAGGGGGCTATCTCCTTACTGAGTACAGTCTCCGGATGAATTGTTTCAACAGAAGCTGTTTCCTGTTACTGGACAATCTGTCCATCAAACTCCAGACTGAGCAAAACAAAACCAGAATTACCTGGAAAAACTCAGCAGGTCTGGCAGCATCGGCGGAGAAGAAAAGAGTTGACGTTTCGAGTCCTCATGACCCTTCAACAGAACTAGGGAATCCAAGGAAGGGGTGAAATATAAGCTGGTTTAAGGTGGCGTGGGTGGGGGGGATTTGGGTGGGGGGAGAGAAGTGGAGGGGTGGTGTGGTTGTAGGGACAAACAAGCAGTGATAGAAGCAGATCATCAAAAGATGTCACAAACAACAGAACAAAAGAACACATAGGTGTTAAAGTTAAAGTTGGTGATATTATCTAAACGAATGTGCTAACTAAGAATGGATGGTAGGGCACTCAAGGTACAGCTCTAGTGGGGGTGGGGGGGCATAAAAGATTTAAAAATATTTAAAAATAATGGAAATAGGTGGGAAAAGAAAAATCTATATAAATTATTGGAAAAAACAAAAGGAAGGGGGAAACAGAAAGGGGGTGGGGATGGGGGAGGGAGCTCAAGACCTAAAGTTGTTGAATTCAATATTCAGTCCGGAAGGCTGTAAGGTACCTAGTCGGAAGAAGAGGTGTTGTTCCTCCAGTTTGCGTTGGGCTTCACTGGAACAATGCAGCAAGCCAAGGACAGACATGTGGGTAAGAGAGCAGGGTGGAGTGTTAAAATGGCAAGCAACAGGGAGGTTTGGGTCATTCTTGCGGACAGACCGCAGGTGTTCTGCAAAGCGGTTGCCCAGTTTACGTTTGGTCTCTCCAATGTAGAGGAGACCACATTGGGAGCAACGAATGCAGTAGACTAAGTTGGGGGAAATGCAAGTGAAACGCTGCTTCACTTGAAAGGAGTGTTTTGGCCCTTGGACGGTGAGGAGAGAGGAAGTGAAGGGACAGGTGTTACATCTTTTGCGTGGGCACCACCCCTCTCCACTTGTCTCCCCCCCCACCACACACACACACCTTAAACCAGCTTATATTTCACCCTTTCCTTGGATTCACCTAGTTCTGTTGAAGGGTCATGAGGACTCGAAACGTCAACTCTTTTCTTCTCCGCCGATGCTGCCAGACCTGCTGTTTTTACAGGTAATTCTGTTTTTGTTTTGGATTTCCAGCATCCGCAGTTTTTTGTTTTTATCCAGACTGAGCAAGCTGGAAACCGCTCTGCCTTCCCCTCCCCCACTCCCTCCCTGCAGGTAAACCTGATTCACTGGCTTCCGGATCTGACTGACATTCTGACTGTGATTCCGGACTGCCCTCAACCCAAGTCTGGTCAGGATTCCATGACAATAAACATCCCACCTAACACTTGGTCCTCTTCTCTCCTTCAGCAATTCACCCAAGTGACAAATCTTAAGTAAACTTGATTATTCAACCGTGCAGGGCATTTTGGCATAAGGGTCTGGCACATAGAGAGTCAGTGTGGGACTGAGTACAGTACCACCCACACAGTGATGTAAGAGAACACCTGACCTGCACTGAGGAATCAGTGTAGTGCTGGACAGAGCTGTGTGTAGAAGCAAGCATGTAGACAGCTCCTAGCTTGGTCCTGTACAGTACCTATCTATAGTTGCTAGTAGTTAATAAATACTTACTATTGAACTACCTAAGACTACGTATACCTTAATAAGACCTACCAAACTACGGCCAAGGTGATGGCAATGGATGTACCATCTCAAAGCCTCCCAGAGTATGCAGAGTCAGCTGACCTAGCAGGAGTGAGCTAAAAATCTAAAATTCCCCTGGACAACACAATCCCTGAAAATAATTAAATACTCAGGTGATCATAAATTGCTGTTTAAAACACTGTCTGAGAAACCCGATTCCCAAGTCCGTGCCTGAACACGTGACAGCCGAACTCGCTCCAATCGAAGAGAAAAGGAATGAAAGTCAATCGCCGCTGAGGAGGCAGCTTTAAAACCCAGCAAAAGCCGAGAGGTGACGCTTCCAAGACCCGAGAACGTTGCGCTAAAGTGGGGAAGACTCTAACCAATCGGTCCAGGCAGCCGTTGTTTAAAGGATATAAAGACTGGGGTCAGGAACGCCTTTACTGCAGGAGCCCACCAGAAGTGGCAAGCGTGGGAAACACTTAGTGCAGAAGCGTGAGGCAGCGCCATCCTGGATTTTCAGAAACCTATTAAAGTTGAACCTGCAATTTAAACATTTTAACCATGGATCAGAAATCCATTCTTCCAGACCGGTTTAAACTCATGCAAGGACCAAACCTGACTCCAAATTGGGCTTCCTGGGGAAGAAAATATTTAAACTACCAGATTAGGTCTAAGTAGGAAATCAGAAGAAGTCTGGATGAATACACTTTTATAATTTTTTGATGAACTTGCT
The DNA here is from genome assembly GCA_026770705.1 of Isurus oxyrinchus. Classification (NCBI taxonomy): domain Eukaryota; kingdom Metazoa; phylum Chordata; class Chondrichthyes; order Lamniformes; family Lamnidae; genus Isurus; species Isurus oxyrinchus. Next base: position 112,498,935 of record JANJGN010000018.1, read on the forward strand.
GATGAAGTAATCCTAATGCAATGCATTGATGGAGCCTCAGCCAGCTTTGATTAGATATTAAAAGCCTTTGACAGATGCTTCAACCTTCAAGTTGTGGAGCACACAGAGCTTAAAAAGAGGGATAGAAAACCCCCAGTACGGTTATGAAAGTGAAAAAGACACAACTCAAGCAAACCACATGAGGGCACCAGAGAGGCAGGCAAACTTCCAGAAATCTTAAAGACACATCTTGTTGAAAATGCCGCCACATCTTCCAAACTGCAATAGCAGATAGCAGTGCTGAGCCAGCTGACTGTGGTCTAGGGAAAAGTTGTTACCTGTTCCACACTACAAGCAGATGATCAAGCCATTTGCAGCACTATTACAGAACTGGAACATGTTAAGACTTCACTAGAGGCAGATCTGACAACACTGAAACTGAAATGAGCAACAAGGACAATACTCTGCAGCTGGCGGAGAGAGAAAAGGCAGAAGTAAGATCAGAAAATGTTTGTATCAAAGCTGAACAGGAAGATTTGGAATGCAAGATTCAAACAACATGGATGACCATGTGTGGGGGAGGGTTAGTTAGATTGCGGATGACACAAAGATTGGCCGGGTGGTTAACAGTGAGGTTGAGTGTCTTGGGCTACAGGAAGATATAGACGGGATGGTCAAATGGGCAGATAAGTGGCAGATGGAATTTAACCCTGAAAAGTGTGAGGTGATACACTTTGGAAGGAGTAATTTGACAAGGAAGTATTCAATGAACAGCATGGCACTAGGAAGTTCTGAGGAACAAAGGGACCTTGGCATCTGTGTGTCCATAGTTCTCTGAAGGTGGAGGGGCATGTGAGTGGGGTGGTGAAAAAGACATATGGGACACTTGCCTTTATCAATCGAGGCATAGATTACAAAAGTAGGGAGGTCATGTTGGAGTTGTATAGAACCTAGTGAGGCCACAGCTAGAGTACTGTGTGCAGTTCTGGTCGCCACATTATAGGAAGGATGTGATTGCACTGGAGGGGGTGCAGAGGAGATTCACCAGGATGTTGCCTGGGATGAAACATTTAAGTTATGAAGAGAGGTTGGATAGACTTGGGTTGTTTTTGTTGGAGCAGAGAAGACTGAGGGGCGACCTGATCGAGGTGTACAAGATGATGAGGGGCATGGATAGGGTGGATAGGGAGCAGCTGTTCCCCTTAGTTGAAGGATCAGTCATGAGGGCACACAAGTTCAAGGTGAGGGGCAGAATTTTAAGGGGGGATGTGAGGAAAAACTTTGATTCCCAGAGGGTGGTGACAGTCTGGAATGCGCTGCCTGGGAGGGTGGTGGAGGCGGGTTGCCTCACATCCTTTAAGAAGTACCTGGATGAGCACTTGGCACGTCATAACATTCAAGGCTATGGGCCAAGTGCTGGTAAATGGGATTAGGTAGGAGGTCAGGTGTTTCTCACATGTCGGTTTAGACTTGATGGGCCGATGGGCCTCTTCTGCACTGTGTGATTCTGTGGTTCAACCTTTGGAAAGACATGCCAAACTAATGTCTTCAATGAACCAAACTATACAAGATCTGAACACATTTCTGAGGTGTCACAAAAGCACAAGAAGAGGCTTTGAAAGAAGCAGAAAGGTTAAGGGCTGAGAAAGAAAGATTGATGAATCGGAACTGTTGCTTGAAAGCAGAATTAACAACCAAAACTGATGAAATTCTTGAACCTCGATCCAATCAGAACAACATGCAGGGTGAGATGCACAGTATAGAAGAGCAATTCCAGAATTTAAACACAGTAAAGATGAATTATACGGAACAGATTGAAGATCTAATGAAAGAATTGAAGGAGTCTAAGGAGTAGTCAGTGACCACGGGAGAAAGATTCTGAAAGAACTGTACGCCCAGGCGAACTATGTATGTTAAACTTACACAAAAAATCTGCAGGTGACTCTGAAACAAAGACAATGGAAGTTACCAGAGCAGTTGCAGAGCTGAATGAAAAGACTCATAAGCTCAAAAAACAACGGGAAAATGAGAGAGTGATCAAAGATTTAGGTACAATCGTGAAACAAGTGAGAATGAAGGTTCCATTTTTGAAATGTCAGTCTCAATGTGCATTACACCGAGCCATATGAGGAAAAGGAGAACATGCTGTATAGACGAGCTGGGAGTTCATTCTCTCCATAAAGAATGAGATAAACCAGTGACCATCCATAACAAAAAATGGGGAATTGACAAAGAGTGAATCAATACCAAGGAACAGAAAAAGACAATGAAAAGACACCCAGATGCTAGAACATCCTTCAATTCAACAAAGTTTCCCTGTGGTGACAGAGCTTACCACTCCACTGACAGTGGTGAGAACAAGACCTCCAGATCCACTGAACTTACAAAATCAGGGACTTGGGCTTAGGAGATGGGGCGGTAGTAATAATGTAAATACATGGGATAAACTGGGATAACTTGTAAATACGTTGAATAAAGACTTGGGGCAAGTGTATTAAAAGGGCCTGGCATATAGACTCATAGATGTTTACAGCACAGAAGAAGGCCATTCAACCCATCGTGTCCACACCGGGTCAACAAAGATCTGACTAGACTAATCCCATTTTCCAGCGCTTGGCCCATAGCCCTGGAGGCTAGAGCAATGCAGTGAATATCTAAATACTTCTTAAATGTTATGAGAGTTTCTGACTCATATAAATGGTTAATGTGGAATTGAATACAGTACCACCACACAGTGATGTAAGAGAACACATGATCTGTAACTAGGGGTCAGTATAGCGTTGAACAGCGACATGTGTAGAAGCAAGCATGGAGACAGCTCCTAGCTTGGACCTTTACTATGTAAATAGTTTCTAGTAGTTAATAAATGCTTACAGTTAAGCTATATATGACTACAAATACGTTAATAAGACCTACTGAACTATGTCCAACAGGTTACAGCAGGCATCACAGCTGAGCCTGATCCTGCTGCCACCCAATGTAGCCACAAGCATGGGGATAGAGATTCTGCTTTGAGCTTTCAGGAAATTGTGTTCAAATTGTGCTGATGCAGTTGCAGTTCCAGTTTCTGCTAACATTCACTTGCATATTCCCAAACATAAATCTTCCATGAACCAGTGCAATTCAGCAGCAAAGTAGAATGTAATTGTTATATTTATATTATAATATTATTATATATTAATTATTGTATTATGTTTATATATTACAAACCTTGGCCAGACTTCAGGATGTGGGGGGAGGTCCAGTTAAGAACCCATAATGTTTTGTTTAAAATAGTTAAAGGTTGAGATGCAGGACACCTGCTTTTGGAATACAGAAGATTCCACAGACTTTGAACAAACAAAAATAAACTTTACAATACAAGGTGAGAAAGATAAAACAATTTACAATATCTATCTCATAATCCAACAGTCAGGGTAAGTATGAACTACATATGAATTAACAGGGAAACTGCGGTCAAACACATCATGCTACAGAATAAATGACAGATGCAACCAAGACAGAGTCCTTAGATTTTTCAAGAAATCACCCAGACATTAGTCCCACTGTGAGTCAATTAATTTCACTGGAACTTCGTCTTTCTCATGAGGGCTTCCAATCTCCACCTTTGAAGATCCTGCCTTGGAATTCTCTCTAAACATCTCTCCCACTCAGACTGCTTTAACAATGGCCCACCTCGCAGGGTTTCTATCTCACCTAGATTCCCGACTGACTCAACACAAACTCACAAGCACACTTTCAGATCCATGGCCGTGCCAAGCAGAACACCACTGCTCCAAAGGGGTACCTTTGCCAGAGTGGCCCACAGTACAGAGTCAGTCTGCTAATTACAGCTCTTTCTTTAATCTGGAACCTATTTCTTTGCTCCCTTCTTTCAACTTTCTAAAAGACCCTATTCCTGACCCTGTGTCTGTGACACTTCTTGTTTAGCAAACTGCCTCAAACTGACCCCCTGAAGAAGAGTTGTTCACTATGCAGAGAACCTACAAAAACACTCCTAGAGGGTCCCACCTAGGGGACTAGGCAGGAACTACTGTTACAGCATTGGGGTAACCTTTCAATGTTGCAATCTCCACAGATCAATCGGTTTATATGACCCTGTTTGAACTGAATTTATTTTCTTTGTGATACAAGACATTCTTTGACATATTTGATAGTGGCAACCTGGGGTATTTTATTCACACACCTGAGAATGGATTTATGCGCAAAAATAATCAGCGTCTATTTCAGCACCTGTGAAGAACCTGACTTTACATCAATGACAATAACATCTTATATTTATATTGTTACAACCAGTTCCCGGGCGAGGTTCCCTAATTTGTTAACTTTCCGAATGGGACCCCAATTTTGTTCTGCACCCGGGTGAGGATGAATGAGCTGGCTCCCCTTCTTTATTCAACCCCCTCGGTTGGTTACAACAAGGTTAATTTAAAAGAGACCCCTCCCGCTGTGGGCACCCTTTCCCAGTCCAAATGTATTTATTTTTTAGAAGGAGGCAATTTAACCAGGTTTTCTTGAGTCAAAAAAAGAGTAAATTTATTAGTTACTAAAACCCAACAAAAACATTAAAAATGCAACAGACATACACACAGATCAGAAGTGAGAAATTAAGAGTCCAAATACAAGTTTAAAATATGTACGAATCAGTCTTTGGGTTGTCTGTGAGGCATAGATGGTGGTATGTTACAGCCGTTAAGTTGGGTGATTCTGGTAGAGCTGTCTTTGGCAGTTTTGCAGTTAGTTTGGAGACACTCGGTTCTGCAGGGTGACTGAAAGGCTGTCCTATTCCCTTTATATTGTGGTTTTTGCTGAGCCTTGCTTCCAGCAACAGAGAAAGAGAGAAATAGAGAGACTTTGCCTGCAACTACAGGGGTGACTAGTTGGTCTTCTTGTCCTGTCCCTCTCACAACACACCAGCACACCCTGCACTGCTCTGCAGCTAGCTTTTTAACCCATTTTTCCCTGCATATTGCTGTAAGGGAAAAAAACTGCCTTGTGCCCAGACTCCATGTTCTTTCATCTCTGACCATTTTACACATTCTGAGATATGAATCAACAGGAGATGGATTTCAGATGTCTGCTGAGATGTGGTAATCAGTCTTTTATCTCTGCAACCACAGGAGGTTAAAGTTCAGTCTTTGGCATCTTTCCTATCTCCCTTTCGAGTGTCTCTATTTGAAGAAGGCCTTGACATCTTTCTGGTGTGACATTCCATGTCCCCTCAGGACCAGTTGGTCAACTATAATCCACATAGAGATTTCCAGAAAGTGGTCACTTTACATTACCAGCCATCTTTTCCTCAGTGTTTTTACTTGTATTTACTTTTTAAAAAAAAGCACAGGTCTTCCTTAAAAGGTTCAAATTGCCGTAGGTAATTGGTACATTAGTCCACTGTCATAACAATATAGTGCCTTTACAGAATCAAACATCTCTGAAAATGACTTGAGAAAACTATTCTGAACCTATTTACTAGTTTCATTGATGTAAGGTAGTCAGTTTCTTAGTAAATTAATTTTTTTTTTAAATTTAAAGCCTTTTAAATGATGTCTACCAGCAACTATAAATCTAAAATGCCCAGCTCAATTTGAAGAGCCTCTGAAAAAGCTGCCAATGGACATAATTGGTGGAATCTCAGCTCGATGATTCTTCCTGTCTGGGGGGTCTGGAGTGGAGGGTGACCAGTTTATGAGTGGAGTCGGTTTCCGGTCTAATGCCTTTCAAACCAGCACTAAAGATCACAGAGACTTGATTCATGCTCAGCCTAACGTATGTTTAAAGCTCCCCTATCTTTTCCACTGCTTCAGACAATTTGTCTCTCATCGTGCTGGCTTTATCGGGACTAACAGAAACCGCAGCCCATACCTCCCAGCATTGGGGTGGTGGATGCAGCTCACGGCTCCTCAGCCTGACTGTAGCTGCTGTCCAATCGAGGTCTGTGCTTAATTCACCAGTGATCAGAGATTAACTGTGAACATTATCGGCTGCATCATGCAGTGCAGCCATTAACCAATTAGAACAAAGGGAGGTCAAACTTGATGGGAACACTCAGTGTGAGGGATACTGAGGGTGGGCGCCATGTGGTGCAGTCCCCAGAATGTGGCAGCGATATAGAAATATAGCTTAAAACATCAAACGTCCCTAACCAGAACGAAGGCTGAATATTACTGAGCAAATCCATTTTCACATCAGAAGCTGTCTCCTAGGAAATCCAATCCACTTCAGAATCTGCATTTAAAAAGAACCAAGGCATTGCCTCAAGTCAGCGCCAGCGATGCTCTTACCAGGACTGCTGAAGCTGTGCTTCTGCACCACTTTCCGGTAGGAATGGAAAGATACGAGCAGAGCTGTTCAGATTTTTTTGCTAGTGAAGGGACAAAGCTACTCAGCATTGCAATTGTTGCTGTTTGTAATAAAAGGAATCACTGCAATTGTTCATCACGGTCAGAACCACTCAACAGCTGAACGCGCCTCCTTGGCAACTTTTTACCAGTGAAGTGTTGCCATTTGTATAATAGGGCTCGATTGTGCTACAACCCATCACCCCTGTTTGCTCCCCTCTGCTCCCACAGTGTTCACACTCTGCACAGACATTAACCCCTCTGCTGTATCACACTCACAGCCAAGCCTGGCAGTCTAGTAAATCCAATACCCATGTACATATTAAAGCTTATAGCTTATTTTTATTAATTTAGAGGATGTGGGCCTCGCTGGCTGGGCAAACATTTATTACCCATCCCTAATTGAGAAGGTGGTGGTGAGCTGCCTTCTTGAACCGCTGCAGTCCATGTGGTGTAGGTACTCCCAAAGTGCTGTTAAGAAAGGAATTCCAGGATTTTGACCCAGCGACAGTGAAGGAACGGCGATATATTTCCAAGTCAGGATGGTGAATGACTTGGAGGGGAACTTCCAGGTGGTGGTGTTCCCATCTATCTGCTGCCCTTGTCCTTCTAGATGGTAGTGGTCGTGGGTTTGGAAGGTGCTGTCGAAGGAACCTTAGTGAGTTGCTGCAGTGCATCTTGTAGATGGTACACACACTGCTGCTACTGTGCATTGATGTGGAGGGAGTGAATGTTTGTGGATGGGGTGTCAATCAAGCGGGGCTGCTTTTCCTCCTGACTTGGAAATATATCACCGTTCCTTCACTGTCGCTGGGTCAAAATCCTGGAACTCCCTCCCTAACAGCACTGTGGGTGTACCTACACCACATGGGCTGCAGCGGCTCAAGAAGGCAGCTCACCACCACCTTCTCAAGGGCAACTAGGGATGGGCAATAAATGCTGGTCCAGCCAGCGACACCCACATCCCATGAATGAATATAAATAAATAAATAATTTTGAACACGTCTATTAATTTTCCACTTAATCTTCTCTAAAAAGAACAATCCCAGCTTCTCCAGTCTCTGCAGATATCCCAGTGAAAAGCTTCTGGGTTAGAGTAAATCACACCAATCTCCAGGTTACAGGATCCTGAACCTCAATGTGCAGTGGGTTAATTTTGTGTTTCTGAATCATTTCTGACCTATTCATTGTAGCAAATTTTCTCTGTAATCACTGCCGAGACTATCCTGTTGATATGATCTTTCAGCTCTGGCTGCTTCATTTCTCCAGTACAAAATGGAAACTTAAAGTTTCCCAGCATTTTGTTGCCCTCCCCCCCCCAACCCATTTCACTGCTTACATAGGGAGCAGGCGGAGCCTGGTTCAATTCTGGGCCTAAGGTTCTCAGCAAATGCAATGCACAGGGCATGAGGGAGGGGAAGGAATTATGAACCAGGGCTCCTGGCCATGATGGCTAACTAGTGACACCTGCTGGGCACTGTTTGTATATCTATATGTGGGTCTGTGTGTAATTCCTCACTCCACCAAGGCAAGTTTGGAGGCAGTTGTGGGGGGGTGGGGGGGTGCATTTTATTGGCCGGTGTTGTGGGGGGGAAGGGGTTTGGTTGCGGGGTTGGACCCCACCGCCTTCTCACCTCTGACTGATTAAGTCCAAGGTGAGGAAGTTGGTGCACACCCTTCCCAACCAGCTGCTGTTTGAGGCCCTTTAGTGGGCAGTTAATGCCTCAGCCTGCCACTGCAGCTATGCACCCACAGGGTGTCAGCACACAGGGAGCCTGAAAAGTAAACCTTAGGAGGCTGTGCACACTCTTCCAGGGAGGCCCCCATTCACAGTATCACAATTTCACAGAATCTCTACAGTGCAGAAGGAGGCCATTCGTCCCATCCAGTCTGCACTGGCTCTCTCAAAGAGCATTCTACCTAGTCCCACTCCCCTGCCTTATTCCCTATAATCTTGCACATTCTCTCTTCTCAGGTAGCAATCTAATTCCCTTTTGAATACCTCGATCGAACCTGCCTCCACCACCCTCTCAGGAGGTTCATTCTAGACTCCAACCACCCTCTGGGTGAAAAAATGTTTCCTCACATCACGTTTACTCCTTTTGCCAATTATTTTGAATCTGTGCCCTCTAGTTCTTGATTTTCTTTTGAATGGGAACAGTTTCTCACTATTTACCCTGTCCATACCCCTCAGGATCTTCAATACCTCTATCAAGTCTCCTCTCAGCCTTCTTTTCTCCAAGGAAAACATTCCCAACCTCTCCAATTTATCCTCATAGCTACAGTTCTTCATCCCAGGAATCATTCTTGTGAATCACCTCTGCTCTCTCCAAAGCCTTCACACCCTTCCTCAAGTATGGTGCACAGAACTGGATGCAGTACTCCAGATGAGGCCTAACTAGTGTCTTATACAAGTTCAACATGACCTCCTTACTCTTGTACTCAATGCCCCTATTAATAAAGCCTAAGATACTATATGCTTTATTAACTGCTCTCTGAACATGCCCTGCCATCTTCAATGACGTATGTACATAGGTACCGAAGTCCCTCTGTTCCTGCATCTCCTTTAGAGTTTCTCCCTTTATTTTATACTGTCTCTCCATATTCTTCCTGCCAAAATGAATCACCTCACACTTCTCTACATTAAACTTCATCTGCCACTTGTCTGCCCAATCCACCAACATGTCTATGTCTTTTTGAAGTTCACGACTATCCTCACCACAATTAACAACATTTCCAATCTTCGTCTCATTTGCAAATTTTGAAATCATGCCCTGCACACCATAGTCTAGGTCATTAATATATATCAGGAAGAGCAAAGGTCCCAACACTGACCCCTGGGGATCTCCACTACAAACCTTCCTCCAATCTGAAAAACAACCATTTATCACTACTCTCTGCTCCCTGTCACTCACCTAATTTCTTATCCAAGTGTCTACTTTCCCTTTTATTCCATGAGTTAGAATTTTGTTCTCAAGTCTGTTGTGTGGCACTGTATCAAATGCCTTTTGAAATTCCATATACACCACATCAACAGTGTTTCCTTTATCAACCTGCTCTGTTACCTCCTCAAAAAACTCCAGCAAGTTAATTAACCATGATTTTCCCTTAATGAATCATGCCGGCTTTCCTTAATTATCCCACACCTGTCTAAGTGATTATTGATTTTATCCCACACGATAGTTTCCAGAAATTTCTGTACTACTGAGGTCAAACTGACTGGTCTGTAGTAGCCGGCTTTATCCTTACACCCCTTTTTGAACAAGGGTGTAACATTCGCAATTCTCCAGTCTTCTGGCACCTCCCCTGTGTCTAAGGAAGACTGGAAGGTTATCACTAGTGTCTCTGGAATTTCCACTCTCACTTCCCTCAGTACCCTTGGGATACACCTCATCCAGTCCCAGTACTTTATCTATTTTAAGTAAAGATAGTCTTTCTAACACCTCCTTCCTCTCGATTGTAAATTCTTCCAGTGTACCAGTTATCTCCTCTCTTACCTCTGCCTGGGTAGCAAGTTCTTCCTTTGTAAAGACAGATGCAAAGTACCTGTTCAACACCTCCACTATTTCCTCATCCTCCATGTGCAAGTCCCCTCTCATGTCCCTGCTGAGCCCGACTCTATCCTTTACCACCCTTTTATTATTTACATGCTTCAGGAAGATGTTGGGATTCCCTTTTTTGTTCACTGCCAGCCTCTATTCATGCTCTCTCCTTGATTTTCTTATTAGTTTCTTCACTTCCCCTCTGGTCCTTCTATATTCAGCCTGATTCTTCATTATATTTTGTACCTGACATCTGTGGTACACGCACTTCTACCTTTTCATCTTTGCCGCTATCTCTCCCGCCACCCAGGACACTCTGGATTTATTTGCCCTACCTTGCACTTCAAGGGAATATACCTTGTCATTATCTGCAATACTTCAAAGGTATCTCATCAATGGGCCCCCTCCCTTCCTGCCACAAGCACCATTCCCCTCTCCCCCATATGTCTTAAAATGGTTTGGTAAAATCAAATTTCGTTTGATATTGTGTTTGTACCTGTGTGTGTGTGTGTTTGTGCCTCTTTGTATGCTTATGCATGTGTGTCTATCTGTATGTCTGTGTTCACCTATGTCTGTGTGTGTGTCTGTGTATCTGTGTGTTTGTGTGTCCAGCTGTGTGTGGGTATCTATGTGTGGGTGTTCTGTGTGTGTGTGTTTGTGTTGTCTGTGTGTGTGCTTGTGTGCGTGTGAGTGTATGTGTATGTTGTGTGTGTGAGTGTGTGTTTTGTGTGTGTATGTGTTTATGTGTGAGTGTGTGTTTGTGAGTGCGTGTGTCAGTGTGTGAGTGAATGCATTTGTGTGTGTGTGAGTGTGAATGTGTGACTGAGTGTGAGAGTGTGTATGTGTCTATGTGTGTGTGAGTATGTGTTTTGTGTGTGTGTGTGTCAGTGTGTGTGTGTATGTGTGTGTTGTGTGTGTCTGTGTGTGTGTGTGTGTGTGTGTGTGAGAGTGTGTGTCTATGTGTATGTGAGTGTGGGTTGTGTGTGTGAGTGTGTTTGAATGTGTGTGAGTGTATGTCTGTTGTGTGTGTATGTGTGCGTTTGTGTGTTTGTGGGTGTCTGTGTGTGAATGTGTGTGTGAGAGTGGGTGTTTGTGTGTGAGTATATGTGTGTGTGATTGTGAATGTGAGTCTGAGTGTGTGAGTGTTTGTGAGTGTGGCTGTGTGAGTGAGTGTGTGAATGTAAGTGTGTGTATATTAGTGTGTGTGAATGTGAGTGTGTATCTATGTGGGTGTCTGAGTGTGTGTAAGTGTGTGTTGTCTGTGTGTGTGTGTGTGTTTTATGTGTGTGTTTGAGTATGTGAGTGTGTGTATGTGAGTGTCTATGTGTGTGAGTATGTTGTGTGTTTGTGTGTATATGTGTGTGTGTGAGAGAGAGAGTGCCTATGTGAATCTGTTTATGTTAGTGTGTGTATGTTAGTGTGAGTGTGTGTATGTGGGTGTCTCTGTGAGTGTGTGTAAGTGTGTAGTGTCTGTGCGTGAGTGTGTGCATGTGTGTGTTTTGTGTGTGTGTGTATGAGTGTGTGTGTGTGTCTGTGTGTGTGTAATGTGTGTTTGTATGTGTATGTGTGTGTATTTGTGTGTTTCGTGTGTGTGTGTGTGTGTGTGTGTCTGTGTGTGTTGTGTGAGTTTGTGTATGTGTTTTGTGTGTGTGTTTGACTATGTGAGTGTCTGTGAGAGTGCGTGTGTTTGTGTGAGTGTGTGTATGTGAATGTGTGTGTGTGTGAGTGTGCGTGTGTGTCTGCGTTTGTGTGTGTGAGTGTGTGTGGATGCCCCCTGTCCTGCATGTGAACCTGATTGTTTAGACTGGTTGATGAAGAATGGTGCTGGGTGAGAGGCTGGCTTGTGTTAGGAAAAGAGGAGAGAGAGCAAGGAGTTAAAGTGGCTGAGGGTACAGAGAATGGGAGGTGCCCCCACACACTGTACTCCACACACTGATCAGTGTGCAGTGCTTTATGCTAATTAACAATATTTGACAAAATATTACAATACGTGAATTCTCATTAAGAGAGGAGTGAAGCATGGTACAGGGTGTGTAATTTATAGAGCAAATCAAATCTATGACAGATTATGATTCAGATACTCTTAGTTTGAAAGGGATGTCAGGACAGAGCTGTTTGCTGCGATGGAAGCTAACTTTCCCCATTAACTGACAGTGTGCATATACAGCAGCATTGACTTCCAATAAACACCCGTTTAAAGTCTATTAAGAGCACCAAATCTTTGCAATCCCCCAGGACCAGACAATTCTGATGTGTTGATTTGTCTTTAATTGAGAGGATATTTTGTCCAGCTGTTCCCAGATACGTTTAATAGATCAGAAGACACTGCACTGAAGGCAGTGGCACCACATTCAGCGCATTTATCACAAGCTTGGATCTGCAAAGCGTTAAACATCCACCACTCACCCCCCTGACCCAATCACGCCCCTGACCCAGTTACCCCCCCGAGCCCCCCTGACCCCTCTCGACTCCCCCGACCCTCTCACCCCCTCATCACTCCCACCCTCTCACCCTCTCGTTACTCCCACCGCCTCGTCACTCCCACCCTCTCACCCCCTCATCACTCCCACCCCCTCGTCACTCCCACCCTCTCACCCTCTCGTCACTCCCACCCCATCACTCCCACCCTCTCGTCACTCCCACCCTCTCACCCCCTCATCACTCCCACCCCCTCGTCACTCCCACCCTCTCACCCTCTCGTCACTCCCACCCCATCACTCCCACCCTCTCACCCTCTCGTCACTCCCACCCTCTCACCCCCTCGTCACTCCCACCCTCTCACCCCCTCGTCTCCCACCCTCTCACCCCGTCACTCCCACCCTCTCACCCCCTCGTCACTCCAACCCTCTCACCCCCTCGTCACTCCAACCCTCTCACCCCCTCGTCACTCCAACCCTCTCACCCCCTCGTCACTCCAACCCTCTCACCCTCTCGTCACTCCAACCCTCTCACCCCCTCATCACTCCCACCCCCTCATCACTCCCAACCTCTCGTCACTCCCACCCTCTCAGCTCCTCGTCACTCCCACCCCCTCGTCACTCCCACCCTCTCACCCCCTCATCACTCCCACCCTCTCGTCACTCCAACCCTCTCACCCCCTCATCACTCCCACCCTCCCACCCCCTCATCACTCCCACCCTCCCACCCCCTCATCACTCCTACCCTCCCACCCCCTCATCACTCCCACCCCCTCGTCACTCCCACCCTCTCACCCCCTCATCACTCCCATCCCCTCGTCACTCCCACCCTCTCACCCTCTCGTCACTCCCACCCTCCCACCCCCTCGTCACTCCCACCCTCCCACCCCCTCGTCACTCCCACCCTCTCGTCACTCCCACCCTCCCACCCCCTCGTCACTCCCACCCTCCCACCCCCTCGTCACTCCCACCCTCTCGTCACTCCCACCCTCTCACCCCCTCGTCACTCCCACCCCCTTGTCACTCCCACCCTCTCGTCACTCCCACCATCCTCCCTAGTCATCAGTTGGCTGCATTGTGTGACTGAATGGAATCAGGTGGACAGTACCATACAGCACATGAATCGTTTCTTGTCACTCTCTATCTTCTTTGTACTTTTGTTTTGCTCTGCTTCCCTCTCTTCTCCTCCTCCTGAATTCTTGATCCCCATCCAGTGTTTTACCCACCACCAGGTGAGGTTCCCCAAAGTTGTTGACGCAGGTGAGACCCCTCAATTTGTCATTGTCTGGCTGGGACACCCCCAAATTGTTATGGCCTGGGTGAGGAGGGATGAACTGGCTTTCTGTCTTTATTCAATCCTCCCACCCTGATGTTGGTTGCAACAAGATTTAATGTACAAAGGATCCTTCTTGTGGGTGCCTTTTTCCCAGACCCAATCATTCTGGTTTTGAAGGAGCCAATTTGATCAGACTTTCTAGAGTTAAAGGTGAGAGTAATTGATTAATTACTAAAGGTGAGAAAGAATAAAACACATGCATATACGATCACACAGGTTAAAAGTAAGAATTTAGCTTGAAGGATATATATATTTATAAAAGATATACGGAACAACCCTTGACTGGTGGGGAGTAGGTGATTGAGCGTTGTGGCTGTTGCGATTCCAGATCCCAGTAGAATTCACCCTGGTAGATGAACAGTCGGTTTTGAGGTTCCAGTGGTGTTGAATTGGGTAGAGAGGGAGAGAGATCAGGATACCTGCAAAATGGTGATTTGCAGGGGCACTGTGTGTGGCTGTTGCTTCTGAGTCAAACTCCCTATACTTGCTCTCTCTCAGAGCACCCACCAACAGAGAGACACTGGAGCAGCTTTTCAGCTCACTTTTAACCCCTTCCTTTGTATATTCCACATGGGAAGTGAATGCACAATCTGTCTGGGCATTGTAGACAGGATTTCTTGATGAGATGATACTCATGTCCTATTATGTCCCATTGCCTGTAACAGGGGGAGTAATTAGCTTCTGGATGTCTTTAGAAATACCTTGCCTGGCAACAGGGTCGGATTCCATTACCTCTTAGGGAGTCACCCTGCAGCATTCCAGCCAGTAACTTGTCTGCATTTTTAAAAACTCAGGTGTTATTTTTTAAAGTCCAATATTTCTGGATGCAATTTGATGTTTTTCCTTCATTATCATGACACTCCACAATCCCCCTCCTCCCTAGATTGAAATCAGAAAATGGTACACGCTATCCTGCTTCTCACTGCCGTCTGACTTCTGTTGTCTTTTTCATTCTCTTAATTCCTGCTGTGACCGTCACACTTGCCTCTGTCTCAGCCAATACACTTCCTACTAGTCTGGGAGCTCAGTGGCATGAATCAGTGCCCCCTTACCCAGCAAAGGAAGTGCACTTATTCTGTTAAAATGTCCTGACTGCAAGTGAGTTTCCTCCCAGTCTGAATCTTTTATCCAACCCACAGGAAAATGAGATGGAGCGGCACAAGAGAGGAAAATCAAGATAAACACCAAAAACAACTTCCCATAATCATTTCCTTCTGAATGTTTAACAGTGAGCGACAAAGCATTTTCCAATAGTGAAGGGTTTTGATGGAAAAAGTAAGGAGAAACTACTTCCAGTGGCAGGGAGGGTCAGTGACCAGAGGACACAGATTTAGGACGATTAGCAAAAGAGCGAGAGGCCAGATGGGGAGAAATATTTCACACAGACAGTTGTTATGATCTGCAATACACTGCCTGAAAGAATCATAGAACAGTACCACAGAGAGGAGGCCATTTGGCCCATCGAGTCTGTTCCAGCTCTTTCAAATTGTAGTCCAGTTCGTCTCCCTCCTCCACTCTTTCGCCACATCCCTGAATTGTTTTCTTTTCCTTCAGGTATTTATCCTATACCATTTTGAAGGAAATTATTAATTCTGTATCTCTCAGCCTATCAGGCCAAATCCTAAACACTTGCTACATCAATAACGTTTTTTCTCATGTCGCCTCAGGTTCTGTTGTCAATCCCCTTAAATATGGTTATTCGCCCTTCAGCCAATGGAAACTCTTTATTTCCTCAGTCTAAATCCTTCATGATTTTGAACACCTCAATCAAATCCCCTCTTAGCATTCACTGCTTAGGAGAACAAGCCCAGTTTCTCCAGTCGATCTGCACAACTGTAATCCCTCACCCCGAACCCATTCCAGTAACTTTCTTCTGTACCCTCTTCCAAAGCCTTCACTTCCTTCCTAAAGGGTGGTGCCTGTAATTGGACACAATACACCAGCTGGGATCAAAGCAGTGTTTTATAAAGATTTAAAAAGCGAGGGGAAACAGATTAGATCGTTACTTCCAAAAGGGAACTGGATAAGAGTTGAAAAGGATGCATTTGCAAGGCTATGGGTTAAGAGCAGGCAGAGTGGAACTAATGAGATAAATCTTTCAAAGAGCTAGTAGAAAGACAATGGGCTGAATGGCAGCCTCGGTGAATCCAGATTTGCAGGGTGATGGAAAGTGATAGTCTTTGTGCAATTCTCAAACTCGACCTGTGAAGAAAGCAGCCAGTACGGTGGTGAGACCCATCCTCCCAAATCCCCGCTGCCCAGAGAGAGTATCTACCAGCCGGGAGTAGCCCTGATATGTAAAGGTCCTGCTATCTGTAACGGCAACATCAGTTAATGAAGGTGAGATGATGACAATAGAAGGATAAGGCTGAGCACTTAACAGAGCGGGTTTAATGCAACCATTTTACCAGGAGCTGTGTGGTACTGAAATTAGTCACGTTACTGATTTAGATTTCACCCGCCACTCACTGGATTATCACAGCTTCTACAGGAGGTGAAATTTGTATCTGCAGCCAGTCCACACTCCCCTGCTTCCCTCCTCCCGTCTGCTGTTTCCAGCACACACAGCCCACCTCTCTCGCTGCCAATTCCAATTATTTGTCCTGACCTTTACTGTCACAACACTTTCTCCATGAGTCAGGCCTCCAGTCCACAGTTAACTACACAGCCAGACTGACTGTGAAGGAAATTAAATAACAGACAGTGACCTGACGCCTGCAGAAAGGAAAAACATGCTTTGTAAACAGAAATAAAAACTGTACATCCCGGGAAAGAAAGCAGAGGTTGTCACTACCCAAACAGACTGAAATTTCATTGCAAGGCTGAGAGACTGTTGCACTGTCAAAGGATCAATACTGACGGAGTGCTGCACTGTCAGAGGGTCAGTACTGAGGGAGTGCTGCACTGTCAGAGGATCAGTACTGAGAGAGTGCTGCACTGTCAGAGAGTCAGTACTGAGGGAGTCCTGCACTGTCAGAGGGTCAGTACTGAGGGAGTGCTGCACTGTCAGAGGGTCAGTACTGAGGGAGTGCTGCACTGTCAGAGAGTCAGTACTGAGGGAGTGCTGCACTGTCAGAGGGTCAGTACTGAGGGAGTCCTGCACTGTCAGAGGGTCAGTACTGAGGGAGTGCTGCATTGTAAGAGGGTCAGTACTGAGGGAGTGCTGCACTGTCAGAGAGTCAGTACTGAGGGAGTGCTGCACTGTCAGAGGGTCAGTACTGAGGGAGTCCTGCACTGTCAGAGGGTCAGTACTGAGGGAGTGCTGCATTGTAAGAGGGTCAGTACTGAGGGAGTGCTGCACTGTCAGAGGGTCAGTACTGAGGGAGTGCTGCACTGTCAGAAGGTCAGTACTGAGGGAGTGCTGCACTGTCAGAGGGTCAGTACTGAGGGAGTGCTGCACTGTCAGAGGGTCAGTACTGAGGGAGTGCTGCACTGTCAAATGGTCAGTACTGACGGAGTGCTGCACTGTCAAATGGTCAATACTGAAGGAGTGCTGCACTGTCAGAGGGTCTGTACTGAGGGAGTGCAGCACTGTCAGAGGGTCAGTACTGAGGGAGTGCTGCACTGTCAGAGGGTCAGTACTGAGGGAGTGCTGCACTGTCAGAGTGTCAGTACTGAGGGAGTGCAGCACTGTCAGAGGGTCAGTACTGAGGGAGTGCAGCACTGTCAGAGGGTCAGTACTGAGGGAGTGCAGCACTGTCAGAGGGTCAGTGCTGAGGGAGTGCAGCACTGTCAGAGGGTCAGTACTGAGGGAGTGCAGCACTGTTAGAGGGTTAGTACAGAGGGAGTTCTGTTCTCTTGAATATAAATATATTGAAATATAAAACATAGAAGATGTTGTGACATTATTTCATGCCTGATTCTTCCATGATCCAAAGAGCACTCAATCCTCCTGTTCCAGGGCTCAGTTAGCAGTGTACAACCGAGTTAGCAGTGTACAATGTAGTTAGCAGTGTACAACCGAGTTAGCAGTGTACAATGTAGTTAGCAGTGTACAATGGAGTTAGCAGTGTACAACCGAGTTAGCAGTGTACAATGTAGTTAGCAGTGTACAACGGAGTTAGCAGTGTACAACGGAGTTAGCAGTGTACAACGGAGTTATCAGTGTACAACGGAGTTAGCAGTGTACAACGGAGTTAGCAGTGTATAACCGAGTTAGCAGTGTACAACGGAGTTAGCAGTGTACAACGGAGTTAGCAGTGTACAACGTAGTTAGCAGTGTACAACGGAGTTATCAGTGTACAACGGAGTTAGCAGTGTACAACGGAGTTAGCAGTGTACAACGTAGTTAGCAGTGTACAACGTAGTTAGCAGTGTACAACGGAGTTAGCAGTGTACAACGGAGTTAGCAGTGTACAACGTAGTTAGCAGTGTACAATGGAGTTATCAGTGTACAATGTAGTTAGCAGTGTACAACGGAGTTAGCAGTGTACAACGTAGTTAGCAGTGTACAATGGAGTTAGCAGTGTACAACGGAGTTATCAGTGTACAACGGAGTTAGCAGTGTACAATGTAGTTAGCAGTGTACAATGTAGTTAGCAGTGTACAACGTGGTTGCTGCGAATTACCCACCCAGTGATGTTTCTTGCTTCCCTCAGTGCGATGAGCTTCTCTTCTTGCAGCTGAAAGAAAATGAAATACTTGAATTCCTACAGCACCTTTCCTGACCTCAGTTTGTCCCAATTGTACTTCACAGTCGATGAAATCAAAAGTATTCACGTTGTAATGTAGGAAACTCAGCAGCCAATTTGTGCACAGACAGACCCCAGAAACAGCAATTCTGTGCCTATGACCAGATAATCTGTTTTAGTGATGTTAATTTTGAGATAAATATTGGCCAGGGCACTCTGCTCTTATTCATATGATGGCTGCAGGATCTTTCCCATCCACCTGAGAGGGCAGGCAAGGCCTCAGCTGAATGTATCTGAATGACCATGCTGCACTGTCTCACTGATATCAGCTAAAATTATTTCCAGCTTCTGCTTTAACTGAATTCAGATTCTCAAACTGCAACTTGAATGAATATCCTCTGAGAATGTTCCTCGTGACCCCTGGTTGACCAGTTCAGTGATGTAACCACTACATCAAGTGCCTGACCCCTTCTCCTCAGCAGGACTGAGTGGAATCTTTAACTTCACTTTGTAAACGAGGGGCTGCAGAGTTTGACATGAGCCTCTTCACCCATCAGGACGATCACAGGCCTGATAGAATCTGAGAAACTAAATAAATGCAAGCGCATTTTCAGGTGATCAGATGTTTAAACTGGAGGTCTCTTCATGCACGATGACATGTTTAATATCGAGTGACCAAACAGCTGCAGTGCACTGGGCCTGAAGCAGCTGCTGTCAGTCCAGCCTCTGTTGCCTGATCTCTGGAGGTCAGTGAATTATTCACCCGAGCTCTGTTTAATGATCCATTCATTTTCTGCCCCATTAGTCTGACAGGTTAGGGCCCCCTGCTGTCATTCAGCTGTGCAAAGACTGTCACTCTGTCTCAGACAGAGCTGGCATTTTCTACTTGGCTTCTTTATTTCCAGACAAACTCTCACTGAGAGGGGAGCAGTTTTCGGGGCAGATGACTGGGGGGGGGAGGGTGTAGGCTGACACCGTATTTTTATACATTACCATGTTCTCAGCCCAGTGCCATCCCTGCCCCCCTGCTCACTAACCACATATCATATATTCATTTACGTTGCTGCCTCTGTCAGGAACTAGCCTGCTCCCTGTTGTTCAGCAGCAGGTCTGGAAGGGAGGTTGACAAGGAGCGGATCTTAGCCTCCCCATCAACCTGCAGCTGGAGATTTAGCTTCTTGAGATAACAGGAGGCACAGTCAGTGACGGAGCTCACCTAGGCAGTGAAGCTGGGATAAAGTGTAATCTGACCAGGAGTGAAGAAGTACCAGTGACCAACCTCCCAGGACAGAGAGCAGAGATCTAGCTCTTCAGCCTTGGAAGGAGAGGGTTGAGAAAGAGGAGGATAAGATATAAATAGTATAGAAAAGGCAACTCATGAGCAGCACTTCAAACTAAACCTTAACAGTACACCAAGGTGATACTTTGCACTTTAGATAGGGCCTTTCATGTGGTGAAGAATCCCAAAGCACTTCACAAAAGTGAAGTCTGTGACACCGAGACACACAAGCAGATACGAGGACAGGTGATCAAAGGCTTGGTCAGAAAGATGGGTTTTCAAGGAGACATGGTGGAGAGGCTTAGGAGGGAATGTCAGAGCTGAAGGCACGGTGGCAATGGAGGAGTAATTAACATCAGGCATAAGCAAGAGGCCAGAGATCCCGGACGCTGTGGAGCTGGAGCAGTTTACAGAGATAGGGAGAGGTGAGGCCCTCAAGGGACTTCCAAACATGGGTGAGAATTTTAAAATCGAGCTGTTGCTTGACTAGGTTAGTGAACGAGGGAGGAATGGGGCTTGGTGAGAGTTAAGGCATAGGCAACAGAGGCCTGATGAGTTGAAGTTTGCCCATGTGCCTTACTTAGTGAGTATTGCAATGGTATTTGGTGGAGGTAAGAATCAGAGTCACAGCAAACTCGGTCCTCACACAGGACCCACAAGGAATCTCCCTCTCCTGACTCGGGATCACAACTGAAACCTGGAACCTTCCCAGTCTGGGAGCTGTCTGTTATCCCATTATCCCACTGTGGAACCTGGAGACCACTTTTCAGTTTGTGAAGCATAGAGCTAGCATTGTCATAAATTTCAAAACTCAACCATTAGGTTAATGATGTTCTTTCCCACAGGAATCCTGTCTGAGTCACAGCTGGTCAAACAGAGAGATGATGTGACATAATGGGGATTATTAACATACCTTAAACACATTCACTAATCTTTGTTAAGGTGAAATATTGTCTTAAATAATGAAATAAAGTCTGACACCTGGCATCTCACTCACCAATGATGTGTCAAATACAGCAGTAAGGGGTTTCCTTAACAATAGAATTCGATCATAACCAAACCTTAATCACACGCCTTTTAGAGATTAAATCAAGAGTAACAAAGACAGATTGCAGAAAGCAATTTATAGCCCACTCTCAGTCATTTACAAACCGTTTGAATCACTCAGTTAGATTCCAGTCTGTAACTCACTCTTGTGCATCTGGTATTCTATATATAAACCACCCCGAACCCCTCAATTAGATTCCCATCTATAAGTCACTCCCGGGTATCTGTTATTCTATATATAAACCACCCCAAACCCCTCAATTAGATTCCAGTCTGTAATTCACTCCCAGGAGTCTGTTATTCTATATATTAACCACCCCGAACCCCTCCGGTTAGATTCCAGTCTGTAACTCACTCCTGGGTATCTGTTATTCTATATATAAACCACCCCGAACCCCTCAATTAGATTCCAGCCTGTAACTCACTCCCGGCGTCTGTTATTTTATATGTTAACACCCCGAACTCTTCGATTAGATTCCTGCCTGTCACTCACTCCTGGGTACCTGAGAAAACACTGGTGGGAGTAGCCTATAGGTCCCCTAACAGCAGCTTTGCTGCCGGACAGAGGATAAATCAGAAGATAATGAGGGCATGTAAAAAAGGCAGTACGTTAATCATGGGTGACTTTAATCTCCATGTAGATTGGGAAAATCAAATTAGCAGAGGTAGACACGAGCAAGAATTCATAGAGTGTATTTGGGAAAGTTTCCCAGAACAACCTGTTGTGGGTCCAACCAGGGGTCAGGCTATTTTGGATCTGGTAATGTGTAATGAGACGGGTTTAATAAATGATCTCAGAGTAAAAGATCCTCCATGTAACAGTGACCATAACATGGTGGAATTTAGCATTCAGTTTGAGAGTGAGAAATTAGTTTGGAAACAACTGTGCTAAACTTAAATAAGGGTAATTACAAAGGAATGAGGATAGAGTTGGCTGGAGTGGACTGGGAAAGGAGTTTGGCAGAAAAGATGGTTGATGAACAATGACAGACATTTAAGAAAATAGTTCATGATTCAGAACAATATATCCCAGTGAAGAAGTAGGATTGTAGGAAGGGGATAAACCGACCATGGTTAACCAAGGAAGTTGAGGATAGTAACAAATTGAAAGAAAAAATATACAATGTGGTAAAGATTAGTGCTATGCCAGAGGATTGGGAAAGTTTTAAAAATCAACAAAATATGACCAAAAAAGTAATAAAGAGGGAGAAAATAAACTTTGAGGGTAAGCTAGCAAGTAATATAAAAACAAACAGTAAGAGCTTCTTTAAATATATAAAAAGGAAGACAGAGGCCAAAGTCAGTATAGGCCCCTTAGAGAATGAGGCTGGGAAATAATAATGGGGAACCAGGAAATGGCAGAAAGTTGAATAAATACTTTGCATCAATCTTCAGGGTGGAAGACACCATTAGCATTCCAAAATAATCAAGGAGCAAAGTGGTGGGGAGGGGTGGGGTGGTGGGTGGGGGGCGGCGTGGTGAAATAAATACATTAACTATCACTCAAGAAAAAGTGCTGGGGAAACTAATGGGGCTAAAGGCCGATAAGTCCCCTGGACCCGATGGGTTGCATCCTAGGATATTAAAGGAAGCACTACAGAGATAGTGGATGCACTGGTAGTAATCTTCCAAGAATCCTTAGATTCTGGAAAAGTCCCAGAGGATTGGAAAACTGCCAATGTTACACCCTTATTCAAAAAGGGAGGGAGACAAAAAACAGGTAACTTTAGGCCAGTTAGCTTAACTTCTGTCATTGGGAAAATGTTATAGTCTGTTATAAAGGATGTAATAGCAGAGCATTTAGAAATACATAATCTAATCAAGCAGCATCAGCAAGGCTTCATGAAGAGGAAATCATACCTGACAAATGTATTAGAATTCTTTGAGGAGGTAACAAACAGTATAGATAAAGGGGAACCAGTAGCTGTAATATATTTGGATTTCCAAAAGGCATTCGATAAGATACTGCACATAAGGTTACTTAATAAGATAAGAGCCCATGGTGTTGGGGGTAGTATATTAGCATGGATAGAGGATTGGCTAACTAATAGAAGACAGAGAGATGGAATATGGGGGGGCATTTTCAGAATGGCAACCTGTAACTAGTGGAGCGTTACAGGGATCAGTGCTGGGGCCACAATTATTTACAATATATATACTAATATATTGAGGGAAATGAATGTACAATCACCAAGTTTGCGGATGACACAAAAATAGGCAGGAAGGCAAATGGTTAGGGTGACACAAAGAGTCTGCAGAGAGATTTGGATAGTTTAAGTGACTGGGCAAAAACAAGGCAGATAGAATATAATGTTTGAAAATGTGAGGTTATGCACTTTGGCAGGAAGAAAAGAGGAGCTGAATATTATTTAAATGCAGAAAGACTGAGGGATTTTCTTATGAGGAGAGGTTGAGTAGGCTGGGCCTGTACTCATTGGAATTTAGAAAAATGAGAGGTGACGTTATTGACACATATAAGGTTCTTAGGGGGCTTGACAGGGTAGATACTGAGGGGTTGTTTCTCCTTGTGGGAGAGTCTAGGACCAGAGGGCATAATCTCAGAGTAAGGAGTGGCCTATTTAAAACAGAGATGAGGAGGAATTTCTTCTCTCGGAGGGTGGTCAATCTGTGGAATTCTTTACCGCAGAGGGTTTTAGAGGATCGGTCGTTAAGTATATTCAAGGCTTAGATAGATAGATTTTTATTCAGTAAGGGAATCAAGGATTATGGGGAAAAGGCATGAAAGTGGAGTTGGGGATTATCAGATCAGCTATGATCTCAATGAATGGTAGAGCAGACTCGATGGGCCGAATGGCCTACTTCTGCTCCTACGTCTTATGGTTTTATGGACCGGTTAGTCTATATATAAACCACCCTGAACCCCTTGATTAGATTCAAGTTTGTAACTCACTCCCGGATATCTGTTATTCTACGTATAAGCCCCCCAAACCCCTCGATTAGATTCCAGTCTGTAACTCACTCCTGGGTATCTGTTATTCTATATATAAACTATCTGAACCTGTTAATTAGATCCCAGTCTGTAACTCATTCCCGGTTATCTGTTATTCTATATATAAACCATAAACCATCTGAAACCTCGATTAGATTCCAGCCTGTAACTCACTCCCGGGTATCTGTTATTCTGTATATAAACCCCAGTGAATCCCTTGTTAGATTCCAGTCTGTAACTGACACCCGAGTATCTGTTATTCTATACATAAACCCCCCAAATCTCTCGATTAGATTCAACCCTTTAACTCACTCCTAGAGATCTGTTATTCTCTCTTAAGAACCGCACTGATCCCCCAATTAAGTCAGGATGGTGAGCGGCTTGGAGGGGATCTTTCAGGTGGTGGTGTTCCCATGTATCTGCTGCTCTTGTCCTTCTAGATGGTAGCGGTTGTGGGTTTGCAAGGTGCTGCCTAAGGAGCCTTGGTGAATTTCTGCAGTGTTGATGGTACACACTGCTGCCACTGTGCGTTAGTGGTGGAGGAAGTAAATATTTAAGGTGGTGGATGGAGTGCCAATCAAGCAGGCTGCTTTGCCCTGGATAGTGTTGAACCTCTTGAGTGTTGTTGGAGCTGCATTCATCCAGGCAAGTGGGGAGTATTCCATCACACTCCTGACTTGTGCCTTGTAGATGGTGGACAGGCTTTGGGGTGTCAGGAGGTGAGTTACTGACCACAGAATTCCCAGTCTCCGATCTGCTGTTGTGGCCACAGTATTTATATGGCTAGTCCAGTTCAGTTTCCAGTCAATGGTAACTCCCAGTATGTTGATAGTGGGGGATTCTGCGATGGTAATGCCATTGAATGTCAAGGGAAGATGGTTGGTTTCTTTCTTGTTGGAGATGGTCATTGGCTGACACTTGAGTGGTGCGAATGTTACTTGTTCAGTATCTGAGGAGTCACAAATGGTGCAGAACATTATGAAATCATCAGCGAACATCTCCACTTCTGACCTTATGATGGAAGGAAGGGCATTGATGAAGCAGCTGAAGATGGTTGGGCCTAGGATACTACCCTGAGGAACTCCTGCAGTTATATCCCGTGACTAAGATGATTGACCTCCAACAACCACAACCATCTTCCTTTGTGCTTGATATGACTCCAACAAGCAAAGATTTTTCCCCCTGATTCCCACAGTTTTGCTAGGGCTCCTTGATGCCACACTCCATCAGATGCTGCCTTGATGTCAAGGGCAGTCACTCTCACCTCACCTTGACAGTTTATCTCTTTTGTCCATGTTTGAACCAAGGCTCAAATGAGGTCAGGAGCAGAATGGCCCTGGCGGAAGTCAAACTGAGCATCAGTGAGCAGGTTATTGCTAAGCAAGAGCTGCCTGATAGCACTGTTGATGACCCCTTCCATCACTTTACTAATGACGGAGATTGGACTGATGGGATGATAATTGGCCGGGTTGGATTTGTCCTGCTTTTTGTGTACAGGACATACCTGGGAAATTTTCCACATTGCCGGGCAGATGCTTGTGTTGTAGCTGTATTGGAACAGCTTGGCTAGGGGCGTGACAAGTTCTGGAGCGCAAGTCTTCAGTACTATTGCTGGAATATTGTCAGGGCCCATAGCCTTTGCAGTATCCAGTGCCTTCAGCCCTTTCTTGATGTCATGCAGAGTGAATCAAATTGGCTGAAGACTGACATCTGTGATGCTGGAGATCTCCGGAAGACGCTGAGATGGATCATCCACTCGGCACTTCTGGCTGAAGATTGTAGCAAATGCTTCAGCCTTATCTTTTGCACTGATGTGCTGGGCTCCTCCATCATTGAGGATGGAGATATTTGCGGAGCCTCCTCCTCCAGTGAGTTGTTTAATTGTCCACCACCATTCACAACTGAATGTGGTAGGACTGCAGAGCTTAGATCTTATCCGTTGGTTATGGGATCGCTTAGCTCTGTGTATCACTTGCTGCTTCTGCTGTTTGGCACCCAAGCTGTCCCGTGTTGTTGCTCCACCAGGTTGACACCTTATTTTTAAGCATGCTGCTTTTGGCATGCCCTCCTGCACTCTTCATTGAACCAGGGTTGATCCACATTTCATCAACCCCGTCTTAAATGGGAGACCCCTAATTTTTAAACTGTGTCCCCTAGGTCTAGAGTCAGCCATGAAGGGAAATTATCTCTCAGCCTCTACCCTGTTGAGCCCTTCCATAATTTCATATGTTTCAGTGAAGGCCATCTGTCATGATGCAGCAGATGATGTGTGCCAGGTGATCGAATCCACGAGGGAAACTTGATTCCGTCATCACAACAGTTTTGCAATTTGTATTTATTTCAAGATGCATGTCCCGAATTCAGCAGCAATAAGTCCACCAAAACTTTAGAGATTTTTTAGAAAACTAAGTTAAACATTTATTAACAAAAGAAAAGATTTCAAGCACATACATAGGTCTACAAATTACTATTATAATAACTCCTAAAACCCCTAATTAATCTGACTTCCAGTTAAACTCCCATTAAGGCAATGGTAAAAAAAATAGATTTAAACAGATCCAGGCAAATCAACACAATACCCTGGACTGTAGAATTCAAAGAGGCTTTTCACAGCTTCGGTTTCTGTAGACAGCAGCTTAATACACAACTACTGGAGGCTTTTCACCCTTTTGGTAGATGTTGCGATGCCTTTCCTGACACATAGCTTCATTTCCCTTTATACATGTTTCCCCTTTAATGCAAATTCCATTGTTCCCATATGTCTTTGGAACTTTACTTTTCTCATAATATAAATCATTGCATGGTGCTAATATTGTCAGTAACCTTTGGGAAAAATAAACACGCTGCTTGGCCTAGCTTCTCTGGCAAGGTGTAACACCCTACCAACTCTTTTAAATTCAAACTACCCTGATTTATCTAAAAATGCAAATCCTCTTCACCTCACATTCTAAAACTTCAGCCATGTTTACATATTTAGCATTTCAAACCTAGATTCTTTTGATGAGTCAAAGTCTCTAGACCAGCTGTCTCCAATTCAATTAAATCCCACACACACATAGAGAAACTATCCAAACCCCACCAGTAATCTACTTTTACAATAAATCACAATAATATTATAAGAATTATTATACTTTCATGACACACCTCTCATTCTTCTGATCTCTCAGGGTTACAGGTCCATTCTACTCAATTGGGTCAAAATTCTGGAACTCCCTCCCTAACAGCACTGTGGATGTACCTACACCACATGGACTGCAGCAGGTCAAGAAGGCAGCTCACCCCCACCTTCTCAAGGGCAATTAGGGATAGGCAACAAATGCTGGCCCAGCCAATGACACCCACATCCCACGAGTGAATAAATAAAATTATACCTCAGTCATGTGGTCTGCTGCTGGAGTGCTGCTTTGGGCTGTATTAGAGTGCCTCAGTTGGAGTTGGTGAGAGAGGGACTTTTAAGGGTGAATTTCTATCTAAAACCTATTCTTTCTTTAATTTAGCAACTAACTAAAAATCGCAGTTTGGGTTGGGAAAAGGTAAGTTTTAGTCCAGCATTTAAACAGGGGTTATACAGGCTCTGCTTGCAGCTGCAGCTAGTTAATTAGATAACTGGCTTAAGTAGATATTCAGAAGCTAGATTCAGACAGCATAAAATCAAGCCATTCACAGTGCTTCTTTTACCTGCACTGGAATGCTGCTTTAAGCTGCATTTGAATGCTTCTGTTGGAGTTTGGTGAGAGAAGGAGTTCGCTGAAGAGGGAAGGAGGTGATCATTTCATTTCCTATCTTTCCTCAGTAAGAAATACTGTGCCCATGGTAAGTAGGACCCGGTAAGTATTTCTTCAGTCCTTAATATTCTCTAATAAACTACAGGAAGTAAAAGTAAAGGCAGTAATTTAAGAGTAAGTCATGGCAGAGCAGCTCAGCTAAATGGAATGCTCCTCCTGTGCAATGTGGGAAGTCAAGGACACATCGAATGTCCAAGGTAACCATGTGTGCAGGAAGTGTCTCTAGCTGCAGCTACTCAAAATCCTTGTTTCAGAGTTGGAGCTGTTCTTGGAGTCACTGTGGAGTATCAGCAAGGGTGGATAGCACATACAGTGAGGTGGTCACACCACAAGTAAAGAGTGCAGAGGCAGAAAGGGAATGGGTGCCTGCCAGACAGAGTAAATGCACTCAGCAGCTAGTGCAGGAGTCCCCTCTATCCATCTCCCCCTCCCACATATGAACATACACATACAAACATATGTATTAGGAGCAGTAGCGGGTCACATGGCCCCTCAAGCCTGCTCTGCCATTCAATAAGATCATGGCTGTTCTGAATGTAACATAAACCCCGCATTCCTGCCTACCCCTGATAATGTTTCACCCCCTTGTTAATCAAGAATCTATCTAGCTCTGCCATAAAAATAATCAGAGAGCTCTGCTTCCACTGCCTTTTGAAGATGGGCGTTCCAAAGACTCACAGCCCTCTGAGATTTTCCATCTTGGATACTGCCGAGGGAGAAGATTTCTCAGGAAAATGCAGCAAGAGGCAAGTTTGTGGCTCCATGAGTGGCTCAGCTGCACAGAGGGTGGGGGGTGGGGGGGAAACAAGTGGGAGAGCAATAGTGATAGGGGATTCTATTGTAAGTGGGACAGATAGACGTTTCTGCAGCCACAGACATGACACCGGGATGGTGTGTTGCCTCCCTGGTGCCAGGGTCAAGGATGTCACTGAGTGGCTGCAGGAAATTCTGAAGGGGAAGGGTGAACATCCAGAGGTTGTGCTCCATGTCAGCACCAATGACATAGGTAAAAAGAGGGATGACGTCTTGGAAGCAGAATATAAGGAGCTGGGAAATAAATTAAAAAGCAGGACCTCAAAGATAGTAATCTCAGGATTACTTCCATTTCCATATGCTGGCAAGATCAGGAATTGGAGAATAGACCAGATGAATGTGTGGCTGGAGAGATGATACAGGAGGGAGGGATTTAGATTCCTGAGGCATTGAGACTGATGCTGGGGAAGATGGGACCTGTACAAACTGGACGGGTTGTACCCCAGCAAGACCGGGACCAATACCCTCACAGGGGTATTCGCTAATACTGTGGGGGAGGGTTTAAACGAGATTGGCAGGGGGTTGGGAACCTGAATGGGAGACACAAGAGAGGGAAACAAAGATAGAAGTGAAAGACAGAAAGTAAAAAACAAAAGTGGAAGGCGGGGGAAACAAGGACTAACAGCAAATAAGCCATAGTATAAAATAAATGTGTAAAAATGTTAAAAAGACCAGTCTAAACGCACTGTATCTGAACTCACAGATAATTCACAATAAGGTAGACAAATTAACAGCATAAATAGATGTAAACAGGTACGATATGATTGTGACTATGGAGACATGGCTGCAGGGTGACCAAGGCTGGGAACTGAATATCCAAGGGTACTCGATATTTTGGACAGACAGACAGAAAGGAAAAGGAGGTGGGGTGGTGTTGTTAATTAAGGATGAAATCAGTGTGATAGTGAAAGAGGATATTGCTCAGGAAATCTAGATGTAGAATCAGTCTGGGTGGAGCTAAGAAACAACAAGGGGCGGAAAACATTAGTGGGAGTTGTCTATAGGCCTCCAAACAGTAGTGATAAGGTAGGGGGTGGCATTAAACAGGAAATTAGAGATGCATGTAACCAGGATGCTACAGTGAGCATGAGTAATCTATATATAGACTGGGTAAACCAAATTAGCAATAATACTATGGTGGATGAATTCCTGTAGACTGTATGAGATGGTTTTTTTAGACCAGTATGTTGAGGAACCGACAAGGGAACAGGCTATCCTGGATTTGGTATCGTGCAATGAGAAAGGGTTAATTAATAAACTTGTTGTGCGGGGTGCTTCAGGGAACAGTGACCATAACATGATAGAATTCTTCACAACGGGATAGAAAGTGAAGTTGTCTGATCTGAAATTAGGGCCCTAAATCTAAACAAAGGAAACTACAAAGGTATGAGGCCTGAGTTGTCTAAAATAGATTGGGGAACTTCATTAAAAGGCATGATGGTGGATAGACAATGGCTAATATTTAAGGAACAAACGTACACATTACAACAGTTATACACTCCTTTCTGGTGCAAAAACACAACAGGAAAAGCGGTTTAACTGTGGCTAACAAAAGAAATTAAGGACAGTATTAGATCCAAAGAGGAGTCACATAAAGTTACTAGAAAAAGTAGCAAGCCTGAGGATTGGGAGCAGTTTAGAATTCAGCAAAGGAGGACCAAGAGATTGATTAAGAGAGGGAAAATAGAGTATGAGAGTAAACCTGCAAGGAACATCACAGCATAGTGTAAAAGCTTCTGTAAGTATGTAAAAAGGGAAAGACTAATGAAGACAAATGTAGCTCCCTTACAGTCCGAAATGGCAGAATTTATAATAGAGAACCAGGAAATGGTGGAGGAATTAAACAACTACTTTAGTTCTGTCTTCACAGAGGAAGACACAAATAACTTCCCAGAAATACTAGGGAACCAAGGGCCTAGTGAGAAGGAGGAATTGAAGGAAATTAATATTTCTAAAACAATAGTGCTGGAGAAATTAATGGGACTGTAGGCCAATAAATCCCCAGGGCCCGATAATCGACATCCTGACTCCCCAAAGCCTGTCCACCTTCTACAAGGCACAAGTCAGGAGTGCGATGGAATACTCCCCACTTGCAGCTCCTCAACACTCAAGAAGCTGGACACCATCCAGGACAAAGCAGCCCCGTTTGATTGGCACCACATCCACAAACATTCATTCCCTCCACCACTGATGCACAGTAGCAGCAGAGTGTACCATCTACAAGATGCACTGCAGGAATTCACCAAGGCTCTGTAGACAGCATTTTCTAAACCCATGACCACAACCATCTAGAAGGACAGGGGCAGCAGATAGTTGGGAACACCACCACCTGAAAGTTCCCCTCCAAATCACACACTAACCTGACTTGGAAATATATCACCGTTCCTTCACTGTCCCTGGGTCAAAATTCTGAAACTCCTCCCTAACAGCACTGTGGGTGTACCTACACCACATGGACTGCAGCGGTTCAAGAAGGCAGCTCACCACCACCTTCTCAAGGGCAACTAGGGATGGGCACTAAATGCTGGCCCAGCCAGTGAAGCCCACATCCCATGAATGAATAAAAGAAAACTGAGGAGAAACTTCTTCACTCAGAGGGGGGGTGAACCTGTGGAATTCTCTACCGCAGAAGTCTGTGGAGGTCAAGTCACTGAATATACTTAAGAAGGAAGTAGATTTTTAGACTCTAAAGGCTTCAAGGGGTTTGGGGAGAGAATCACAGAATCAGAATCACAGAATCACACAGTGCATAAGAGGCCCTTCGGCCCATCAAGTCTGCACCGACACGTGAGAAACACCTGACCTACATACCTGATCCCATTTACCAGCACTTGGCCCATAACCTTGAATGTTAGGACGTGCCAAGTACTCATCCAGGTACTTTTTAAACCCGCCTCCACCACCCTCCCAGATAGCGCATTCCAGACTGTCATCACCCTCATATTTTTCCTCATATCCCCCCTAAACCTCCTGCCCCTCACCTTGAACTTATGTCCCCTTGTGACTGACCCTTCAACTAAGGGGAACAGCTGCTCCCTATCCACCCTGTCCATGCCTCTCATAATCTTGTACACCTCGATCAGGTCGCCCCTCAGTCTTCTCTGCTCCAACAAAAACAACCCAAGTCTATCCAGCCTCTCTTCATAACTTAAATGTTTCATCCCAGGCAACATCCTGGTGAATCTCCTCTGCACCCCCTCCAGTGCAATCACATCCTTCCGATAATGTGGCGACCAGAACTGCACACAGTACTCCAGCTGTGGCCTCACCAAGGTTCTATACAACTCCAACATGACCTCCCTACTTTTGTAATCTATGCCTCGATTGATAAAGGCAAGTGTCCCAAATGCCTTTTTCACCAGCCCACTAACATGCCCCTCCACCTTCAGAGATCTATGAACACACAGATGCCAAGGTCCCTTTGTTCCTCAGAACTTCCTAGTGTCATGCCGTTCATTGAATACTTCCTTGTCAAATTACTCCTTCCAAAGTGTATCACCTCACACTTTTCAGGGTTAAATTCCATCTGCCACATATCTGCCCATTTGACCATCCCGTCTATATCTTCCTGTAGCCCAAGACGTTCAACCTCACTGTTAACCACCCGGCTAATTTTTGTGTCATCCACAAACTAACTAATCCTACCCCCCCACGTAGTCATCTATGTCGTTTATATAAATGACAAATAATAGGGGACCCAGCACAGATCCCTGTGGTACACCACTGGACACTGGCTTCCAATCACTGAAGCATCCTTCTGAAATCACCCTCTGTCTCCTACAACTAAGCCAATTTTGAATCCACCTTATCAAATTACCCTGTATCCCATGTGCATTTGCCTTCTTTATAAGTCTCCCATGTGGGACCTTGTCAAAGGCTTTGCTGAAATCCATATGAACTACATCAACTGCACTACCCTCATCTACACACCTGGTCACCTCCTCAAAAAATTCAGTCAAATTTGTTAGGCATGACCTCCCTCTGACAAAGCCATGCTGACTATCCCTGATCAAACCTTGCCTCTCCAAGTGGAGATAGATTCTCTCTTTCAGAATTTTCTCCAATAGTTTCCCTACCACTGATGTGAGACTCACTGGCCTGTAGTTCCCTGGCTTATCTCTACAACCCTTCTTAAATAGCGGAACCGCATTAGCTGTTCTCCAGACCTCTGGCACCTCCCCCTGTGGCCAGAGAGGAATTAAAAATTTGGGTCAGAGCCCCTGTAATCTCCTCCCTTGCCCCCCTCAGCAGTCTGGGGCACAAATCATCCGGACCTGGAGATTTGTCCACTTTTAAGCCTGCCAACACTTCCAATACCTTGTCACTCCCTATATCAATTTGTTCAAGAACCTCTCCCCGAGTTCCATACCTTCATCTTCATTCTCTTGGGTGAAGATGGATGTGAGGTTTTCATTCAACACCCTACTGATGTCCTTTGGCTCCACCCATAGATTGCCCCTTTGGTCCCTTATGGGCCCTACTCTTTCCCTGGTTATCCTCTTCCCATTGATATACCTATAGAATACCTTGGGATTTTCCCTACTTTTACCAGCCAGAGCTTTCTCATATCCCTTCTTTGCTCTCCTAATTGCTTTCTTAAGCTCCACCCTGCACTTTCTGTACTCCACTAATGCCTCTGCTGATTTGCTTCCCCTGCTAAAAGCCTCTCTTTCCCTTCTCATCGTAACCTGAATATCTCTGGTCATCATGGTTCTCTGGGCTTGTTACTCCTTCCATCACCCTAGAGGGACCATGTTGAGCCTGTACCCTCCCCATTTCCTTTTTGAATACCCCCCACTGCTCCTCTGTAGATTTCCCCACAAGTAGCTGTTCCCAGTCTACCTTGGCCAGATCCTGCCTTATTTTACTAATATCCGCTCTCCCCCAATCCAAAACATTTTTTTAGTAACTTGTTGATTTCTTTGTGCATAACAAGATTAAACTGTACCATGTTGTGATTGCTATCACTAAAATGCTCCCCCACCACCACCTCAGCCACCTGTCTGGCTTCATTCTCCAGAATTAGGTCCAGCAATGCAATGTCCCTTGTTGGACCCTCTACATATTGACCGAAAAGAGTGGGAGTACAGTGTTGAGATAAAGGATCAGCCATGATCATAATGAATGGCGGAGGAGGCTCGAAGGGCCGAATGGCCTACTCCTACTCCTATTTTCTGTGTTTCTATAGGAATTTGACAGGCAATGTTTTTACCTTTATTCTTCACACCTGACACTTCAAAATTTGTTTTTTGGTCATTTTGAATCATCCAAAGTGAATAACACAGTAAAGTAGGAATTTAGAACAAAAAGAACAGATCTTTCAATTCAATTCAAGATTGGACCAGATATGTGTATGTTATGAGCAGGGGCCAAATCTCCTTTCGTATTCTGCTGTCTGACTGACATACAGAACAGAAGACAACTGTAAATATGCAGCAGGCCTGCATAAAGATCTGAGTGAAAAATGAGAATCACACAGGACTGCTGGGACCCTGCTGGTCAGCTCCTGTGGGAAGGCTGTATTCAGCTGCTGGGACCCTGCTGGTCAGCTCCTGTGGGAAGGCTGTATTCAGCTGCTGGGACCCTGCTGGTCAGCTCCTGTGGGAAGGCTGTATTCAGCTGCTGGGACCCTGCTGGTCAGCTCCTGTGGGAAGGCTTTATTCAGCTGCTGGGACCCTGCTGGTCAGCTCCTGTGGGAAGGCTGTATTCAGCTGCTGGGACCCTGCTGGTCAGCTCCTGTGGGAAGGCTGTATTCAGCTGCTGGGACCCTGCTGGTCAGCTCCTGTGGGAAGGCTTTATTCAGCTGCTGGGACCCTGCTGGTCAGCTCCTGTGGGTTAGCACCATGGGGTTTGCAGGAGTTTTGTTCCACACTGAGCTAGTTTCCATGATATTGTGGCAAGCGCCCTGTTAGCCAGCGCCATCTCCTGCTTGCTGAATTCCTTTGATTCCTTCACGCCCATTAGCAGCCTCTGCTGCACTATTTCATGTCAGATAAATAATATGGAATCTCATAAAACAGAATTGGAAATGGTTCCTTATTAATGAAGGAGACAGTATCCTCACTGCGAGTCTCAATAGGCCAACAGCAAGCTAATGTACACACTTAATGGGATAACATAAAAGGTCATTATATTAATAGGATGAATTAAATTAAATTAAGGAAATTTAGTGACAGCTGAGCCATGTTTTGCCTGACTCCTGCTTTCTGTTGCTTGGAGGTTAGGTCACGCTTTTATCTGCAGGGGTGAGTTTGCTGGTGGAGATGAAAGAAGTTTGAGTTGGGATTCGGGCACTGCTTATTTCAAAGCCTGTGTTGTTCTGCAGGATTATTGAATGCCTTCTTTTATTCTTTCTCGGGATGTGGGCATCACTGGCAAGACTGGCATTTACTGCCCATCCCTAATTGCCCTTGAGAAGGTGGTGGTGAGCTGCTGCCTTGAACCACTGCAGTCCATGTGGTGCAGGTACACCCACAGCTCCTCCAGTTTCTCCACATTACTGAAGTTCCACATCACTGGTACCATTCCACCAAATCTCCTCTCCATTTACCCCCCTTACCTGACAGTGCGCATCTTCTGTGGTCATAGGAACAGGAAGGGGCCATTCAGCTCCTCAAACCTGCTGCACTGTTCAGTTAGATCATGACTGATTTGTACCTCACCTCCATTCACCTCTACTCCAAAACCCACAACATCCTAACCCAACAAAAATCAATCAGTCTCAATCTGGAAAGCTCCAATTTACCCCCAGCTCTTTGAGAGAAAAAACCCAGGTTTCCACTACCCCTTGTGTGAAGAAGTACTTCCTGAACAGCCTGGCTCTCAATGTTAAGCCTATTCTCCTTTCTTCTAGACAGTCCCAGCAGAGGAAATAGTTTTTCTCTTTTTACCCAATGAACTCCTTTTACCATTTTAAACAGCTCAAACAGATCAACCCCTCAACCTTCTAAACTCAAGGAAATGTGACCTTTGTATAGGCAACCTGTCCTCATAATTTAACCCTCTAAATCTTGCAAGGGCTATGGAGTATAAAAGTAGGGAAGTCTGACTACAACTGTACAGATAAAAACAAAAAAACTGCAGATGCTGGAAATCCAAAACAAAAACAGAATTACCTGGAAAAACTCAGCAGGTCTGGCAGCATCGGCGGAGAAGAAAAGAGTTGACGTTTCGAGTCCTCATGACCCTTCGACAGAACTTGATTTCGAGTCCAAGAAAGAGTTGAAATATAAGCTGGTTTAAGGTGTGTGTGTGGGGGGGGGGGAGAGATAGAGAGAGAGAGGTGCTTGTGTAGACAAACAAGCAGTGATAGAAGCAGATCATCAAAAGATGTCAGCGACAATGGTACAAAAGGACACATAGGTGTTAAAGTTAAAGTTGGTGATATTATCTAAACGAATGTGCTAATTAAGAATGGATGGTAGGGCACTCAAGGTACAGCTCTAGTGGGGGTGGGGGGAGCATAAAAGATTTTAAAATATTTAAAAATAATGGAAATAGGTGGGAAAAGAAAAATCTATAAAATTTATAGGGAAAAAAAAGGGAAAAAGGGGGAAACAGAAAGGGGGTGGGGATGGAGGAGGGAGCTCACCATCTAAAGTTGTTGAATTCAATATTCAGTCCGGAAGGCTGTAAAGTGCCTAGTCGGAAGATGAGGTGTTGTTCCTCCAGTTTGCGTTGGGCTTCACTGGAACAATGCAGCAAGCCAAGGACAGACATGTGGGCAAGAGAGCAGGGTGGAGTGTTAAAATGGTAAGCGACAGGGAGGTTTGGGTCATTCTTGCGGACAGACCGCAGGTGTTCTGCAAAGCGGTCGCCCAGTTTACGTTTGGTCTCTCCAATGTAAAGGAAACCACATTGGGAGCAACGAATGCAGTAGACTAAGTTGGGGGAAATGCAAGTGAAATGCTGCTTCACTTGAAAGGAGTGTTTGGGTCCTTGGACGGTGAGGAGAGAGGAAGTAAAGGGGCAGGTGTTGCATCTTTTGCGTGGGCATGGGGTGGTGCCATAGGAGGGGGTTGAGTAGGGGGTGATGGAGGAGTGGACCAGGGTGTCCTGGAGGGAGCGATCCCTATGGAATGCCGATAGGGGGGGGTGAAGGGAAGATGTGTTTGGTGGTGGCATCATGCTGGAGTTGGCGGAAATGGTGGAGGATGATCCTTTGAATGCGGAGGCTGGTGGGGTGATAAGTGAGGACAAGGGGGACCCTATCATGTTTCTGGGAGGGAGGAGAAGGCGTGAGGGCGGATGCGCGGGAGATGGGCCGGACACGGTTGAGGGCCCTGTCAACGACCATGGGTGGAAAACCTCGGTTAAGGAAGAAGGAGGACATGTCAGAGGAACCGTTTTTGAAGGTAGCATCATCGGAACAGATGTGACGAAGGCGAAGGAACTGAGAGAATGGGATGGAGTCCTTACAGGAAGCGGGGTGTGAGGAGCTGTAGTCGAGGTAGCTGTGGGAGTCGGTGGGTTTGTGATGGATATTGGTGGACAGTCTATCACCAGAGATTGAGACAGAGAGGTCAAGGAAGGGAAGGGAAGTGTCAGAGATGGACCACGTGAAAATGATGGAGGGGTGGAGATTGGAAGCAAAATTAATAAATTTTTCCAAGTCCCGACGAGAGCATGAAGCAGCACCGAAGTAATCATCGATGTACCGGAGAAAAAGTTGTGGAAGGGGGCCGGAGTAGGACTGGAACAACTGTACAGGGCATTCAGACTTCACCTCAAGTGCTGTGTACAGCTTTACTCTCCTTACTAAAGGAGGGACATACTTGCATTGAAGACAGTTTAGAGAAGGTTCACTCAGCTGATTCCTGGGACAAAGTGGTTGTCTTCTGAGGAAAGATTGAGCTGGTTGGGGCTAAACTCAACGGAGTTTAGAAGAATGAGAGGCATTCTTATTGAAACAGATAAACTCTGAGGGGGCTTGACAAACACTGGGAGGATGTCACCCCTCATGGGGGAACCTAGAACTAGAGGGCACAGTTTCAGAATAAGAGGCCTCCCATTTAAAGTAGAGATGAGGAGGAATTTCTTCTCTCAGAGGGTCATTAGTCTGTGGAATTCTCTTCCCCAGGCAGCAGTGGAGGCTGGCTCATTGAATATATACAAGGTTGAGTTAGACAGATTTTTGATCTAGAAGGGAGTTGAGGGTTATGGGGAGACAGGCAGGAGTGGAGTTCAGGCCATAATCAGATCAGCCACAATCTTATTGAATGGCAGAGCAAGCTCGATGGGCTGAATGTCCTACTCCTGCTCCTATTTCTTATGATCTTATACGTTGTACTATCATTGTCTGTTCACCTGAAATATCATCCATTGTCCCCGACACCCTCCCCCACCAACACCAACACTCGGCTCCACATCATTAACACCTCAAGCCTTGATAGGATCGGCATTGTTCCTCGATGAATGTGTTTCTATTGTGCTGGATGTCCTGGAGCTGAGATGACTGACCTCCAACAACCACACCCATCTTCCTTTATGCTAGGTATGACTCCAACCAGTGGAGAGATTTCCCCCGATTCCCATTGACTCCAGTTTTGCTCGGGTTCCTTGATGCCACACTCAGTCAAATGCTGCCTTGATGTCAAGGGCAGTCACTCTCATCTCACCTCGGGAGTTCAGCTCTTTTGTCCATGTTTGAACCAAGGCTGTAATGAGGTCAGGAGCTGAGTGATCCTGGTGGAACCCAGACTGAGTGTCAGTGAGCAGGTTATTGTTGAACAAGTGCTGCTTGATGGCACTGTTGATGACCCCTTCCATCACTTTACAGATGATGGAGAGTAGACTGATGGGGTGGTAATTGACCAAGTTGGATTTGTCCTGCTTTTTGTGTACAGGACATACTTGGACAATCAAGAATCATCCATTCAGATAATGATGAGTCTGTTTGCTTTCTGACTGAATGGGGGAAAGTGTGACATCATGAGGATAGACATGTTGGGTGATCAATGGCAGGAGTTGGGAATGGGACAGTTAGAAACAAGAGGTAAGGTGATAAACCTTCTGTCCAACCAGAATTTGCAATCCCAGTTATTAACCTAACATCCTCTGAGCCTGAGTGAAGCTCGGACCTTGTTCTTCAGTTCACCCTCTGTCTGATAAACTCATAGTTCTTGTGGTCCTGGAGGGAGGGACTGTGTGTCAGGGTGTTGTAGCTCTCTCACTGGCAGGGGACATGCTAAGAGTGTTATCAGTCTCTTACCCTGTATATATCAATGATTTGGATGAGGGAACCATATGGAATATTTTCAGGTTTGCTGATGAAACTTGTTGTTAGTGTGAGCGATGAGGAAGGTGTTAAGAGGCTTCAAGGCGATTTATACATGTTGAGTGAGACCATAAGACCAGAAGACATAGGAGCAGAAGTAGGCCATTCATCCCATCTAGTCTGCTCCACCATTCAATGAGATAATGGCTGATCTGATAATCCCCAACTCCACTTTCCTGCCTTTTCCCCATAACCCTTGATTCCCTTACTGATTAAAAATCTGTCTATCTCAGTTGTGAATGTACTTAACGACCCAGCCTCTACAGCCCTCTGTGGTAAAGAATTCCACAGATTAACTACCCTCTGGGAGATGAAATTCCTCCTTATCTCTGTTTTAAAAGGGCGACCCCTTACTCTGAGATTATGCCCTCTGGTCCTAGACTCTCCCACAAGGGGAAACAACCTCTCAACATCTACCCTGTCAAACCCTCTAAGAATCTTACATGTTTCAATAAGGTCACCTCTCATTCTTCTAAACTCCAATGAGAACAGGCCCAACCTTCTCGACCTCTCCTCTTAAGAAAATCCCTCCATATCAGGGATCAACCTAGTGAGCCTTCTCTGGACTGCCTCCAATGCCAGGATATCTTTCCTTAGATAAGGGGACCAAAACTGTTCACAGTATTCTAGGTGTGGTCTAACTAATGTCTTGTATAGTGTTAGCAAGACTTCCCTATTTTTATACTCCATTCCCTTTGAAATAAAGGTCAACATTCCATTTGCCTTCACTATTACCTGTTGAACTTGTATGTTAGCTTTTTGGGATTAATTCACAAGAACCCCGAATCCCTCTGTGCTGCAGCTTTCTGCAGTCTTTCTCCATTTAAATAATATTTAGCTCCTCTATTCTTCCTGCCAAAGTGCATAACCTCACATTTTCCAACATTATATTCCATCTACCAAGTTTTTGACCACTCACTTAACTTGTCTATATCCCTCTGTAGACTCTTTGTATCATCCTCAGCACTTGCCTTCTCACCTATTTTTGTGTCATCCACAAACTTGGCGATAGTACATTCACTTCCCTCATCCAAGTCATTAACATATATTGTAAATAATTGTGGCCCCAGCACTGATCCCTGTGACACTCCACTAGTTACAGGTTTCCATCCTGAAAATGCCCCCCTTATCCCAACTCTCTGTCTTCTATTAGTTAGCCAATCCTTTATCCATGCTAAAATACTACCCCCAACACCATGGGCTCTTATCTTATTAAGTAGCCTTATGTGTGGTACCTTATCAAATGCCTTTTGGAACTCCAAATATATTACATCTACTGGTTCTCCTTTATCCATCCTGCTTGTTAACAACTCAGAGAGTTCTAATAAATTTGTCAGGTATGATTTCCCCTTCATGAAGCCGTGCTAACTCTGCTTGATTAGATTATGTAATTCTAAATGCTCTGCTGTTACATCCTTTATAACAGACTCTAACGTTTTCCCAATGACAGAAGTTAAGCTAACTGGCCTATAGTTACCTGTTTTTTGTCTCCCTCCCTTTTTGAATAAGGGTGTAACATTGGCAGTTTTCCAATCCTCTGGGACTTTTCCAGAATCTAAGGATTCTTGGAAGATTACTACCAGTGCATCCACTATCTCTGCAGCCATCTCCTTTAATATCCTAGGATGCAACCCATCAGGTCCGGGTGACTTATCGGCCTTTAGCCCCATTAGTTTCCCCAACACTTTTTCTCTAGTGATAGTTATTGTATTTATTTCCTCCCCCTCCTCTTGCCTTTAATTATTTAGTATTTTTGGAATGCTTTTAGTGTCTTCACTGTGAAGACTGAAGCAAAGTATTTATTCAACTCCTCTGCCATTTCCTGGTTCCCCATTATTATTTCCCCAACCTCATTCTCTAAGAGGCCTATGTTCACTTTGGCCTCTCTCTTGCTTTTTATATATTTAAAGAAGCTCTTCCTGTCCATTTTTATGTTACTTGCCTGTTTACCCTCAAAGTTTATTTTCTCCCTCTTTATTTTTTTTGGTTACCTTTTTTTGGTTTTTAAAACTTTCCCAATCCTACATGGCAGATGCAGTACAATGTGAAATTATCCAATTAGGTAGAAAAAACAGAATAGCAGAGTATTATTTAAATGGTGATAGATTGGGAAATGTTGAGGTACAAAGGGACCTGGGTGTCCTTGTACACCAATCACTGAAAGCAAGCATGCAGGTGCAGCAAGCAGTTAAAAAGGCAAATGTGATGTTGGTCAGCATTGTGAGAGGACTTGAGTACAGGAGCAAGGATGTCTTACTGCAGCTGTACAGGGCCTTGGTGAGACCATACTGGAGAATTGTGTGCAGTTTTGGTCTCCTTACCACCATAGAGGGAGTGCAGCGAAGGTTCACCAGACTGATTCCTGGGATGGCAGGATTGTCGTATGAGGAGAGATTGGGCCGACTAGGCCTGTATTCACTGGGGTATAGAAGAGTGAGAGGGGATCTCATTGAAACATATAAAATTCTGACAGGGCTGGACAAACTGGATGCAGGGGTGATGTTTCCTCTGGCTGGTGGGGGGGGGGGGGGG
Organism: Isurus oxyrinchus; assembly: GCA_026770705.1. Lineage (NCBI taxonomy): Eukaryota > Metazoa > Chordata > Chondrichthyes > Lamniformes > Lamnidae > Isurus > Isurus oxyrinchus. The sequence goes on from JANJGN010000018.1 coordinate 112,539,860, forward strand.
GGGCGGGGGGGGGTCTAGAACAAGGGGTCACAGTCTCAGGATACAGGTTGGGCCATTTAAGACTGAGATGAGGAGAAACCTCTTCACTTAGAGGGTGGTGAGCCTGTGGAATTCTCTACCACAGAGGCTGTGGAGGCCAAGTCACTGAACATATTTAAAAAGGAAATGGATAGATTTCTGGACTGTAAAGTCATCAAGGGCTATGGGGAGAGAGCGAGAGTACGGTGTTGAGATAGGGGATCAGCCATGATCATATTGAATGGTGGAGCAGGCTCGAAGGGCCGAATGGCCTACTTCTGCTCCTAGTTTCTATGTTCTATATGTTTCTATTTTTAACAGAAACATTTGCCACATAAAGCCAAATAAGTCATCACAGATGAGTAAGACTATCAGCATTAAGCCACATCACATGGCTCAGGTTAAAATCCCAGTCTTGATTAAGTTCACAGATTTCAGTCAGTCCAGCATTTCAGAAGCTGCCATTGGCCTCAATGTGTCTGGGCACTGGCACGGTGGGGGTGTGGAGAAATCAGCCTTGGAACTGTATCATCGTTCTTTCACTGTCACTGGGTCAAAATCCTGGAACTCCCTCCCTAACAGCCCTGTAGATGTACCTACATCTCAGGGACTGCAGCGGTTCAAGAAAGCAGCTCACCATCACCTCCTCAAGGGCAACTAGGGATGGGAATTAAACGCTGGACTAGCCAGTGACACTCAAAAAATCCAGAGCACAAGTAAATCAGCAGTGTTCCCTCTCCTCACTACCCACTGATCCAGGCTGAAGATATTTGTAGATGTACAGTGAGACCTATATTGTGTTTGCTGTATCCCTGCCACACTGGGGTAAAATGCTGACACTCACCACTTACAAACGCACGAAGAATGGCCTTTTAATTGGGGTCCCAGATTGAAACTGGTTTGCATGAATATGGATCCAACTTGGGTTAAGATGTGTAACGTGAATATATCTGATCTGAGCTTGATTCCTGCCAGTCTGTTGATTTCTCAGCTTGTCACTCCAGTAGACTGGGATTCAGAGTGAGTGACAGTGCTAGGAAACATATTCTCTGTGATGGGCAGCAGTTTAAAAGGCCTGAGGGCAGCTCCAATTTACCAATTTAGGGTTTTCTAAGCAGCATCCAAGAAGTGTTATTAGCGTAGCCAGCCAGAGTGAGTGACACAGATTGACAGGCTGATGCACTGCTCTGTTACGTCAAGGGTCAGTATGAGAAGCAGCATCTCTCCGAATGCAAGCTATTCCTCTGGTGATTGGGGAAAGTGGTGGACTGTGTGTGAATTGTACTCAGTGTGCTCAATGGGCTGAACAAAACGAGTTCTTTATTCTCTGGCACAGTCACATTCACAATCACCTCGTTTATTATATACCTGAGCAGACATTCGCACAGTTGCTCGATATGTGATGTGCTATTTGTCAGCAACCAGGGACACCAGATTGCAGAGTTAGTTTCTACAGAGCGATGCTCTTCAATAGGAAACCCCATAGTAGACAGCTGGTGTTGGAATCCTATCACATCACGATCTCCCTACCCCCACCCCCCTCCTCAACAACCCCAGCTCATACAGTGAGACCCCAGCACCAAATGCCAGTCATCCTGTATGAACTCCAACTTCTCACATGCTGAGCTGACGAGGGGGAGGGCCATCTGCATTGCAGCACATGCCCACACCACACCCACACCCCCGTCCAAAACCCAGCATAGACCTCAAATCATTGATCAAGTTGTTTTTAATTAGCCTTTGTTGAATTTCAACAAATTGTGATTTGATTATGAAAGCAGAAATAGGATTTTCTGCTGTTCCCAGGAAGTGATATTGATTGAATTGCAATAACTGTAGAGTAGGACAGCCTTTAAATCTTCATTATAGCTCAACATGCAATTATTCAACAAAGCATGTGGCAGCAAAACATTACTTATAGAGAGAGAGGGCTCTCCAGCTCCTCTCCAGAGACTGGGAGCTGCTCTCAGCTCATGTTTAATTCTGAAAAGGAGGAGACAGGAATATCAGCTCAGTCCTAGTCAGTGATACTATCGAACTGAACAGCATCTACAAACACCATCCTTACCCTTAATACAACTCCAACACATCTACAGTTCTAAATGTCGCTATGTCCAAACATGTGATAAGTTTAGGCTACAAGTTAGCTGTACTTTGGGTTTCTAGGACTATTAAAAATCCTATCTCATTCTAATTTGTAAAAAGAAAGAACTTGCATTTCTATAGCTCCTTTCACGTCCCAAAGTGACATCTGGAGTATTGTGTACAGTACTGGTCACCTTATTTAAGAAAAGATGTAAATGCATTGGAAGCAGTTCAGAGAAGGTTTACTAGACTAATACCAGGAATGGGTGGGTTGTCTTAAGAGGACAGGTTGGACAGGTTAGGCTTGTATCTGCTGGAGTTTAGAAGAGTAAGAGGCGACTTGATTGAAACATATAAGATCCTGAGGGTCTTGACAGGGTGGATGTGGAGAGAATGTTTCCTCTTGTGGGAGAATCTAGAACTAGGGGTCACTGTTTAAAAATAAGGGGTCGCTCATTTAAAACAGAGATGAGGAGAATTTCTTTCTTTCAGAGGGTAATGAGTCTTTGGAACTCTCTTCCTCAAAAGGTAGTCGAAGCAGAGTCTTTGAATGTTTTTAAGGCAGAGGTGGTTATATTCTAGGTTTTTGGGGGTAGGCGGGAATGTGGGGTTGAGGTTACAATCAGATCAGTTGTGATCTTATTGAATGGTGGAGCAGACTCGAGGGGCTGAGAGACCTACTCCTGCTCGTGGTTTGTATGTTTGTATGTTGACAGCCAATGATGTATGTTTGAAATGTAATCATGCTGTAAGGTGGCAAATATGCACAGCAAGCTCCCACAAACAGCAAAGCGATAATGACCAGATGATCTATCTTTGATGTTGGGTGCAAGATAAGTTTTGGCCATGAGGGAAAACACCTCTGCTCTTCTTTGAATAGTGATGATAGGATCTTTTACAGGAGCTACCTGAGAGGGCAGGCTGGGCCTCGGAGAGCAGCTCGGAAGAGGAGCGGGGAGTGGGGGGGCGTAAGACACTGGTCCCATTGTAATGCTATAGAACCGTCACTGCCACTTTGCACATGTGCCCTGGGGAGTGGGCTACATGGCAGGAAAGCCCACTGGACATTCAGGACTGGGGTAAAAACAAAGAAAACTGCGGATGCTGGAAATCCAAAACAAAAACAGAATTTTCTGTCGAAGGGTCATGAGGACTCGAAACGTCAGCTCTTTTCTTCTCCGCCGATGCTGCCGGACCTGCTGAGTTTTTCCAGGTAATTCTGTTTTTATTCAGGACTGGGGTCCTGGCACCATTTGCACACGACAACTGGGGAAAGGGGTGGCCATCCCAACAGGGAGGGGGATGTTGGTCATGTTGGGAGTTTTCAGCCAGCCCCCTGGCTGACTTTGTCTCCATTACTGGTTACTTACAGATTGCTGGGAAAGCTGGAGACCCCCCCCCCTACCACAAGGCAAATCCCCCTCCCACTGAATCCCAGCAAAACCTCTCCTACTGCAGGAAGCCCCCAGCCACCCCCAGCAGATGCAGAGTGGTGAACTCACTGTGAGCTGGAGCTGGAACCTGTGCCTGTGTGCTGGCTCTACATCTCTCCTCCTCTCTCTCTCTCTCTCTCTCTTTCTCCGTGTTCTGGTGGTGGTCCCCACATCTGCTGGAATGAAAAACCTGGAACGAGATAGAACAACAAAAGCAACTGTCAGAAACTCCAGGGTCCGGGGGCAACTTTCCATGGAGTGTCAGGAAGTAAAACTGGTACCTGATGTACATTGTACCCAAGCCAGAATTGGCCATCAGATCATAAAAGATGAGCTGGTGGCCTGAATGGCCTTTCTGAGTGAGCCATGCCTCAGTGAGTAGAACCTTCACCACTGATTCAGTGTCATGGGATCAACTTCCACTCAAGAGACTTCAGCATATAAATTAGGCCAATACATCCAGTGCAATATGAGGGAGTGCTGCACTGTCAGAGGGTTAGTACTGAGGGAGTGCTGCACTGTCAGAGGGTCAGTACTGAGGGAGTGCTGCACTTTCAGAGGGTCAGTACCGAGGGAATGCTGCACTGTAAGAGGATCAGTATTGAGGGAGTGCTGCACTGTCGCAGGGTCAGTACTGAGGGAGTGCTGCACTGTCAGAGGGTCAGTACTGAGGAAGTGCTGCACTGTCAGAGGGTCAGTACCGAGGGAGTGCTGCACTGTCAGAGGGTCAGTACTGAGGGAGTGCTGCACTGTCAGAGGGTCAGTACTGAGGAAGTGCTGCACTGTCAGACGATCAGTACTGAGGGAGTGCTGCACTGTCAGAGGGTCAGTACCGAGGGAGTGCTGCACTGTCAGAGGGTCAGTATTGAGGGAGTGCTGCACTGTCGCAGGGTCAGTACTGAGGGAGTGCTGCACTGTCAGAGGGTCAGTACTGAGGGAGTGCTGCACTGTCAGAGAGTCAGTACCGAGGGAGTGCTGCACTGTCAGAGGGTCAGTACTGAGGGAGTGCTGCACTGTTGGAAATGCTGTCTTTGAGATGCGAAGTTAAATATTGTCTGCCCCCTAAGTTGTATAGAAATGATCCTGCAGCCATTATTTCAAAGAGAAGCCTCCCCTTAAACCAAAGGTTTTCATTCAACCAACATCAGAAGCAACAAATTGTTTTGATGTTATCCAAGTCCTGGTTGTGGGATATTTGCTTTGTATAAATTCGCTGTTGTTTTCTTACATTGTAAACTTGACATCCTTCAAATGGTCTTCATTGTTTGCAAAGAACTTGAGGTTTCAAAATGCCAGTCTTTTTACTGCTAGAATCAGATAATGATGGTGCACAGCAGGGGGAAATTTGCCTATCAACCCTGTCCTCTCCAATTCTGAAAGACCTAGCCAATTAGTCTCACTCCCTTGCTCTTTCCCCATCACACTGTCACTTGCTCTTTTCCAAGAATTTATCCAATTTCCCCTTGAAAGCTATTATTCTTTCTCCACCTTTGTTCCTCTTTGGTAAAGTATGCCCTCATCTCTGTTGTTGCTTTGAATTCCTTCATTTTTCACATGAGCTTCTCTGGGATTTGAACCCTGCACCATGGGAAGCAGGTTGTCTGGGCGAGTTGAGAGCATGGAGGGGAATCTGTCCTTCATTGGGGTGTCACAGATACACCACTGGCCTGCAAGCAGTCCTCAGTGCAGTAATCAAGCGCTAAGTGGAAGAGCCTATCACGATTCTTCATCAGGACATCACTCCAAGAATCAATTGATGCATTTAGTGGCTTGACTGCAGTTTCACAGGACAGCCACTTCTCAGAGCCTCCAGCATATTCCAGATAATACTGACATTAGATAGAGCTAGCACACAGTGCTTCATTTAATCCATTAAAGTACACAGTCTGAAATTGAGTAAAACCTCCAACAGATTGAAGGATAATCAGGGCCTTTTATCTGTCAAATTACTTTATGTAATTATCTTTGGTATCCTCACAAGGGCAGGAATCCATAAATAACTAACGATACACAGAATGGTGAATGGATTGCTGCAGTTGAACTTGCCTGGCCATAAGGTCACAGTGATGACAGCTGGTGACCGACATGGCAATGACACTGAATAAACACACACACAGCAGAGATTCCAGAAGCCTTGGCCTGTAACTTCCGAGCTCCCCTGTCTCGGATTTGGGGGATAGCCAAAAGATGAGCTGGGAAATCCCTCTGGGAAATCCCCAGGTAAGGGCTTGTCTGGTAATTGGCCAGAGGTGCACACTTCCTCTGCATAATTACGCTGCATGAGGAGCCAGCCAAAGATGCAGGTTAAATCCCAAACTTCAGATGGTTCCGCCGGGGTTAGGCCAGCAGTTACACAGGAAAAGTTAGAAGAATTAAAACCTCCTCTAACTCCTGAGTAACTATTGTAAAGAATGATACCAACCCCACGGGACTCCCCCACACCCCTGACCCCCTGGCCCCCACGAGACTCTCCCACGCCCCCCAACCCCCACACCTCCCCCCCACCCCCCCGACCTCCAACGGCCCCCACACCCAACCTCCACCACACCCCACCCCCCAATACCCAACACCCCCATCCCCCGATTCCCAACCCCCGACCTCTGATCCCCCACTCCCCCAACCTCCAACAGCCCCACCCCCACAACCTCCAGCCACACCTCCTGCAGACCTTGGACCACCCTCACCACCCCCCCACCCCCACAGACTTCTGGCCTCCTGTTACCCCCACCATCCCCGACCACTTTGACTGTCCTCAGCCACCAACCACGTATCCCCCCCATTCCCAACAGAATTCTGATCCTCCCCCTCTCCGACCTTAGACCCCTTTCCAAGAACCCTCCCTAACCTCCGACTCCTATCCAACCCACCCCCGGACCTTGGACCACCCTCATGACCCCCCCCCCGGGACCTCGGAGCCGCCCAAGGCCCACCCCGGACCTCGGACCTTCCCCCGACCTCAGAATTCCCCTCCCAACGGACCTCCGACCACCTCACCATTAAATCCCGGGACCTCCGACCAATCCCTGACCGATGTCCCAAACACCCCAACCTCCCTAATACCTGGGGCATTGCTCCCACCCTGGCCTGTCAATTTCCCTGGCCCTTTAAACTTATCTGCTTCACAGCAGCAAGTGCTGTAAAAAAGGGGGTGTGGCCTCCTTTAGTCCACCGGAGCTAGACTTCACTGGGGCCTGAAGCAGGCCCAAGCAGCTCCGGCTATTGGAAGGGTCAGTGTAATTTTCAAGAGCAGGCCAGTGTGCATTTGTTTCTTCTAGTTACTGCGGGCCAGCCCTTTCCAATGATAGCTGGAAGTTACGGCCCTTAATTTATTGATTCATTCACGGGATATGGGCCTCGCTGACTGGACCAGTGTTTATTGCCCATCCCTAATTTCCATTGAGAAGGTGGTAGTGAGCTGCCTTCTTGAACCGCTGCAGTCCATATGGTGTAGGTACACCCACAGTGCTGTTAGGAAGGGAGTTCCAGGATTTTGACCCAGCGACAGTGAAGGAACGTCGATATATTTCCAAGTCAGGATGGTGAGTGCTGGAGGTGCTGTCTAAGGAGGTGCAAGTCAAGAGGTGCTGTCTAAGGAGCCTTGGTGAGTTCCTGCAGTGCATCTTGTAATTGGTACACACTGCTACTACTGTGCATTGGTAGTGCAGGGATTGAATGTTTAAGTTGGTGGATGAGGTGCCAAACAGATAAATTCCTTTGCCCTGGATGGTGTTGAGTATCTGGAGTGTTGTTGGAGCTGCACTCATCCAGGCAAATGGAGAGTATTCCATCACACTCCTGACTTGTGCCTTGGACAGGCTTTGGGGAGTCAGGAGGGGAGTTACTCATCACAGGATTCCTAGCCTCTGACCTGCTCTTGTAGCCACAGTATTTATATGGCTAGTCCAGTTCAGTTTCCGGTCAATAGTAACCCCCAGGATGTTGATAGTGGGGGATTCAGTGATGGTAATGCCATTGAACATCAAGGGGCAATGGGTATATTCTCTCTGGTTGGGGATGGTCATTGCCTGACACTTGTGTGGCACGAATGTTACTTGCCACTTGTCAGCCCAAGCCTGGATATTGTCCAGGTCTTGCTGCATTTGGACATGGGCTGCTTCAGTATCTGAGGAGTTGTGAATGGTGCTGAACATTGTGCAATCATCAGCAAACATCCCCACTTCTGACCTTATGATGGAAGGAAGGTCATTGATGAAGCAGCTGAAGATGGTTGGGCCGAGGACACTACCCTGAGGAACTCCTGCAGTGATGTCCTGAAACTGAGATGATTGATCTCCAACAATCACAACCTTCTTCCTTTGTTCTAGGTATGACTCCAACCAGCAGTGAATTTTCCCTTGATTCCACTGACTTCAGTTTTGCTTGGGCTCCTTGATGCTTCTCGGTCAAATGTGGCCTTAACGTCAAGGGCAGTCACTCTCACCTCACCTCGGGAGTTCAGCTCTTTTGTCCATGTTTGAACCAAGGCTGTAATGAGGTCAGGAGCTGAGTGGCCCTGGCAGAACCCAAACTGGGCGTCAGTGAGCAGGTTATTGCTATATGAGTGCTGCTTGACAACACTGTTGATGACACCTTCCATCACTTTACTGGTGATGGAGAGTATACTGATGGGGTGGTAATTGGCCAGGTTGGATTTATCCTGCTTTTTGTGTACAGGACATACCTGGGCAATTTTCCATGTACCCGAGTACATGCCTATGTTGTAGCTACACTGGAACAGCTTGGCTAGGGGGCACAGCAAATTCTCTAGCACAAGCCTTCAGTACTATTGCTGGAATGGTCAGGACCCACAACCTTTGCAGTATCCTGTGCCTTCAGTCCTATCTTGATATCATGTGGAGTGAATCGAATTGGCTGAAGACTGGCAACTATGATGCTGGGATCCTCTGGAGGAGGCAGAGATGGCTGATCCACTCAATACTTCTGGCTGAAGATTGTAGCAAATGCTTCAGCCTTATCTTTTGCACTGATGTGCTGGACTCCCCCATCATTGAGGATGGGGATATTTGTGGAGCCTCCTCCTCCTCTTAGCTGTTTAATTGTCCACCACCATTCACAACTAGATGTGGCAGGACTGCAGAGCTTAGATCAGATCCATTGGTTGTGGAATCGCTTAGCTCTGTCTATCACCTGCTGCTAATGCTGTTTGGCACACGAGTAATCCTGTGTTATGGCTTCACCGGGTTGACACCTCATTTTTAGGTATGCCTGGTGCTGCTCCTGTCATGCCCTCCTGCACTCTTCATTGAACCAGGGTTGATCCCCTGACTTGATGGTAATGGTAGAGTGGGGGATATGCCAGGCCATGAGGTTACAGATTGTGTTCGAGTACAATTCTGCTGCTGCTGATGGCCCACAGCACCTCATGGATGCCCTGTCTTGAGTTGCTAGATCTGTTCAAAATCTATCCCATTTAGCACGGTGGTAATGCCACACAACACGATGATGGAGGGTGTCCTCAATGTAAAGGTGGGACTTCACCTCCACAATGACTGTGCGGTGGTCACTCCTCCTGATACTGACATGGACAGATGCATCTGTGACAGGCAGGTTGGTGAGGATGAGGTCAAGTATGTTTTTCCCTCTTGTTGGTTCCCTCACCACCTGCCCAGACCCAGTCTCTTTCTGGTACTGATCTAACTTCACTGTAAATGAGACAATTCTATTCACCTCAACTACTGCATTCCACATCCTCAGCATTGTGTGGATTTTCAACACTCAAGAATTCCCAGCTTTCTTCGTCCTACGCTATTGTCTTTTTTCCTGGAGTTTTCGATTCCTGGAATTCATTCCCTCCCTCAATCTTTTCTTCCTCTGATAAGCTATAAATGTTTCTAGAAAAGGCTTGCATTTATATGGGAATGTAGGAAATGTGGCAGCAATTTGTGCACAGGAAACAGCAATGTGGTAAGGACCAGATTATCTGTTTTCCATGTTGATTGAGGGGTAAATATTGGCCAGGACACCGAGGAGAACTTCCCTGCTCCTCTCCAACATAATGACCATGCAGTCTTTAACGTCCACCCAAACAGGCAGATGGGATCTTGGTTTAACATCTCATCTGAAAGATGGCACTTCTGACAGTGCAGCACTCCTTCAATTCTGCCCTGGAGTGTGAGCCTTGATTTTTACCTGAGCTTGCTCTCAGCCCATTGTTACCTCATCTCCTAGCTCCTTCTCAATCTCACTGGCCCTTTGCTCTCCCTCCAGCCTTCTCAATTTGAAAACAATTATGACAGTGACTGTACTTCTAAAGTCCTCCTTTAGTTGTGAAGGGCTTTGGGACATCCTGAAGCAGTGAAAGGCACTACTGAAATCTCTCCATTATCTAAATGTCATTTAGTGGTGATCCTTTCAGCTGAATTGCAGAGATTTCCCTTGTGGATTCTCATTTTGAAGCAGTAGTTTGACAGCATTTTAAGTAGTGATTATGTTTATAAATGAAGATACAGCTTACAGCAGTGGGATAGATAAAGCTTTCAGAATCCTATCCTTAGAAATGGAGCTAAACAAATTAATGAAACTGATTGTTTTAGTGAAGACCTGCTGTGCTCAGTCCCCGGTATTTTATTGAAATTATTTAGCAACACTCTGCTCACACTTGAGATAGGGATTATTTTTCCTGGGCCCTAATTTCAGAAATGATTCTGACTCAAGATCCCAGGAAACATAGACCCTACATACCAGCCTGCAATAATTGGCAAAAACCTGGTGATCACATTAAGAGAATTCCCTTCCACTGCTGGGATGGAAAAGGAAGCAGAGCTTGTGTTCATATATAACATCCTTCATGATCTCAGGAATTCCCATAGCTTCACAGTTAAACAAGTACTTTCTGAAGAGTACTTATTGTAATGTAGGAAATGTGGCAGCCAATCTGTGCACAGCAAGCTCCCACAAACAGCAATTAGAAGCCATAAGTCTCAAAGACAGAGCGGTGTGAAAGTGTTCTGATTCCCGTTGTGCGTAAGAGACATTTGGCCAATTAACATAATTGTTTTGTTTGGAGGTTGTTTCCCAAGGCGGGAATGTGGAGTTATGGCCACAATCAAAGAGGTCATGATCTTATTGAATAATGGAGCAGGTTTGATGGGCTGAATGGCCTACTCCTGCTCTTAATTCATATGATCTTATGAACTACTTCTTCACCACCCCCCCAACCCCCCACCACCCCCCCCCCACTCCTCCGCCATGGCCCAAATAAGCCGTTGAGGTCAGGGGTCAATTAAAACTACAAAGACTGAGATTGATTCAAAATTGGTTAGACAATAGTATTAGTATTAAAGGCTATGGAACCACAGTGAGTAGATGGAATTAAAATAGAGATCTGCCAAGTTCTAAATGTCGGTAGAACATGCCCAAGGGCCTGAATGGCCTCCTCACATTTCTTTGTTCCATCCTAGAAGGTCATACCCATTGTAATAATGGTAAGGACCAGTCAGTAAGCTTGTTAACATTGTGGTAACAGGGATAATTTTTTTCAATTAATTGTGTTTCATGCTTCTAAGCTTTATCCAATTTTGAGGTAAGATCATGACACCTCAGACAGATTGAAGATTGTTTCATTGGAAAGAAGGTTGAAGATAATTTGATGATAAGTGTGTAATGACAGTGATATTCATCAATGCTGAAATAGTCAAACATTAGAAGACAGACTAATCAATATCTGTGCTGTGATTGTAAATCCTTTCAACAGTCACTCACAACACTGATTTCTGAATTTTAATCGTGTCCTCCAGGCATCTTGACACAAACCTGCTAACTTTACTGCTCATCGAACTGACTAACATTTAGATTGGCACTCTGATCAGAAGTATGCCAAGCTCTTTAATTCAACCATTAGAGATGAAAGGTTCAACTTTTTCTCGCTTTCTTGCTGCAAGAGATTCCTATGAACAGACCTAAGGCCAACAACAGCCAGACCTGTCTCTTTCCCTGGGCATATATAGCAGATGGGGCCAGGCGATTCTCACAGTGCTCCTGTTGATAGCCAAACAGTCTTGATATCCAAAACAAAAACAGAATTACCTGGAAAAACTCAGCAGGTCTGGCAGCATCAGCAGAGAAGGAAAGAGTTGACGTTTCGAGTCCTCATGACCCTCTTGACATCCAGTTAATCGTCAGCAAGACTATTACGGGAAGGGACCGAAATAATGAAACTGAAATCTACATCTCAAATAACAGCTGCATTTAAATAGCTCCTTTAACATAGTAAAATATAGCAAGAAGTTATAAAAACCAGTGCGCAAAAGCTTGGTCAAAGAGGTAGATTTAAGGAACATCTTAAAGGATGGGGGAGAGAGGTTTAAAGAAGGAATTCCAGAGCATTGAGTCCAGGTGACTGAAAGCAGTGGTGGAACAATTAAAATCGGCAATGCTGAAGAGGCCAGAATTGGAGCAGTGTAGAGATCTCAGAGGATTATCAACTTGCCTCGTATCTCCTTATGTGACTTAGTGCAAATCTTGTTCAATAATGATCCTGTCAAGAGCCTTGGGCTGTTTTACTACTTTAAAGGAGCTATGTAAATTCCAGATGTTGTTGTCATGGCAAGTGTCCTTGCCATCTGCAATTTAAACTTGTACGAACATGCGAAATAGGAACAAGAGTAGGCCATTCGGCCCCTCAAGCCTGTTCCGCCATTCAATAAGATCATGGCTGATCTGTCTGTGTTTTGATTTCCACATTCCCATCTAACCCCGATAACATTTGATTCCCTTGCCTAACAAGAATCTATCTACCTCTGCCTTAAAAATACACAATGACCCCGCCCCCACCACCTTCTGAGGCAGAGAATTCCAAAGTCACACAACTCTCTGAGAGAAAATATTTCTCCTCATCTCTGTCCTAAAAGGGCGACCCCTAATTTTAAACCAGTGCCCCCTAGTTCTGGACTCACCCACAAGAGGAAACATCCTTTTGATGTCCATCTTGTCAAGGCCATTCAGGGTCTTATTTACTTCAATCAAATCACCCCTCACTCTTCTAAACTCCAGTGGAAACAAGCCCAGTCTGTCCAACCTTTCCTCATAAGACAACCCATTCATTCCAGGTATCAATCTAGTAAACCTCCTCTGAACCACCTCCAACACATTTACATCCTTCCTTAAATAAGGAGACCAAAACTGTACACGGTATTCGAGATGCAGTCTCACTAATGTCCTGTATAACTGAAGTATTACATCCTTACTTTTAAGCTCAACTCCTCTCCTAATAAAGGATAACATTCCATTAGCCTTCTTAACTATTCGCTGTACCTGCATACTAAGTTTTTGTGACTCATGCACTAGAACACCTAGATCCCTCTGCACTTTGGAATTCTGCAGCCGTTCTCCATTTAAGTTATACCCTGTTTTTTTATTCTTCCTGCCAAAGTGAACAACTTCACACTTTCCCACATTATACTCCATCTGCCAGATTTTTGCCCACTCACTCAACCCATCTGCAATCTCCTCATCTCCTCTTCACAACATACTTTCCTACTTATCTTTACGTCATCTGCAAATTTAGCTACCACGCCTTCACACTCCTCACCTAAATCATTGATGTAAATTGTAAAATGTTGAGGCCCCAGCACAGACCCCTGCGGGATTCTACTCGTCACATCCTGCCAATCAGAAAAAGACCCATTTATACATACTCTGTTTTCTGCCAGCCAGCCAATCTTCTATCCATGCTAATATGTTACCCACTACACCATGAGCTTTTATCTTCCACAATAACCTTGATGTGACACCTTATCAAATGCCTTGTGGAATCCCAAGTACAGCATGTCTGCAGGCTCCCCTTTATCCACATTGCATGTTACTCCTTCAAAGAAATCCAATGAATTGGTTAAACATGATCTCCCTTTCAGAAAACCATACTGACTTGTAGTTGGTCAGGTCAGGAAAGGAGCAGGCAATCCTCTGGATAAAAACCAAAAGTTGAGCGTTGGCAGGATATTAACCACAGTTGAGGTGTGGGGGAGCGGTGGGTGGGGGTCATGATCACACCAGAGCCAGTCACAGCCACACCCAGCTGACCAGTACACACTTACACGTGTTAGCTTGGCTCACTGCCTAATGCTGAGCAGCGGGGAGCCTTGCTGCTGGATTCTGCTCCTGTCCCAGGGCTCCTGAAATTATTGTAGTTCCCCTATACAGACCTAGCTGTGAAGGACCAGCTGCTCAGGAGCTGAGCATAACAATTAGCAGAATATAGGGAGAGAGAAATCCTTCTGGCTTTAGCACAACTTCAACCGCAGGCAGAGGGAAAATGTGATAATGAGCACTTTGTTACATCGATCGTGCGCTGAGATTTTATTTAATATTCTACTTCTGAAACATTGCAGGGCCTTTGATCAGTTTGTGCTGTGACTTTAAAAAGAATTTTCGTTCACAGAAACAATAGTCAGTTGTAAATTACGAGCAGATTAAAGAAGGGCGGAGATTGGATGAAGGATTCCGGGGGTGTATTATTCCTACTCACACATCACTTTAATCCCATGGCGTTTGAAATACTTTTGCAATTAGTGGTTCTTTATTTTCTCGCCTGTCATGGATATGTTTAATGCCGGGAGAATTAACAGGGGCTGCCAGATCTCGAATACTGTTCCCGAGTTCCATTATATCAGTGACAGAATTACTGTTTGCTCTGTCTGTAACCAAGGGCAATTTCATGAGGAGGTTTACGAGAGATGAAACTGGCATTATTTTAACTGCCTGTGTGTGTGACAGGATTTGTATCATTCCTGGAGTGTTTCATAAAGCAATACTCTATTCATTATCTGTATCTCTTATGCATAATGTTTATAATTAAGTGATTTTTCAGTTGGCTGATTCTTTAATACACTGTTACACCCAATTTCAGCAAATGATATTTTCTAGTCGAGTTAAGATGCTGCCTTAATAACTGGTTAGTTACACTGGTCTGCTCGAGTCTCCTCTTGTTATGTTCAGGTTTGTTGAAGATTCGGTAAATTTAACTGCATAACAAACATATTTGAAAACCAGCATCACAGTCAGTCATTCTGAACCTTAAATGTTCCAGTTTTTGTGACGTTAAAAATCAGAATGAGTGAATAGCAGAATTAAATCTCCCAATGCACTCTGAGAAAAATACTGTGATCCTTTGCTGATTATTCAATGAGTCGCAGAGTGTCTGCATACACAAAACACAGAAAGTTAACATGCAGGTACAGCAGGCAATTAGGAAATTAAATAGCATGGTGCCTTTTATTGTAAAGGAAGTATTATTGCAGTTGCATAGGACTTGGGGTGAAGCCTCACCTGGAACACTGTGTACAGTCCTGGTCTCTGTACCTCAGGAAGGATATATTTGGCAGTACAATGAAGGTTCACTAGATTGGGCCCCAGGATGACAGGCTTGTCCTATGATGAGAGGCTGAGTAAATTAAATCCATACTCTCCAGAATTTAAAACATTGAGAGATTAAGACATCAAAATTCTGAAGGGGTTTGACAGGGTAGACACTGAGAGGTTGTTCCCCCTGATTGGGAAATCTAGAACGCAAGGGGAGGGCAGGGGGAGTGGCATAGTCTCAGGATAAAGGGACGATCATTTCAGACTGAGATGAGGAGAAAAGTATTGTAAATTTTTGCAATTCTTTATCTCAGAGGTTGTGGATGCTACATCATTGAATACATTCAAGATTTAGATTGATAGATCGTTGGACTAAGAGGGAATTGAGGGACGGGGGAATCAGACAGGAAAGTGGAGCTGATGTGGGAGTTTAGCCATGATATAATGGTGGAGCTGGCTCGAGGGGCCCTATGATCTAATCCCACTCCTATTTCTTACATTCTTATGAGTACCTCCCTCCCACCCCCTTCCCTTTGCCCACCTGCAAGTGTGGGAAATTAGGCTGACTGGGATCAGCAAACTGAGTATAACCTGGGGACAGCGCAGCTGCTCTGTTAACCTCAGGATGGATCTGGACAGTGCCTTCAGAAGAACATAAGAAATCTGAGCAGGATTAGACCAAGTGGTGCCTTGAACCTGCTCCATCATTCAATGTGATCATAGCTGATTATCGGCATTTAACTGATTTCTTGAGAGACCAAAAATCTGTCCATTCTCAACCTTAAGCACATCCACAACCTTCTGGGATAGAGAATTCCAGAGCCCAGGTAGAAGCAGCTTACCTCATTGTACTTCAAATTGTGTGGAGGATGTACACACCTCTAACAGGGGTGCAACTCTGACTGAATGCTTGTTAGATGAGGTCCCATCTACATCTCCTCCAGCCCTCCCACGCACTCTCACTATTGGTCACTGCTCATGCCCATCGTCACGGTAGCCAGCCTTTCCAAACCAATGGCAAAGCAATTAGAATCTTCAGGACTCAGTTGAGTGATTCTTGATTTTCAGTCAGTAAACTTTTTCCCCAACTTTTCGACAGTTTTCTTTAGAGAGAAGAAACAGAAGTGTACAAGAAAATGAAAAGACACAATTTTTTTTAATGGACCTATGATTTTTCTGTCTTGTTCGCTCACAGTGTCCTGAAAATGAATCTTTAATTCCAGAGTACAATCCTGGAGCAATGGGGACCATACCCAGCACTAGTGTGGGTTTTGAGTTTGCATAGTTTGGTTTTGAGCAGCTCTAGAAATGTCTAAAAAGAAAACCAGACCCCGAAGGAGGCTGTTTCTGAAATGATCATTTCTCCCATGCCTCAGTGAGTGATGGTGGACAGGCATTGGCTATTCATCTGCAGCAGCATCAAGTCAAACATCAGACCCTGACATTTATAAAACCTCTCGCTCCTTCCCAGGCACCAGCCCAGGTATGAATTTCAGATCAGCCAGCATATCCTAGCACAAGAGCACAAATAGGATGCAGTTGTAAAGGGAGAGAGACATGTAGCTCTATACTTACCTCATCACTTTCTCAAAAGCACCTCAGTGAATTGTCTTGAATCGCAGCAACTGTTGATAATTAAGTTTATGCAGCAGCCAATATTGATTGAGTTAATTTTGTGGCCCCCATGTTGATAGAGCTGTTCAGGTATAACCTGCAAGTTCAGTTTCCCTGTTTTCTATGGGGGTCTGTTATGAGGGTCTATGTTTGAGCTGAAGGCAGTGCTTTTATTTGAGTCCGGTGGGTGGGAGTGGGTCTGTGCTTTTCCCTGGAGGTTTGTGTTTTCCTTGGGAGCCTGTATTTGTCTTGGGGGGTCTGTGTTTTGACCTGAAGCTTGTGTTTTTACCTATGGGTATGTGTTTTTATCTGGGGTTTGTGTTTTTACCTGTGGAGTTTTCTATGTCCTGGGGGCGTGGTCTGTGTATGTCCTGTGGGTCTGGGCATATCCTGAGAGTCTGTGTGTTTACCTGGGTTTTTGTTCTCAAAGTATGTGAATGCCCTGTGGGTCTGTATTTATCCTAGGTGGTCAGTGTTTTTATATTTCCTGGCTGCTTGGTCATAGTTTAAGTCCCCAAAATCTCAGTCTGCCTCATGCTGCCCTGATAGAGTCATCCCTGAGCCCATGAGGATTGACTCTGCTGTTTTCTTGGCTCTGAAACACAGGAACATTCTATCTGGGTTCAGATCACTTGAATGTCCTGTGCAACTAGAAAAAGACTGACCCCAGATAAAGCCTCAATCGTTCACTGACTGATAGGAGGTCAGTCTTTCCCAATTGGTCCCATTAAAAAGCCACATACTGTGTTTGCTATTCCTTTGAAGATACTACAGAAGTCCATTTGAATCTTGACCAAACATTGATGGGGAATGCCAGTTGATATCTTTCAGTGCATCAAGGGAGAGAGTCGATATAGGATCCAGATAAGATTATCACTAATTAGCCAAGAAAGCAGCTGGATGAGACCTTTGGTGACGCATAGGACAAGTGTATCATGTCCGTGGCGATATCTCACTTTGTTTCCAAGCTCATTTTCATGATAACAGTGGAAGACTTTGAGAAAGAAAATGACAGATCTAAGGTTAGATGAATGGATTGTGTTGATAGTTGGTGACAGGTAGACAACACCCAAAAATTACTAACATATGGTGG
This sequence comes from Isurus oxyrinchus, assembly GCA_026770705.1. Lineage (NCBI taxonomy): Eukaryota > Metazoa > Chordata > Chondrichthyes > Lamniformes > Lamnidae > Isurus > Isurus oxyrinchus. The sequence goes on from JANJGN010000018.1 coordinate 112,557,422, forward strand.
ACCACAGACTGTTGCCAAAAGAGACGTCTTCTTGAGAAGTACTGAATCCCCAAGGATTTTGGAAGGCTCCTAATTCCTAATCTTGCAATGCTAGAAGTTGCCAAGGCTTGGAAACTAGTGGCAATTCTCCACCATCTGCAGTACAGCTCAGCGCAGCCAGCAGAGGTTGTCCTGCTTTCACACACTATGAAGACTGATGCACAGAAGCTGCATGTCAGTGAGTGATGTAAGGTTGGCAGCAAAGCCATACACTTTCTGAAATGGCCAGCAGACCTTCCTACCCCAGCTGCATGAGGTGCAGCACAGGATATTGAGTCAGATACACATGGTGTATTGAACAGGCTACTTTTCAACAGAAAGAAAGACTTACATTTATTTAGCGCCTTTCTCATCTCAGGGCTTCCTAATGCACATTACACTTTTAAAATATAGTCACTGTTGTATTGTAGTAAATTCTACAGCACACCTACACAAATAGCAACGTGATAATCTCTGGATAATTTGTTTTAGTGATGTCAGTTCAAGGTTAAATGTTGGCCAGAACACTAGAGAGAACTCCTTGCTGTTCTTCAAAACTATGCCGTGGGATCTTTTAACTCCACCTGATATGACAGACAGATATTGTCTTATACAAAAGATGACACCCCCAGCAGGACAGTAATTTTGTGCTCAGGCTTTTAAAGTGGGTGTCACGGACAGAATTTATGGCCAGGATTATCCCTTTGGTGATTTGGGGGTGGGGCCCGGTCACCAAGGGGTAAATGATGCGGGGTGACGTTGGGATGAATCACCAACATCATCCCAGGCCATTTAAATTTTTAGGAAGGCAGGCAGACGGTGAAATCAGCTGTCCGCCTGCCAATCTGTCAATGGCTAATTGAGGCCATTGACATGCTAGTTAAAGTACTTAAAGACCTGCCCAGCCAACCTTAAGGCTGGCGGGCAGGCCAGGAGCCCCAGTGGGCTTCTGATTATTCATGAAACTTAATCCACAGGCGGGATGAAGTTTCATGTCCGTTTTGTACAAAAATAATAAAGTTCATGTGTTCGTTATTAACATGTCCAATCTCGTGTGACATTGTCACATGATGGGGGGCATGTTAATAATTTTTTAATGTTTCTATTTTTAAAGTTTTTTGCACAGTCAGTATTCTCCCTGAGACAGGACTTTGCCTCAGGGAGAGGTGCGCTGTTTCGTGCACATGCATGAAAGAGCACACATTGACAGATGGGGGAATCCCTCCCCTCCCATCCCCTGCACAGGAAGCACATAGCGCTTCCCATCGGGGATACCGCCCACTTAAAATAGCGGCGGGTCCCGTTTGAGTGGCGGGGGTCGGCTGTCCACCCTTCGCCAAGCCGGTGGGGCCCGCACACCATCCAAGGGCAGGATTCTGCCCCATGTGTTTCCTCTTTCTGTCCATATCAGAATGTTTGCATTAAGAGGTGTGAGTTTTCTTACTTTTAGGGTGAGTGTTGCAATTAAATAATTCCAGCCACAAGCTTTTTCTGAATTTAAAAATAGAGAAGGATATTTATCTTCACGCACTTAGCCCAAATTTAACACAAAGTTTCACTCATTCGCCTCGCACACACTCTCACACACACACAAAGAGTAGACACAGATGAAGGTAATATACTGTTACAGTTTATAATAATTTCACTCTCTTTTATGGCAGGCCTGTAGTTTCTGAGATGAAATCAATGCTTAAGTTGAAGTGAAGGTCTTCTAAAGTGTAGGATTCTCAACAAGTTTTGAGGTCTCTTGTAGTCAAGTTTATAGGAGGTTGGTTCTCAGGTGAAATTGAAGATGGAACAGGTTGGGGGACTCCACTTACAAGGTATTGCTGTTGATTACCTTAGTTGCTTGATGGCTTGTAGCTAATTCCATGGCTTTTGGTTGAGCTCTGACTGCAAACAGCTTCTTGTTGGTTTTAAAAGCAGACAAACAAAATGATTCCCCATCTTATGACTTCCACAAGTTCAAAGTCCTTTTTCCAAACAAAAATTGGTGTGAATATTGATTCCAGTCATCCTGTGTTATCATCTGGCACCTTGACATTCACCCAGCCAAGTTTGGATGAGGGAAACCATCATAATAACAATGAAAGGTTAATAGGATCCATTCACACTCATCTTACATGTATAGAGTTTCAATGTCCCCATTTGTCCAGGGTGAAACAGCGAGTCTGGTTGGCTGGAATTCTATAGTCCTTTTGTGTTGATCCATCCTTAAACTAAGGGATGTGTGAATTCCCCAGATGGTGGTGAATGTCCATATTTAATTAGGTATTCGCTTGAGGCTCAGGACTGTCTGAAGCTAAAATGCTAAATGTCACATGATTTTCAGCAGCCATTTTAATAGTCTGTTTGTGTTTAGTTTAAAAATATAAAAGTATTAATTCAAAGTTCATAATAGACTCAGACATGACCTCTGCTGCATGGGAAAAAATGGAATCTTGATGTAACGTTTCTAACATGGCTTCCCTGTAAAGCAAAAAAAAACCATCCACTCCATTCGTACATTCGGACACACACAGTAACCTGATACTGCTAAAGGTTTTCTATCTGTTGCACCCCCTTTTCTTTAAACTCCCCAGCTACATGTTATCTGGTGAAGTGTATTAATAGCGATAGGCAAGGTTTTGAGAATTGTAACTCTAACAGGCATATGGTTCTCAAAGCAAACTCCATTCTGGCACCTGTGGAGGAGTCAGGTATCACAGGCTTGGGTTCTGCTTCCAAGTCAGTACACATGCCCTGACTTTTGAATGTGATGTCTGAAACCTCCTAGCCCTTTCATGGCTGCTTCCACCACCCACGAGTCTGATAACTTTGGTTCTGGTGCATTGATGATTTGTATTTCTCGTGTGATAGTGTGGGATGTGCAGCTTTTAAACCTCAGTGAGGTGTCTGGATTTTCCCCCTGCACTTTACCCTCAATGGACTTGGGAAGTGAAGCGCAGGTTTTGGTGGATTTAAGTTTTGAACATTATCCTGTGATGGTTTAGTGGATACTTTAGTGGGGATGGGCTTGTCCCCAGTCTGCCCCATGTCCTTTGGGATGCGACTGCCCACACGTGGCTGGCCAGCTCCTGCTGCACTGCCCTGTGGCGCTTTTGAGTGGGTGAGGCACCCTCCAGTCTGCTGGTTTCAGAACATTCTCTGTCCCTATTTAAATCTAGGAAGAAGGCATTTTTATATTCTTACATGGGATGGGAGCATCGCTGGCTATGCCAGCATTTATTGCCTATATTTAATTGCCCTGGAGGAGGTGGTAGTGAGCCGCCTTTTTGAACCGGGCGGTGTAGGTACACCCACCATGCTGTTAGGAAGGGAGTCTGCTAACCAGATCTCAGGTTCAGCCCCTTCATTCTTTTTCAGTTCTAAGCATTTTGACCTGGTCTCTGTAATCTTGACTGGCCTGGGTTTGTCCTCTTCAGCTTTGATATGTTCCACATTGGCTCTGTTGCCCCCATAGAATGTGAGGGAATCAATCAGATTTCTGCAGCCATTTTAATAGTCTGAGTTTAGTTTAAAAATATAAAAGCATTCATTCAAAGTTCATAATAGACTCAGACATGACATCCGCTGCATGGAAATAAAATGGAATCTTGGTGTAATGCTTTTAACACGCCTTCCCAGTAAACACACTACATTTCACCCAGTCCTATACCCACTACATTTCACCCTGTCCTATACCCACTACATTTCATCCTGTCCTTTACCCACTACATTTCATCCTGTCCTATACCCACTACATTTCATCCTGTCCTATACCCACTGCATTTTATCCTGTCCAATACCCACTACATTTCACCCTGTCCTATACCAACTACATTTCATCCTGTCCTATACCCACTGCATTTTATCCTGTCCAATACCCACTACATTTCATCCTGTCCTATACACACTACATTTCATCCTGTCCTTTACCCAATACATTTCATCCTGTCCTTTACCGCCTACATTTCATCCCATCCTATACCCACTACATTTCAACTTGTCCTATACACAGCACATTTCATCCTGTCCTATACCCACTACATTTCACCCTGTCCTTTACCCACTACATTTCATCTTGTCCTATACCCACTACATTTCATCCTGTCCAATACCCACTGCATTTCATCCTGTCCTATACCCACTACATTTCACCCTGTCCGATACCCACTACATTTCATCCTGTCGTATACCCACTACATTTCATCCTGTCCTGTACCCACTACATTTCACCCTGTCCTATACCCACTACATTTCATCCTGTCCTATACCCACTACATTTCACCCTGTCCAATACCCACTACATTTCACCCTGTCCTATACCCACTACATTTCATTCTGTCGTATACCCCCTACATTTCATCCTGTCCTATACCCACTACATTTCACTCTGTCCTATACCCACTACATTTCATCCTGTCCAATACCCACTACATTTCATCCTGTCCTTTACCCACTACATTTCATCCTGTCCTTTACCAACTACATTTCAACTCTTCCTATACCAACTGCATTACACCTGTCCTATACCCACTACATTTCATCCTGTCCTTTACCCAATACGTTTCATCCTGTCCTAAACCCAATACATTTCACCCTGTCCTATACCCACTACGTTTCATCCTGTCCTAAACCCACTACATTTCATCCTGTCCTATACCCACTGCATTTCATCCTGTCCTATACCCACTACATTTCATCCTGTCCTATACCCACTACATTTCACCCTGTCCTTTACCCACTACATTTCATCCTATCCTATATCCACTGCATTTCATCCTGTCCTATACCCACTACATTTCACCCTGTCCTTTACCCACTACATTTCACCCTGTCCTTTTCCCACTACATTTCACCCTCATCCTGTCCTTTACCCACTACGTTTCATCCTGTCCTTTACCGACGACAACTCATCCCATCCTATACCCACTACATTTCACCCTGTCCTATACACAGCACATTTCATCCTGTCCTATGCCCACTACATTTCATCCTGTCCTTTACCCACTACATTTCATCCTGTTCTTTACCCACTACATTTCACCTTGTCATATACCCACCACATTTCATCTGTCCTTTACCCACTACATTTCATCCCATCCTATACCCACTACATTTCACCCGTTCCTATACCCATCACATTTCATCCTGTCCTATACCCACTGCATTTCATTCTATCCAATACCCATTGCATTTCATCCAGTCCTTTACCCACTACATTTCATCCTGTCCTATACCCGCGGCATTTCATCCTGTCTTATAGCCCCTGCATTTTATCCTGTCCTATACCCACTGCAATTCTCCCAGTCCAATACCTAATACCTATCGTCCTGTCCTATACCCACTGCATTTCATCCCGTCCTATACCCAATACCTTTCATCCTGTCCTATACCCACTTCATTTCATCCTGTCCTATACCCACTACATTTCATCCCGTCCTATACCCAATACCTTTCATCCTGTCCTATACCCACTACATTTCATCCCATCCTATACCCACTACATTTAAACCTGTCCTATACCCAGCATATATGATCGTGTCCTTTACCCACTACAATTCTTCCTGTCCTTTACAGACTACAATTCATCCCGTCCTATACCCACTACATTTCACCCTGTCCTATACCCACAACATTTCATCCTGTCCTATACCCACTACATTACATCCTGTCCTACACCCACTACATTTCATCTTGTCCTATACCCACAACATTTCATCCTGTCCTATACCCACTACATTTCATCCTGTCCTATATCCACTGCATTTCATCCTGTCCTATACCCACTACATTTCATCCTGTCCTACACCCACTACATTTCACCCTGTCCTTTACCCACTACATTTCATCCTGTCCTATATCCACTGCATTTCATCCTGTCCTATACCCACTACATTTCACCCTGTCCTTTACCCACTACATTTCATCCTGTCCTATACCCACTACATTTCATCCTGTTCTATACCCACTACATTTCATCCTGTCCTATACCCACTACATTTCATCCTGTCCTGTACCCACTACATTTCATCCTGTTCAATACCCACTACATTTCATCCTGTCCCATACCCACTGCATTTCATCCTGTCCTATACCCACTACATTTTACCCTGTCCTATACCCACCACATTTCATCCTGTCCTATACCCACTACATTTCATCCTGTCGTATACCCACTGCATTTCATCCTGTCCTATACCCTCTGCATTTCATCCTGTCCTATACCAACTGCATTTCATCCCATCCTATACCCAATACATTTCATCCTGTCCTATACCCACTGCATTACATCCTGTCCTTTACCCACTACATTTCATCCTGTCGTTTGCCGACTACATTTCATCCCTTCCTATACCAACTACATTACACTCTTTCCTCTACCCACAACATTTCATCCTGCCCTATACCCACTCCATTTCATCCTGTCCAATACCCACTATATGTCATCCTGTCCTGTACCCACTGCATTTCATCCTGTCCTATAACCACTACATTTCATCCCTTCCTATACCAACTACATTACACTCTTTCCTCTACCCACAACATTTCATCCTGCCCTATACCCACTACATTTCATCCTGTCCTATACCCACTACATTTCATCCTGTCCTTTACCAACTACATTTCACCCTGTCCTTTACCCACTACATTTCACTCTGTCCTTTTCCCACCACATTTCACCCTGTCCTTTACCCACTACGTATCATCCTGTCCTATACCCACTGCGTTTCATCCTGTCCTATACCCACTACATTTCATCCTGTCCTTTACTGACTACAATTCATCCCGTCCTATACCCACTACATTTCACCCTGTCCTTTACCCACTACATTTCATCCTGTCCTATATCCACTGCATTTCGTCCCATCCTATACCCACTACATTTCACCCTGTCCTTTACCCACTACATTTCACCCTGTCCTATTCCCACTACATTTCATCCTGTCCTATACCCACTGCATTTCATCCTGTCCTATACCCACTACATTTCATCCTGTCCTACACCCACTACATTTCACCCTGTCCTTTACCCACTACATTTCATCCTGTCCTATATCCACTGCATTTCATCCTGTCCTATACCCACTAAATTTCACCCTGTCCTTTACCCACTACATTTCACCCTGTCCTATACCCACTACATTTCATCCTGTCCTATACCCACTACATTTCACCCTGTCCTATACCCACTACATTTCATCCTGTCCTATACCCACTACATTTCACCCTGTCCTATACCCACTACATTTCATTCTGTCGTATACCCACTACATTTCATCCTGTCATATACCCACTACATTTCACTCTGTCCTATACCCACTACATTTCATCCTGTCCAATACCCATTTCATTTCATCCTGTCCTTTACCCACTACATTACATCCTGTCCTATACCCACTACATTTCATCCTGTCCTTTACCCACTACATTTCATCCCATCCTTTACCCACTACATTTCACACTGTCCTATACACAGCACATTTCATCCTGTCCTATACCCACTACATTTCATCCTGTCCTATACCCACTACATTTAATCCTGTCCTATACCCAGCACATATGATCATGTCCTTTACCCACTACATTTCACACTGTCCTATACACAGCACATTTCATCCTGTCCTATACCCACTACAATTCATCCCGTCCTATACCCACTACATTTCATCCTGTCCTATACCCACTACATTTCACCCTGTCCTTTTCCCACTACATTTCATCCTGTCCTACACCCACTACATTTCACCCTGTCCTTTTCCAACTACATTTCACCCTGTCCTTTACCCACTACGTTGCATCCTGTCCTATACCCACTACATTTCACCCTGTCCTATACACAGCACATTTCATCCTGTCCTATGTCCACTACATTTCATCCTGTCCTTTACCCACTACATTTCATCCTGTTCTTTACCCACTACATTTCACCTTGTCATATACCCACCACATTTCATCTGTCCTTTACCCACTACATTTCATCCCATCCTATACCCACTACATTTCAACCTGTCCTATACCCAGCACATACGATCGTGTCCTTTACCGACTACATTTCACCCTGTCCTATACCCATCACATTTCATCCTGTCCTATACCCACAACATATCATCCTGTCCGTTACCCACTACATCTCATCCTGTCCTTCACCGACTACATTTCATCCCGTTCTATACCCATTACATTTCACCCGTTCCTATACTCACCACATTTCATCCTGTCCTATACCCACTGCATTTCATCCAGTCCTTTACCCACTACATTTCATCCTGTCCTATACCCGCGGCATTTCATCCTGTCTTATAGCCCCTGCATTTCATCCTGTCCTATACCCACTGCAATTCTCCCAGTCCAATACCTAATACCTATCGTCCTGTCCTATACCCACTGCATTTCATCCCGTCCTATACCCAATACCTTTCATCCTGTCCTATACCCACTTCATTTCATCCTGTCCTATACCCACTACATTTTATCCTGTCCTATACCCACTACATTTCATCCTGTCCTATACCCACTACATTTCATCCTGTCCTATACCCACTACATTTCATCCTGTCCATTACCCAATACATTGTACCCTGTCCTATACCCCCTACATTTCATCCTGTCCTATACCCCCTACATTTCATCCTGTCCTATACCCACTACATTTCATCCTGTCCTTTACCCACTACATTGTACCCTGTCCTTTATCCACTACTTTTCACCCTGTGCTTTTCCCACTACGTTTCATCCTGTCCTTTACCCACTAGGTTTCATCCTGTCCTTTACCGACTACATTTCATCCCATCCTTTACCCACAACATTTCACCCTGTCCTATACACAGCACATTTCATCCTGTCCTGTGTCCACTACATTTCATCCTGTCCTAAAACCACTGCGTTTCATCCAGTCCTATACCCACTACATTTCATCCTGTCCTATACCCACTACATTTCATCCTGTCCTTTACCCACTACATTTCATCCTGTCCTTTACCCACTACATTGTACCCAGTCCTTTAGCCACTACGTTTCATCCTGTGCTTTTCACACTATGTTTCATCCTGTCCATAACCAACTACAATTCTTCCCATCCTATACCCACTACATTTCGCCCGGTCTTATACCCACCACATTTCACTATGTCCAATACCCACTACATATTATCCTGTCCTACAGCCTGTGCATTTCATCCTGTCCTATACCCACTGGATTTCATCCAGTCATATACCCACTACATTTCACCCTGTGCAATACCCACCACATTTCACCATGTCCAATACCCACTACATATCATCCTGTCCTACGCCCAGTGCATTTCATCCTGTCCTATACCCACTATATTTCATCCTGTCCTTTGCCGACTACATTTCATCCCTTCCTATACCAACTACATTACACTCTTTCCTATACCCACAACATTTCATCCTGTCCTATACCCACAACATTTCATCCTGTCCTATACCCACTACATGTCCTCCTGTCCTATACCCACTGCATTTCATCCTGTCCTATAACCACTACCTTTCATCCACTCCTATACCCACTGCATTTCATCCTGTCCTATACCCACTACATTTCATCCTGTCCTTTACCTGCTACATTTCCTCCTGTCCTTTACCCACTACATTTCATCCTGTCCTTTACCGACTACATTTCATCCCATCCTATACCCACTACATTTCACCCTGTCCTATACCCACTACATTTCATCCTGTCCTATGCCCACTACATTTCATCCCATCCTATACCCACTATATTTCACCCTGTCCTATACCCATTACATTTCATGCTATCCTATACCCACTACATTTCATCCTGTCCTATTCCCACTACATTTCATCCTGTCCTATACCCACTTCATTTCATCCTGTCCTTTATACACTACATTTCATCCTGTCCATTCCCCACTACATTGTACCCTGTCCTTTACCCACTACATTTCACCCTGTCCTTTACCCACTACGTTTCATCCTGTCCTTTACCCACTACGTTTCATCCTGTCCTTTACCGACTACATTTCATCCCATCCTATACCCACTACATTTCACCCTGTCCTATACCCACAACATTTCATCCTGTCCTATACCCACTGCATTTCATCCCATCCTATACCCACTATCTTTCACCCTGTCCTATACCCACTACATTTCATCCCATCCTCTGCCCACTACATTTCACCCTGTCCTATACCCACCACATTTCATCCTGTCCTATACCCACTACATTTCATCCTGTCGTATACCCACTGCATTTCATCCTGTCCTATACCAACTGCATTTCATCCCATCCTTTACCCAATACATTTCATCCTGTCCTATACCCACTGCATTACATCCTGTCCTTTACCCACTACATTTCATCCTGTCCTTTGCCAACTACATTTCATCCCTTCCTATACCAACTACATTACACTCTTTCCTCTACCCACTACATTTCATCCTGTCCAATACCCACTACATGTCATCCTGTCCTATACCCACTGCATTTCATCCTGTCCTATAACCACTACATTTCATCCACTCCTATACCCACTACGTTTCATCCTGTCCTATACCCACTACATTTCATCCTGTCCTTTACCAACTACATTTCACCCTGTGCTTTACCCACTACATTTCACTCTGTCCTTTTCCCACCACATTTCACCCTGTCCTTTACCCACTACGTATCATCCTGTCCTTTACCCACTACCTTTCATCCTGTCCTTTACCGACTACATTTCATCCCATCCTATACCCAATACATTTCACACTGTCCTATACACAGCACATTTCATCCTGTTCTATGCCCACTACATTTCATCCTGTCCTAAACCCACTGCGTTTCATCCAGTCCTATACCCATTACATTTCATCCTGTCCTATACCCGCTACATTCCATCCTGTCCTAAACCCAATACCTTTCATCCTGTCCTATACGCACTACATTTCATCCCATCCTATACCCACAACATTTCAACCTGTCCTATACCCAGCACATACGATCGTGTCCTTTACCCATTACAATTCTTCCTGTCCTTTACCGACTACAATTCATCCCGTCCTACACCCACTACATTTCAGCCTGTCCTATACCCACTACATTTCATCCCATCCTATACCCACAACATTTCAACTTGTCCTATACCCAGCACATACGATCGTGTCCTTTACCCATTACAATTCTTCCTGTCCTTTACCGACTACAATTCATCCCGTCCTATACACACTACATTTCACCCTGTCCTATACCCAGAACATTTCACCCTGTCCTATACACAGCACATTTCATCCTGTCCTATACCCTATTCATTTCATCCTGTCCTATATCCACTGCATTTCATCCTGTCCTATACACTCTGCATTTCATCCTGTCCTATACCCACTACATTTCACCGTCCTATACACAGCACATTTCATCCTGTCCTATACCCACTACATTTCATCCTGTCCTATACCCACTACATTTCACCTTGTCCTATCCTCACCACATTTCATTCTGTCCTATACCCACTACATTTCATCCCATCCTATACCCACCACATTTCATCCTGTCCTATACCCACAACATTTCATCCTGTCCTTTACCCACTACATCTCTCCTGTCCTATACCCACTGCATTTCATCCTTACCTATACCCCCTGCATTTCATCCTGTCCTATATCCAATACCTTTCATCCTGTCCTATACCCACTGCATTTCATCCACTCCTATACCCATTACATTTCATCCTGTCCTATATCCCCTGCGTTTCATCCTGTCCTATACCCCCTGCGTTTCATCCTGTCCTATACCCACTACGTTTCATCCTGTCCTGAAGCCACGACATTTCATGCAGTCCTATACCCACTACATTTCATCCTGTCCTTTACCGACTGCATTTCATCCCATCCTGTACCCACTACATTTCGCCCTGTCCTATACCTACCACATTTCACCCTGTCCTGTACCCACTACATATCATCCTGTCCTATAACCACTGCATTTCATCCTGTCCTATACCCACTGCATTTTATCCAGTCCTATACCCACTACATTTCATCTTGTCCTTTACCCAGTACATTTCATCCTGTCTTTACCGACTACTTTTCAACCTGTCCTATACCCACTACATTTCATCCCATCCTATACCCACTATATTTCACCCTGTCCTAATTCCACTCACTACATTTCATCCTGTCCTATACCCACTACATTTCATCCTGTCCTTTACCGACTACATTTCATCCCATCCTATACCCACTACATTTCACCCTGTCCTATACCCAGAACATTTCACCCTGTCCTATACACAGCACATTTCATCCTGTCCTATACCCTATTCATTTCATCCTGTCCTATATCCACTACATTTCATCCTGTCCTATGCCCACTACATTTCATCCCATCCTATACCCACTATATTTCACCCTGTCCTATACCCACTACATTTCATGCTACCCTATACCCTCTACATTTCATCCTGTCCTATACCCACTACATTTCATCCAGTCCTATACCCACTACATTTCATCCTGTCCATTACCCCACTAAATTGTACCCTGTCCTTTACCCACTACATTTCATCCTGTCCTTTACCCACTACGTTTCATCCTGTCCTTTACCGACTACATTTCATCCCATCCTATACCCACTACATTTCACCCTGTCCTATACCCACTACATTTCATCCTGTCCTATGCCCACTACATTTCATCCCATCCTGTACCCACCATATTTCACCCTGTCCTATACCCATTACATTTCATGCTATACTATACCCACTACATTTCATCCTGTCCTATACCCACTACATTTCACCCTGTCCTATACCCATTACATTTCATCCTGTCCTATACCCACTGCATTTCATCCTGTTCTTTACCCACTTCATTTCACCCTGTCCTATACCCACTATATTTCACCCTGTCCTATACCCACTACATTTCATGCTATCCTATACCCACTACATTTCATCCTGTCCTATACCCATTACATTTCATGCTATCCTATACCCACTACATTTCATCCCTTCCTATACCCACTACATTTCACCCTGTCCTATAACCATTACATATCATCCTGTCCTATACCCTCTGCATTTCATCCTGTTCTTTACACACTTCATTTCACCCTGTCCTATACCCACAACATTTCATGCTATCCTATACCCACTACATTTCATCCTGTCCTTTACCCACTACATTTCATCCTGTCCTATACCCACTACATTTCATCCTGTCCTTTACACACTACATTTCATTCTGTCCATTACCCACTACATTGTACCCTGTCCTTTACCCACTACATTTCACCCTGTCCTTTACCCACTACGTTTCATCTGTCCTTTACCCACTACGTTTCATCCTGTCCTTTACCGACTACATTTCATCCCATCCTATACCCACTACATTTCATCCTGTCCTATACCCACTACATTTCATCCTGTCCTTTACACACTACATTTCATCCTGTCCATTACCCACTACATTGTACCCTGTCCTTTACCCAGTACATTTCACCCTGTCCTTTACCCACTACATTTCATCTGTCCTTTCCCCACTACGTTTCATCCTGTCCTTTACCGACTACATTTCATCCCATCCTATACCCAATACATTTCATCCTATCCTATAGCCACTACATTTCATCTTGTCCTATAACCAATGCAATTCATCCTCTCCCATACCCAATACATTTCAACGTGTCCCATAACGACTACATTTCATCCTGTCCTGTACCAACTACATTTCATCCTGTCCTTTACCCACTACATTTCATCCTGTCCTTTACCGACTACATTTCATCCCATCCTATACCCACTACATTTCACCCTGTCCTATACCCACAACATTTCATCCTGTCCTATGCCCACTACATTTCATCCTGTCCTTTACCGACTACGTTTCATCCTGTCCTAAAGCCACTACATTTCATCCAGTCCTATACCCACTACATTTCATCCTGTCCTTTACCGACTGCATTTCATCCCATCCTGTACCCACTACATTTCGCCCTGTCCTATGCCCACCATATTTCACTCTGTTCTGTCCCCAGTACATATCATCCTGTCCTATAACCACTGCATTTCATCCTGTCCTATTCCCACTGCATTTGATCCAGTCCTATACCCACTACATTTCATCCTGTCCTTTACCCACTACATTTCATCCTGTATTTGCCGACTACTTTTCATCCCGTCCTATACCCAATACCTTTCAGCCTGTCCTATACCCACTTCATTTCATCCTGTCCTATACCCACTACATTTCATCCTGTCCTATACCCACTACATTTTATCCTGTCCTATACCCACTACATTTCATCCTGTCCTATACCCACTACATTTCATCCTGTCCATTACCCACTACATTGTACCCTGTCCTATACCCCCTACATTTCATCCTGTCCTACACCCCCTACATTTCATCCTGTCCTATACCCACTACCTTTCATCCTGTCCATTACCCACTAAATTGTACCCTGTCCTGTACCCCCTACATTTCATCCTGTCCTATACCCCCTACATTTCATCCTGTCCTATACCCACTACATTTCATCCTGTCCTTTACCCACTACATTGTACCCTGTCCTTTATCCACTACTTTTCACCCCGTGCTTTTCCCACTACGTTTCATCCTGTCCTTTACCCACTACGTTTCATCCTGTCCTTTACCGACTACATTTCATCCCATCCTTTACCCACAACATTTCACTCTGTCCTATACACAGCACATTTCATCCTGTCCCGTGTCCACTACATTTCATCCTGTCCTAAAACCACTGCGTTTCATCCAGTCCTATACCCCCTACATTTCATCCTGTCCTTTACCCACTACATTTCATCCTGTCCTTTACCCACGACATTTCATCCTGTCCTTTACCCACTACATTGTACCCAGTCCTTTAGCCACTACGTTTCATCCTGTGGTTTTCACACTATGTTTCATCCTGTCCTTTACCAACTACAATTCATCCCATCCTATACCCACTACATTTCGCCCGGTCTTATACCCACCACATTTCACTATGTCCAATACCCACTACATATTATCCTGTCCTACAGCCTGTGCATTTCATCCTGTCCTATACCCACTGGATTTCATCCAGTCATATATCCACTACATTTCACCCTGTGCAATACCCACCACATTTCACCATGTCCAATACCCACTACATATCATCCTGTCCTACACCCAGTGCATTTCATCCTGTCCTATACCCACTGGATTTCATCCAGTCCTATACCCACTACATTTCATCCTGTCCTATACCCACTACATTTCATCCCATCCTATACCCACTATAGTTCAACCTGTCCTATACCCACTACATTTCATCCTGTCCTATACCCACTACATTTCATCCTGTCCTATACCCACTACATTTCATCCTGTCCTATACCCACTACATTTCATCCTGTCCATTACCCACTACATTGTACCCTGTCCTTTACCCACTACATTTCACCCTGTCCTTTACCCACTACGTTTCATCCTGTCCTTTACCCACTACGTTTCATCCTGTCCTTTACCGACTACAATTCATCCCATCCTATACCCACTACATTTCGCCCTGTCCTATACCCACCACATTTCACCCTGTCCTATACCCACTGCATTTCATCCAGTCCTATACCCACTATATTTCATCCCATCCTATACCCACTATATTTCACCCTGTCCTATACCCACTCACTACATTTCATCCTGTCCTATACCCACTACATTTCATCCTGTCCTTTACCGACTACATTTCATCCCATCCTATACCCACTACATTTCACCCTGTCTTTTACCCACTACATTTCATCCTGTCCTATGCCCACTACATTTCATCCCATCCTATACCCACTATATTTCACCCTGTCCTATACCCATTACATTTCATGCTACCCTATACCCTCTACATTTCATCCTGTCCTATACCCACTACATTTCATCCTGTCCTATACCCACTACATTTCATCCTGTCCATTACCCCACTAAATTGTACCCTGTCCTTTACCCACTACATTTCATCCTGTCCTTTACCCACTACGTTTCATCCTGTCCTTTACCGACTACGTTTCATCCCATCCTATACCCACTACATTTCACCCTGTCCTATACCCACTACATTTCATCCTGTCCTATGCCCACTACATTTCATCCCATCCTGTACCCACCATATTTCACCCTGTCCTATACCCATTACATTTCATGCTATACTATACCCACTACATTTCATCCTGTCCTATACCCACTGCATTTCACCCTGTCCTATACCCATTACATTTCATCCTGTCCTATACCCACTGCATTTCATCCTGTTCTTTACCCACTTCATTTCACCCTGTCCTATACCCACTATATTTCACCCTGTCCTATACCCACTACATTTCATGCTATCCTATACCCACTACATTTCATCCTGTCCTATACCCATTACATTTCATGCTATCCTATACCCACTACATTTCATCCTGTCCAATACCCACTGCATTTCATCCTGTCCTATACCCACTACATTTCATCCCTTCCTATACCCACTACATTTCACCCTGTCCTATAACCATTACATATCATCCTGTCCTATACCCTCTGCATTTCATCCTGTTCTTTACACACTTCATTTCACCCTGTCCTATACCCACAACATTTCATGCTATCCTATACCCACTACATTTCATCCTGTCCTATACCCACTACATTTCATTCTGACCTATACCCACTACATTTCATCCTGTCCTTTACACACTACATTTCATTCTGTCCATTACCCACTACATTGTACCCTGTCCTTTACCCACTACATTTCACCCTGTCCTTTACCCACTACATTTCATCCTGTCCTTTACCCACTACGTTTCATCCTGTCCTTTACCCACTACATTTCATCCCTTCCTATACCCACTACATTTCATCCTGTCTTATAGCCACTACATTTCACCCTGTCCTATACGCACTACATTTCATCCTGTCCTGTACCCACTGCGTTTCATCCTGTCCTATACCCACTACGTTTCATCAAGTCCTAAAGCCACTTCCTTTCATCCTGTCCTATACCCACTACATTTCATACTGTCTTATACCCACCACAATTCAACCAGTACTATACCCCCTACTTTTCATCCTGTCCAAAACCCACTTCATTTCATTCTGTTCTATTCCCAAAGCATTTCATCCTGTCCTATACCCACTACATTTCACCCTGTTCTATACCCACGGCATTTCATCCTGTCCTATACCCACTACATTTCATCCTGTCGTATACCCACTACATTTCATCGTGTCCTATACCCACTACAATTCATCCTGTCCTTTACCCACTCCATTTCATCCTGTCCTTTACCCACTACATTTCATCCTGTCCTTTACCGACCACATTTCATCCTGTCCTATACCCACTACAATTCATCCTGTCCTATACCCACAACATTTCATCCTGTCCTATACCCACTACATTTCACCCTGTCCTATGCCCACTACATGTCATCCTGTCCTAAACCTTTCATCCTGTCCTATACCCACTTCGGTTCATCCTGTCCTATACCCAATACATTTCATCCTGTCCTATACTCACTACATTTCATCTTCTCCTATACCCACTACATTTTATCCTGTGCTTTACCCACGACATTCAATCCTGTCCTATACGCACTACATTTCATCCTGTCCTATACCCACTACATTTCGTCCTGTCCTATATTCACTGCGTTTCATCCTGTTCTATACCCACTACCTTTCATCCTGTCCTATACCCACTACATTTCATCCTGTCCTATACCCACTACGTTTCACCCTGTCCTATACCCGCCACATTTCATCCTGTCCTATACCCACTATATTTCATCCCATCCTATACCCACTACAATTCAACCTGTCCTATACCCAGCACCTTTCATCCTGTCCTTACCCACTACATTTCACTATGTACTTTACCCCCTACATTTCACCCTGTCCTATACCCACTACATTTCACCCTATCCTATACCCAACACATTACTTCCTGTCCTATACCCACTACATGTCGTCCTGTCCTTTACCCACTACATTACACCCTGTCCTTTACCCACTACATTTCACCCTATCCTTCACCCACTAGGTTTCATCCTGTCCTTTACCCAGTACATTTCACCCTGTCCTTTACCGACTGCATTTCATCCCATCCTATACCCACTACATTTCATCCTGTCCTATACCCAACACATTTCATCCTGTTATAAAAACAAAGAAAACTGCGGATGCTGGAAATCCAAAAGAAAAACAGAATAACCTGGAAAAACTCAGCAGGTCTGGCAGCATCGGCGGAGAAGAAAAGAGTTGACGTTTCGAGTCCTCATGACCCTTCGACAGAACTTGATTTCGAGTCCAAGAAAGAGTTGAAATATAAGCTGGTTTAAGGTGTGTGTGTGGGGGGGGCGGAGAGATAGAGAGAGAGAGAGGTGCTTGTGTAGACAAACAAGCAGTGATAGAAGCAGATCATCAAAAGATGTCAGTGACAATGGTACAAAAGAACACATAGGTGTTAAAGTTAAAGTTGGTGATATTATCTAAACGAATGTGCTAATTAAGAATGGATGGTAGGGCACTCAAGGTACAGCTCTAGTGGGGGTGGGGGGAGCATAAAAGATTTTAAAATATTTAAAAATAATGGAAATAGGTGGGAAAAGAAAAATCTATAAAATTTATAGGGAAAAAAAAGGGAAAAAGGGGGAAACAGAAAGGGGGTGGGGATGGGGGAGGGAGCTCACGACCTAAAGTTGTTGAATTCAATATTCAGACCGGAAGGCTGTAAGGTGCCTAGTCGGAAGATGAGGTGTTGTTCCTCCAGTTTGCGTTGGGCTTCACTGGAACAATGCAGCAAGCCAAGGACAGACATGTGGGCAAGAGAGCAGGGTGGAGTGTTAAAATGGCAAGCGACAGGGAGGTTTGGGTCATTCTTGCGGACAGACCGCAGGTGTTCTGCAAAGCGGTCGCCCAGTTTACGTTTGGTCTCTCCAATGTAGAGGAGACCACATTGGGAGCAACGAATGCAGTAGACTAAGTTGGGGGAAATGCAAGTGAAATGCTGCTTCACTTGAAAGGAGTGTTTGGGCCCTTGGACGGTGAGGAGAGAGGAAGTGAAGGGGCAGGTGTTACATCTTTTGCGTGGGCATGGGGTGGTGCCATAGGAGGGGGTTGAGGAGTAGGGGGTGATGGAGGAGTGGACCAGGGTGTCCCGGAGGGAGCGATCCCTACGGAATGCCGATAAGGGGGGTGAAGGGAAGATATGTTTGGTGGTGGCATCATGCTGGAGTTGGCGGAAATGGCAGAGGATGATCCTTTGAATGCGGAGGCTGGTGGGGTGATAAGTGAGGACAATGGGGACCCTATCATGTTTCTGGGAGGGAGGAGAAGGCGTGAGGGCGGATGCGCGGGAGATGGGCCGGACACGGTTGAGGGCCCTGTCAACGACCGTGGGTGGAAAACCTCGGTTAAGGAAGAAGGAAGACATGTCAGAGGAACTGTTTTTGAAGGTAGCATCATCGGAACAGATGCGACGAAGGCGAAGGAACTGGGGGAATGGGATGGAGTCCTTACAGGAAGCGGGGTGTGAGGAGCTGTAGTCAAGGTAGCTGTGGGAGTCAGTGGGTTTGTAATGGATATTGGTGGACAGTCTATCACCAGAGATTGAGACAGAGAGGTCAAGGAAGGGAAGGGAAGTGTCAGAGATGGACCACGTGAAAATGATGGAGGGGTGGAGACTGGAAGCAAAATTAATAAATTTTTCCAAGTCCCGACGAGAGCATGAAGCGGCACCGAAGTAATCATCGATGTACCGGAGAAAAAGTTGTGGAAGGGGGCCGGAGTAGGACTGCAACAAGGGCGCATCCGCCCTCACGCCTTCTCCTCCCTCCCAGAAACATGATAGGGTCCCCCTTGTCCTCACTTATCACCCCACCAGCCTCTGCATTCAAAGGATCATCCTGCGCCATTTCCGCCAACTCCAGCATGATGCCACCACCAAACACATCTTCCCTTCACCCCCCTTATCGGCATTCCGTAGGGATCGCTCCCTCCGGGACACCCTGGTCCACTCCTCCATCACCCCCTACTCCTCAACCCCCTCCTATGGCACCACCCCATGCCCACGCAAAAGATGTAACACCTGCCCCTTCACTTCCTCTCTCCTCACCGTCCAAGGGCCCAAACACTCCTTTCAAGTGAAGCAACATTTCACTTGCATTTCCCCCAACTTAGTCTACTGCATTCGTTGCTCCCAATGTGGTCTCCTCTACATTGGAGAGACCAAACGTAAACTGGGCGACCGCTTTGCAGAACACCTGCGGTCTGTCCGCAAGAATGACCCAAACCTCCCTGTCGCTTGCCATTTTAACACTCCACCCTGCTCTCTTGCCCACATGTCTGTCCTTGGCTTGCTGCATTGTTCCAGTGAAGCCCAACGCAAACTGGAGGAACAACACCTCATCTTCCGACTCGGCACCTTACAGCCTTCCGGTCTGAATATTGAATTCAACAACTTTAGGTCGTGAGCTCCCTCCCCCATCCCCACCCCCTTTCTGTTTCCCCCCTTTTCCCTTTTTTTCCCCTATAAATTTTATAGATTTTTCTTTTCCCACCTATTTCCATTATTTTTAAATATTTTAAAATCTTTTATGCTCCCCCCACCCCCACTAGAGCTGTACCTTGAGTGCCCTACCATCCATTCTTAATTAGCACATTCGTTTAGATAATATCACCAACTTTAACTTTAACACCTATGTGTTCTTTTGTACCATTGTCACTGACATCTTTTGATGATCTGCTTCTATCACTGCTTGTTTGTCTACACAAGCACCTCTCTCTCCCTCTATCTCTCCGCCCCCCACACACACACCTTAAACCAGCTTATATTTCAACTCTTTCTTGGACTCGAAATCAAGTTCTGTCGAAGGGTCATGAGGACTCGAAACGTCAGCACATTTCATCTTGTACTGTACCCACTATTTTTCATCCTGTCCAATACCCACTGCATTTCATCCTGTTCTATACCCAAAGCATTTCATCCTGTCTATACCCACTACATTTCATCCTGTCCTATACCCACTACATTTCATCCAGTCCTTTACCGACTACATTTCATCACTTCCTATACCAACTACATTACACCTAGTCCTATACCCACAACATTTCATCCTGTCCTATACCCACTACATTTCATCCTGTCCTATACCCACGACATTTCATCCTGTCCTATACCCACTACATTTCACACTTTCCTTTTCCCACTGCATTTCATCCTGTCCTATACACACTGCATTTCATCCTGTCCTATACCCACTGCATTTCATCCTGTCCTATACCCACTACATTTCATCCTGTCCTTTACCCACTACATTTCATTCTGTCCTTTACCCAGTACATTTCATCCTGTCGGTTACCGTCTACATTTCATCCCTTCCAATACCAACTACATTACACCCTTTCCTATTGCCACAACATTTCATCCTGTCCTATACCCACTGCATTTCATCCTGTCCGATACCCACTACATTTCACCCTGTCCTTTACCCACTACATTTCACCCTGTCCTTTTCCCACTACATTTCACCCTGTCCTTTACCCACTACATTTCATCCCATCCTATACCCACTACATTTCACCCTGTCCTATGCACAGCACATTTCATCCTGTCCTATGCCCACTACATTTCATCCTGTCCTATACCCACTGTTTTTCATCCTGTCCTGTACTCATTACATTTCATCCTGTCCTATACCCACTGCATTTTATCCTTTCCTATACCCTCTACGTTTCATCCTGTCCTTTACCCACTACATCTCATCCTGTCCTTTACCGACTACATTTCATCCTTTCCTCTATCCACTACATTTCACCCTTTCCTATACCCACCACATTTCATCCTGTCCTATACTCACTGCATTTCATGCTATCCAATACCTACTGCATTTAATCCTGCCTTATACCCACTGCATTTCATCCTGTTCTATACTCACTGCATTTCATCCTGTCCTATACCCACTACATTTCATCATGTCCTATACCCACTGCATTTCATCCTGTCCTATTCACACTACATTTC
Source organism: Isurus oxyrinchus (assembly GCA_026770705.1). Lineage (NCBI taxonomy): Eukaryota > Metazoa > Chordata > Chondrichthyes > Lamniformes > Lamnidae > Isurus > Isurus oxyrinchus. Next base: position 112,579,436 of record JANJGN010000018.1, read on the forward strand.
ATCCTGTCCTTTTCCAACTACATTTCATTCTGTCCTTTACCCACTACATTTCATCCTGTCCTTTACCCAGTACATTTCATCCTGTCGGTTACCATCTACATTTCATCCCTTCCAATACCAACTACATTACACCCTTTCCTATAACCACAACATTTCATCCTGTCCTATACCTACCACATTTCATCCTGTCCTATACCCACTGCATTTCATCCTGTCCTATACTCACTACATTTCACCCTGTCCTTTACCCACTACATTTCATCCACTCCTATACACCCTACATTTCATCCTGTCCTATACCCACTGCATTTCATCCTGTCCTATACCCACTACATTTCATCCAGTCCTATACCCACTACATTTCATCCCATCCTATACCCACTACATTTCACCCATCCTATACCACTGCATTTCACCCATCCTATACCACTGCATTACATCCTGTCCTATACCCATTACATTTCATCCTGTCCTTTACCCACTACATTTCACCCTTTCCTATACCCACCACATTTCATCCTGTCCTATACCCACTACATTTCATCCTGTCCTATAACCACTGGATTTCATCCTGTCCTATACCCCCTGCATTTCATCCTGTCCTATACCCACTACATTTCATCTTGTCCTATAAACACTGGATTTCATCCTGTCCTATACCTCCTGCATTTCATCCGGTCCTATTACCACTACATTTCATCCTGTCCTTTACCAACTACATTTCTCCCTGTCCTTTACCCACTACATTTCACCCTTTCCTATACCCACCACATTTCATCCTGTCCTATACCCACTACATTTCATCCTGTCCTATAACCACTGGATTTCATCCTGTCCTATACCCCCTGCATTTCATCCTGTCCTATACCCACTACATTTCATCTTGTCCTATAACCACTGGATTTCATCCTGTCCAATACCTCCTGCATTTCATCCTGTCCTATACCCAATACTTTTCATCCTGTCCTATTCCCACTGCGATTAATCCTGTCCTATACCCACTGCATTTCATCCTGTCCTATACCCACTGCATTTCATTCTGCCCTATACCCACTGCATTTCATCCTGTCCTATACCCACTACATTTCCTGCTGTCCTATACCCACTACGTTTCATCCTGTCCTAAACCCACTACCTTTCATCCTGTCCTTTACCCACTACATTTCATCTTGTCCTATACCCACTACATTTCATCCCATCCTATACCCACTACATTTCACCCTGTCCTATACCCACCACATTTCATCCTGTCCTATACCCACTACATTTCAAGCTGCCCTGTACCCAGCACATTTAATCCTGTTGTTTACCCACTACATTTACCCTGTCCTCCACCGACTACATTTCACCTTGTCCTTCATTTCTTCCTGTCTTAATTCATTTCTTCCTGTCATTTACCAACTACAATTCATCCCATCCTATACCCAGTACATTTCACCCTGTCCTTTCCCCAACACATTTCATACTGTCCTATACCCACTACATTTCATCCTGTCCTATACCCACTATATTTCATCCTGTCCTTTTCCCACTACATTTCATATTGTCCTTTAACCACTACCTTCTACCCTGTCCTTTACCCACAGGTTTCACCCTGTCCTTTATCGACTACATTTCATCCCATCCTATACCCACTGCATTTCATCCTGTCCTATACCCACTACATTTCATCCTGTTCTATACTCACTGCATTTCATCCTGTCCTATACCCACTTACATTTCATCCGGTCGTATACGCACTACATTTCATCCTGTGCTATACCCACTACATTTCATCCTGTCCTATACCCACTACATTTCATCCTGTCATATACACACTACATTTCATCTTGTCCTTTACCCCCTACATTTCATCCTGTCCTTTACCGACTACATTTCATCCTTTCCTCTATCCACTACATTTCACCCTTTCCTATACCCACCACATTTCATCCTGTCCTATACTCACTGCATTTCATGCTATCCAATACCTACTGCATTTAATCCTGTCCTATTCCCACTGCATTTCATCCTGTCCTATACTCACTGCATTTCATTCTGTCCTATACCCACTACATTTCATCCTGCCTTATACCCACTGCATTTCATCCTGTTCTATACTCACTGCATTTCATCCTGTCCTATACCCACTACATTTCATCATGTCCTATACCCACTGCATTTCATCCTGTCCTATTCACACTACATTTCATCCTGTCCTTTTCCAACTACATTTCATTCTGTCCTTTACCCACTACATTTCATCCTGTCCTTTACCCAGTACATTTCATCCTGTCGGTTACCATCTACATTTCATCCCTTCCAATACCAACTACATTACACCCTTTCCTATAACCACAACATTTCATCCTGTCCTATACCTACCACATTTCATCCTGTCCTATACCCACTGCATTTCATCCTGTCCTATACCCACTACATTTCACCCTGTCCTTTACCCACTACATTTCATCCACTCCTATACACCCTACATTTCATCCTGTCCTATACCCACTGCATTTCATCCTGTCCTATACCCACTACATTTCATCCAGTCCTATACCCACTACATTTCATCCCATCCTATACCCACTACATTTCACCCATCCTATACCACTGCATTTCACCCATCCTATACCACTGCATTACATCCTGTCCTATACCCATTACATTTCATCCTGTCCTTTACCCACTACATTTCACCCTTTCCTATACCCACCACATTTCATCCTGTCCTATACCCACTACATTTCATCCTGTCCTATAACCACTGGATTTCATCCTGTCCTATACCCCCTGCATTTCATCCTGTCCTATACCCACTACATTTCATCTTGTCCTATAACCACTGGATTTCATCCTGTCCAATACCTCCTGCATTTCATCCTGTCCTATACCCAATACTTTTCATCCTGTCCTATTCCCACTGCGTTTAATCCTGTCCTATACCCACTGCATTTCATCCTGTCCTATACCCACTGCATTTCATTCTGCCCTATACCCACTGCATTTCATCCTGTCCTATACCCACTACATTTCCTGCTGTCCTATACCCACTACGTTTCATCCTGTCCTAAACCCACTACCTTTCATCCTGTCCTTTACCCACTACATTTCATCTTGTCCTATACCCACTACATTTCATCCCATCCTATACCCACTACATTTCACCCTGTCCTATACCCACCACATTTCATCCTGTCCTATACCCACTACATTTCAAGCTGCCCTGTACCCAGCACATTTAATCCTGTTGTTTACCCACTACATTTACCCTGTCCTCCACCGACTACATTTCACCTTGTCCTTCATTTCTTCCTGTCTTAATTCATTTCTTCCTGTCATTTACCAACTACAATTCATCCCATCCTATACCCAGTACATTTCACCCTGTCCTTTCCCCAACACATTTCATACTGTCCTATACCCACTACATTTCATCCTGTCCTATACCCACTACATTTCATCCTGTCCTTTTCCCACTACATTTCATATTGTCCTTTAACCACTACCTTCTACCCTGTCCTTTACCCACAGGTTTCACCCTGTCCTTTATCGACTACATTTCATCCCATCCTATACCCACTGCATTTCATCCTGTCCTATACCCACTACATTTCATCCTGTTCTATACTCACTGCATTTCATCCTGTCCTATACCCACTTACATTTCATCCGGTCGTATACGCACTACATTTCATCCTGTGCTATACCCACTACATTTCATCCTGTCCTATACCCACTACATTTCATCCTGTCATATACACACTACATTTCATCTTGTCCTTTACCCCCTACATTTCATCCTGTCCTTTACCGACGACATTTCATCCCTTCCTATACCAACTACATTACACCCTGTCCTATACCCACAACATTTCACCCTGTCCTTTACCCACTACATTTCATCCTGTCCTATACCCACTACATTTCACACTGTCCTTTACCCACTGCATTTCATCCTGTCCTATACCCACTACATTTCACACTGTCCTTTACCCACTGCATTTCATCCTGTCCTTTACCCATTACATTTCATCCTGTCCTATACACACTACATTTCATCCTGTCCTTTACCCACTACTTTTCATCCTGTCCTTTACTGACTCATTTCATCCCTTCCTATACCAACTACATTACAGCCTTTCCTATACCCACAACATTTTATCCTGTCCTATACCCACTACATGTCATCCTGTCCTATACCCACTGCATTTCATCCTGTCCTTTACCCACTACATTTCATCCTGTCCTATACCCACTACATTTCATCCTCTCCGAAACCCAGTACATTTCACATTGTCCTTTACCCACTACATTTCACCCTGTCCTTTTCCCTCTACATTTCATCCTGTCCTTTACCGACTACATTTCATCCTGTCCTATACCTACCACATTTCATCCTGTCCTATACCCACTACATTTCATCCTGTCCTATACGCAGCACATTTGATCGTGTCCTTTACCCACTACAATTCTTCCTGTCTTTTACCGAGTACAATTCATCCCGTCCTAAACCCACTACATTTCATCCCATCCTATACCCACTACATTTCAACCTGTCCTATACCCACCACATTTCATCCTGTCCTTTACCCACTACATTTCACCCTGTCGATTACCCACTACATTTTACCCTGTCTTTTACCCACTACATTTCACCCTGTACTTTACCCACTACGTTTCATCCTGTCCTTTACCCATTACGTTTCATCCTGTCCTTTACCGACTACAATTCATCCCATCCTATTCCCACCATATTTCGCCCTGTCCTATACCTACTACATTTCATCCTGTCCTTTACCCACTGCATTTCATCCTGTCCTATACCCACTGTATTTCATTCTCTCCTATGCCCACTACATTTCATCCTGCCCTATACCCACTGAATTTCATCCTGTCCTATACCCACTACATTTCATCCGGTCCTATACCCACTACATTTCATCCCATTCTTTACCCACTACATATCATCAAGTCCTATACCCACTACATTTCATCCTGTCCTATACCCACTACATTTCATCCTGTCCTTTACCCACTATAGTTCATCCTATCCTATACGCACGACATTTCATCCTTTCCTCCAACCACTACGTTTCATTCTGTTCTTTACCCACTAGATTTCATCTTGTCCTATACTCACTGCATTTCATTCCATCCTGTACCCACTACATTTCATCCCATTCTTTACCCACTACATTTCATCCTGTCCTATACCCAGTACATTTCACTCTGTTGTATATCCAGTACATTTCTTCCTCTCCTATACCCACTACATTTCATCCTGTTGTTTATCCACTTCATTTCATCTTGTCCTATACCCAATTCATTTCATCCAGTCCTTTACCCACTACATTTCGTATTGTCCTTTTACCCCTGCATTTCATCCTGTCCTATACCCACTACATTTCATCCTGTCCTACACCCACTACATTTCATCCTGTCCTATACCCACCAAATTTCTTCCTGTCCTATGCCGACTACATTTCATCCTGTCCTTTACCCACTACATTTCATCCAGTCCTTTACCGACTACATTTCATCCCTTCCTATACCAACTACATTACACCCAGTCCTATACCCACAACATTTCATCCTGTCCTATACCCACTGCATTTCATCCTGTCCTATACCCACTGCATTTCATCCTGTCCTATACCCACTACATTTCATCCCGTCCTATACACACTACATTTCATCCTGTCCTTTACCCACTACATTTCATTCTGTCCTTTACCCACTACATTTTATCCTGTCCTTTACCCAGTACATTTCATCCTGTCGGTTACCGTCTACATTTCATCCCTTCCATTACCAACTGCATTATACCCTTTCCTATTGCCACAACATTTCATCCTGTCCTATACCTACTACATTTCATCCTGTCCTATACCCACTGCATTTCATCCTGTCCTATACCCACTACATTTCACCCTGTCCTTTACCCACTACATTTCACCCTGTCCTTTTCCCACTACATTTCACCCTGTCCTTTACCCACTACATTTCATCCTGTCCTTTACCGACTACATTTCATCCCATCCTACACCCACTACATTTCACCCTGTCCTATGCACAGCACATTTCATCCTGTCCTATGCCCACTACATTTCATCCTGTCCTATACCCACTGTTTTTCATCCTGTCCTGTACTCATTACATTTCATCCTGTCCTATACCCACTGCATTTTATCCTTTCCTATACCCTCTACGTTTCATCCTGTCCTAAACCCACTACTTTTCATCCTGTCCTATGCCCACTACATTTCACCTTGTCCTATACCCATCACATTTCACCCTGTCCTATACCCACTGCATTACATCCTGTCCTATACCCACTACATTTCATCCTGTCCTTAACCCACTACATCTCATCCTGTCCTTTACCGACTACATTTCATCCTTTCCTCTATCCACTACATTTCACCCTTTCCTATACCCACCACATTTCATCCTGTCCTGTACTCACTGCATTTCATGCTATCCAATACCTACTGCATTTCATCCTGTCCTATACCCACAACATTTTCATCCTGTCCTTTACCCACTACATTTCATCCTGTCCTTTACCCACTACATTTCATCCTGTCCTATTCCCACTGCATTTAATCCTGTCCTATTCCCACTGCATTTCATCCTGTCCTATACTCACTGCATTTCATTCTGTCCTTTACCCACTACATTTCATCCTGCCTTATACCCACTGCATTTCATCCTGTTCTATACTCACTGCATTTCATCCTGTCCTATACCCACTACATTTCATCCTGTCCTATTCCCACTGCATTTCATCCGGTCCTATACTCACTGCATTTCATTCTGTCCTATACCCACTACATTTCATCCTGCCTTATACCCACTGCATTTCATCCTGTTCTATACTCACAGCATTTCATCCTGTCCTATACCCACTACATTTCATCCTGTCCTATACCCACTGCATTTCATCGTGTCCTATACCCACTGCAATTCATCCTGTTCTATACTCACTGCATTTCATCCTGTCCTATACCCACTACATTTCATCCTGCCTCATACCCACTGCATTTCATCCTGTTCTATACTCACTGCATTTCATCCTGTCCTATACCCACTACATTTCATCCTGTCCTATACCCACTGCATTTCATCGTGTCCTATACCCCTGCGTTTCATCCTGTCCTATTCAAACTACATTTCATCCTGTCCTTTTCCAACTACATTTCATTCTGTCCTTTACCCACGACATTTCATCCTGTCCTTTACCCAGTACATTTCATCCTGTCGGTTACCATCTACATTTCATCCCTTCCAATACCAACTACATTACACCCTTTCCTATAACCACAACATTTCATCCTGTCCGATACCTACTACATTTCATCCTGTCCTATACCCACTGCATTTCATCCTGTCCTATACCCACTACATTTCACCCTGTCCTTTACCCACTACATTTCATCCACTCCTATACACCCTACATTTCATCCTGTCCTATACCCACTGCATTTCATCCTGTCCTATACCCACTACATTTCATCCAGTCCTATACCCACTACATTTCACCCTGTCCTATAACCACCACATTTCATCCTGTCCTTTACCCACTACATCGCATCCTGTCCTTTACCGACTTCATTTCATCCTTTCCTATACCCACTACATTTCACCCTTTCCTATACCCACCACATTTCATCCTGTCCTATACTCACTGCATTTCATGCTCTCCAATACCTACTACATTTCATCCTGTCGTATACCCACTACATTTCATCCTGTCCTATATCCACTACATTTCATCCTGTTCTATACCCACTGCATTTCATCCCATCCTACACCCACTACATTTCACCCATCCTATACCACTGCATTACATCCTGTCCTATACCCATTACATGTCATCCTGTCCTTTACCCACTACATTTCACCCTTTCCTTTACCCACCACATTTCATCCTGTCCTATAACCACTGGATTTCATCCTGTCCTATACCCCCTGCATTTCATCCTGTCCTATACCCACTACATTTCATCTCGTCCTATAACCACTGGATTTCATCCTGTCCTATACCCCCTGCATTTCATCCGGTCCTATACCCACTACATTTCATCCTGTCCTTTACCAACTACATTTCTCCCTGTCCTTTACCCACTACATTTCAACCCATCCTATACCCACTACATTTCATCCTGTCCTATCCACACCACCTTTCATCCTGTCCTATACCCAATACTTTTCATCCTGTCCTATTCCCACTGCGTTTAATCCTGTCCTATACCCACTGCATTTCATCCTGTCCTATACCCACTGCATTTCATTCTGCCCTATACCCTCTGCATTTCATCCTGTCCTATACCCACTATATTTCCTGCTGTCCTATACCCACTACGTTTCATCCTGTCCTAAACCCACTACCTTTCATCCTGTCCTTTACCCACTACATTTCATCTTGTCCTATACCCACTACATTTCATCCCATCCTATACCCACTACATTTCACCCTGTCCTATACCCACCACATTTCATCCTGTCCTATACCCACTACATTTCAAGCTGCCCTGTACCCAGCACATTTAATCCTGTTGTTTACCCACTACATTTACCCTGTCCTCCACCGACTACATTTCACCTTGTCCTTCATTTCTTCCTGTCTTAATTCATTTCTTCCTGTCATTTACCAACTACAATTCATCCCATCCTATACCCAGTACATTTCACCCTGTCCTTTCCCCAACACATTTCATACTGTCCTATACCCACTACATTTCATCCTGTCCTATACCCACTATATTTCATCCTGTCCTTTTCCCACTACATTTCATATTGTCCTTTAACCACTACCTTCTACCCTGTCCTTTACCCACAGGTTTCACCCTGTCCTTTATCGACTACATTTCATCCCATCCTATACCCACTGCATTTCATCCTGTCCTATACCCACTACATTTCATCCTGTTCTATACTCACTGCATTTCATCCTGTCCTATACCCACTTACATTTCATCCGGTCGTATACGCACTACATTTCATCCTGTGCTATACCCACTACATTTCATCCTGTCCTATACCCACTACATTTCATCCTGTCATATACACACTACATTTCATCTTGTCCTTTACCCCCTACATTTCATCCTGTCCTTTACCGACTACATTTCATCCTTTCCTCTATCCACTACATTTCACCCTTTCCTATACCCACCACATTTCATCCTGTCCTATACTCACTGCATTTCATGCTATCCAATACCTACTGCATTTAATCCTGTCCTATTCCCACTGCATTTCATCCTGTCCTATACTCACTGCATTTCATCCTGTTCTATACTCACTGCATTTCATCCTGTCCTATACCCACTACATTTCATCATGTCCTATACCCACTGCATTTCATCCTGTCCTATTCACACTACATTTCATCCTGTCCTTTTCCAACTACATTTCATTCTGTCCTTTACCCACTACATTTCATCCTGTCCTTTACCCAGTACATTTCATCCTGTCGGTTACCATCTACATTTCATCCCTTCCAATACCAACTACATTACACCCTTTCCTATAACCACAACATTTCATCCTGTCCTATACCTACCACATTTCATCCTGTCCTATACCCACTGCATTTCATCCTGTCCTATACCCACTACATTTCACCCTGTCCTTTACCCACTACATTTCATCCACTCCTATACACCCTACATTTCATCCTGTCCTATACCCACTGCATTTCATCCTGTCCTATACCCACTACATTTCATCCAGTCCTATACCCACTACATTTCATCCCATCCTATACCCACTACATTTCACCCATCCTATACCACTGCATTTCACCCATCCTATACCACTGCATTACATCCTGTCCTATACCCATTACATTTCATCCTGTCCTTTACCCACTACATTTCACCCTTTCCTATACCCACCACATTTCATCCTGTCCTATACCCACTACATTTCATCCTGTCCTATAACCACTGGATTTCATCCTGTCCTATACCCCCTGCATTTCATCCTGTCCTATACCCACTACATTTCATCTTGTCCTATAACCACTGGATTTCATCCTGTCCAATACCTCCTGCATTTCATCCTGTCCTATACCCAATACTTTTCATCCTGTCCTATTCCCACTGCGTTTAATCCTGTCCTATACCCACTGCATTTCATCCTGTCCTATACCCACTGCATTTCATTCTGCCCTATACCCACTGCATTTCATCCTGTCCTATACCCACTACATTTCCTGCTGTCCTATACCCACTACGTTTCATCCTGTCCTAAACCCACTACCTTTCATCCTGTCCTTTACCCACTACATTTCATCTTGTCCTATACCCACTACATTTCATCCCATCCTATACCCACTACATTTCACCCTGTCCTATACCCACCACATTTCATCCTGTCCTATACCCACTACATTTCAAGCTGCCCTGTACCCAGCACATTTAATCCTGTTGTTTACCCACTACATTTACCCTGTCCTCCACCGACTACATTTCACCTTGTCCTTCATTTCTTCCTGTCTTAATTCATTTCTTCCTGTCATTTACCAACTACAATTCATCCCATCCTATACCCAGTACATTTCACCCTGTCCTTTCCCCAACACATTTCATACTGTCCTATACCCACTACATTTCATCCTGTCCTATACCCACTACATTTCATCCTGTCCTTTTCCCACTACATTTCATATTGTCCTTTAACCACTACCTTCTACCCTGTCCTTTACCCACAGGTTTCACCCTGTCCTTTATCGACTACATTTCATCCCATCCTATACCCACTGCATTTCATCCTGTCCTATACCCACTACATTTCATCCTGTTCTATACTCACTGCATTTCATCCTGTCCTATACCCACTTACATTTCATCCGGTCGTATACGCACTACATTTCATCCTGTGCTATACCCACTACATTTCATCCTGTCCTATACCCACTACATTTCATCCTGTCATATACACACTACATTTCATCTTGTCCTTTACCCCCTACATTTCATCCTGTCCTTTACCGACGACATTTCATCCCTTCCTATACCAACTACATTACACCCTGTCCTATACCCACAACATTTCACCCTGTCCTTTACCCACTACATTTCATCCTGTCCTATACCCACTACATTTCACACTGTCCTTTACCCACTGCATTTCATCCTGTCCTATACCCACTACATTTCACACTGTCCTTTACCCACTGCATTTCATCCTGTCCTTTACCCATTACATTTCATCCTGTCCTATACACACTACATTTCATCCTGTCCTTTACCCACTACTTTTCATCCTGTCCTTTACTGACTCATTTCATCCCTTCCTATACCAACTACATTACAGCCTTTCCTATACCCACAACATTTTATCCTGTCCTATACCCACTACATGTCATCCTGTCCTATACCCACTGCATTTCATCCTGTCCTTTACCCACTACATTTCATCCTGTCCTATACCCACTACATTTCATCCTCTCCGAAACCCAGTACATTTCACATTGTCCTTTACCCACTACATTTCACCCTGTCCTTTTCCCTCTACATTTCATCCTGTCCTTTACCGACTACATTTCATCCTGTCCTATACCTACCACATTTCATCCTGTCCTATACCCACTACATTTCATCCTGTCCTATACGCAGCACATTTGATCGTGTCCTTTACCCACTACAATTCTTCCTGTCTTTTACCGAGTACAATTCATCCCGTCCTAAACCCACTACATTTCATCCCATCCTATACCCACTACATTTCAACCTGTCCTATACCCACCACATTTCATCCTGTCCTTTACCCACTACATTTCACCCTGTCGATTACCCACTACATTTTACCCTGTCTTTTACCCACTACATTTCACCCTGTACTTTACCCACTACGTTTCATCCTGTCCTTTACCCATTACGTTTCATCCTGTCCTTTACCGACTACAATTCATCCCATCCTATTCCCACCATATTTCGCCCTGTCCTATACCTACTACATTTCATCCTGTCCTTTACCCACTGCATTTCATCCTGTCCTATACCCACTGTATTTCATTCTCTCCTATGCCCACTACATTTCATCCTGCCCTATACCCACTGAATTTCATCCTGTCCTATACCCACTACATTTCATCCGGTCCTATACCCACTACATTTCATCCCATTCTTTACCCACTACATATCATCAAGTCCTATACCCACTACATTTCATCCTGTCCTATACCCACTACATTTCATCCTGTCCTTTACCCACTATAGTTCATCCTATCCTATACGCACGACATTTCATCCTTTCCTCCAACCACTACGTTTCATCCTGTTCTTTACCCACTAGATTTCATCTTGTCCTATACTCACTGCATTTCATTCCATCCTGTACCCACTACATTTCATCCCATTCTTTACCCACTACATTTCATCCTGTCCTATACCCAGTACATTTCACTCTGTTGTATATCCAGTACATTTCTTCCTCTCCTATACCCACTACATTTCATCCTGTTGTTTATCCACTTCATTTCATCTTGTCCTATACCCAATTCATTTCATCCAGTCCTTTACCCACTACATTTCGTATTGTCCTTTTACCCCTGCATTTCATCCTGTCCTATACCCACTACATTTCATCCTGTCCTACACCCACTACATTTCATCCTGTCCTATACCCACCAAATTTCTTCCTGTCCTATGCCGACTACATTTCATCCTGTCCTTTACCCACTACATTTCATCCAGTCCTTTACCGACTACATTTCATCCCTTCCTATACCAACTACATTACACCCAGTCCTATACCCACAACATTTCATCCTGTCCTATACCCACTGCATTTCATCCTGTCCTATACCCACTGCATTTCATCCTGTCCTATACCCACTACATTTCATCCCGTCCTATACACACTACATTTCATCCTGTCCTTTACCCACTACATTTCATTCTGTCCTTTACCCACTACATTTTATCCTGTCCTTTACCCAGTACATTTCATCCTGTCGGTTACCGTCTACATTTCATCCCTTCCATTACCAACTGCATTATACCCTTTCCTATTGCCACAACATTTCATCCTGTCCTATACCTACTACATTTCATCCTGTCCTATACCCACTGCATTTCATCCTGTCCTATACCCACTACATTTCACCCTGTCCTTTACCCACTACATTTCACCCTGTCCTTTTCCCACTACATTTCACCCTGTCCTTTACCCACTACATTTCATCCTGTCCTTTACCGACTACATTTCATCCCATCCTACACCCACTACATTTCACCCTGTCCTATGCACAGCACATTTCATCCTGTCCTATGCCCACTACATTTCATCCTGTCCTATACCCACTGTTTTTCATCCTGTCCTGTACTCATTACATTTCATCCTGTCCTATACCCACTGCATTTTATCCTTTCCTATACCCTCTACGTTTCATCCTGTCCTAAACCCACTACTTTTCATCCTGTCCTATGCCCACTACATTTCACCTTGTCCTATACCCATCACATTTCACCCTGTCCTATACCCACTGCATTACATCCTGTCCTATACCCACTACATTTCATCCTGTCCTTAACCCACTACATCTCATCCTGTCCTTTACCGACTACATTTCATCCTTTCCTCTATCCACTACATTTCACCCTTTCCTATACCCACCACATTTCATCCTGTCCTGTACTCACTGCATTTCATGCTATCCAATACCTACTGCATTTCATCCTGTCCTATACCCACAACATTTTCATCCTGTCCTTTACCCACTACATTTCATCCTGTCCTTTACCCACTACATTTCATCCTGTCCTATTCCCACTGCATTTAATCCTGTCCTATTCCCACTGCATTTCATCCTGTCCTATACTCACTGCATTTCATTCTGTCCTTTACCCACTACATTTCATCCTGCCTTATACCCACTGCATTTCATCCTGTTCTATACTCACTGCATTTCATCCTGTCCTATACCCACTACATTTCATCCTGTCCTATTCCCACTGCATTTCATCCGGTCCTATACTCACTGCATTTCATTCTGTCCTATACCCACTACATTTCATCCTGCCTTATACCCACTGCATTTCATCCTGTTCTATACTCACAGCATTTCATCCTGTCCTATACCCACTACATTTCATCCTGTCCTATACCCACTGCATTTCATCGTGTCCTATACCCACTGCAATTCATCCTGTTCTATACTCACTGCATTTCATCCTGTCCTATACCCACTACATTTCATCCTGCCTCATACCCACTGCATTTCATCCTGTTCTATACTCACTGCATTTCATCCTGTCCTATACCCACTACATTTCATCCTGTCCTATACCCACTGCATTTCATCGTGTCCTATACCCCTGCGTTTCATCCTGTCCTATTCAAACTACATTTCATCCTGTCCTTTTCCAACTACATTTCATTCTGTCCTTTACCCACGACATTTCATCCTGTCCTTTACCCAGTACATTTCATCCTGTCGGTTACCATCTACATTTCATCCCTTCCAATACCAACTACATTACACCCTTTCCTATAACCACAACATTTCATCCTGTCCGATACCTACTACATTTCATCCTGTCCTATACCCACTGCATTTCATCCTGTCCTATACCCACTACATTTCACCCTGTCCTTTACCCACTACATTTCATCCACTCCTATACACCCTACATTTCATCCTGTCCTATACCCACTGCATTTCATCCTGTCCTATACCCACTACATTTCATCCAGTCCTATACCCACTACATTTCACCCTGTCCTATAACCACCACATTTCATCCTGTCCTTTACCCACTACATCGCATCCTGTCCTTTACCGACTTCATTTCATCCTTTCCTATACCCACTACATTTCACCCTTTCCTATACCCACCACATTTCATCCTGTCCTATACTCACTGCATTTCATGCTCTCCAATACCTACTACATTTCATCCTGTCGTATACCCACTACATTTCATCCTGTCCTATATCCACTACATTTCATCCTGTTCTATACCCACTGCATTTCATCCCATCCTACACCCACTACATTTCACCCATCCTATACCACTGCATTACATCCTGTCCTATACCCATTACATGTCATCCTGTCCTTTACCCACTACATTTCACCCTTTCCTTTACCCACCACATTTCATCCTGTCCTATAACCACTGGATTTCATCCTGTCCTATACCCCCTGCATTTCATCCTGTCCTATACCCACTACATTTCATCTCGTCCTATAACCACTGGATTTCATCCTGTCCTATACCCCCTGCATTTCATCCGGTCCTATACCCACTACATTTCATCCTGTCCTTTACCAACTACATTTCTCCCTGTCCTTTACCCACTACATTTCAACCCATCCTATACCCACTACATTTCATCCTGTCCTATCCACACCACCTTTCATCCTGTCCTATACCCAATACTTTTCATCCTGTCCTATTCCCACTGCGTTTAATCCTGTCCTATACCCACTGCATTTCATCCTGTCCTATACCCACTGCATTTCATTCTGCCCTATACCCTCTGCATTTCATCCTGTCCTATACCCACTATATTTCCTGCTGTCCTATACCCACTACGTTTCATCCTGTCCTAAACCCACTACCTTTCATCCTGTCCTTTACCCACTACATTTCATCTTGTCCTATACCCACTACATTTCATCCCATCCTATACCCACTACATTTCACCCTGTCCTATACCCACCACATTTCATCCTGTCCTATACCCACTACATTTCAAGCTGCCCTGTACCCAGCTCATTTAATCCTGTTCTTTACCCACTGCATTTACCCTGTCCTCCACCGACTACATTTCACCTTGTCCTTCATTTCTTCCTGTCTTAATTCATTTCTTCCTGTCATTTACCAACTACAATTCATCCCATCCTATACCCAGTACATTTCACCCTGTCCTTTCCCCAACACATTTCACACTGTCCTATACCCACTACATTTCATCCTATCCTTTTCCCACTACATTTCATCCTGTCCTTTTCCCACTACATTTCATCCTGTCCTTTAACCACTACCTTCTACCCTGTCCTTTACCCACAGGTTTCACCGTGTTCTTTATCGACTACATTTCATCCCATCCTATACCCACTGCATTTCATCCTGTCCTATACCCACTACATTTCATCCTGTTCTATACTCACTGCATTTCATCCTGTCCTATACCCACTTACATTTCATCCTGTCGTATGCGCACTACATTTCATCCTGTGCTATACACACTACATTTCATGCTGTCCTATACCCACTACATTTCATCCTGTCCTATCCCCACTGCATTTCATCCTGTCCTATACCCACTACATTTCATCCTGTCATATACACACTACATTTCATCTTGTCCTTTACCCCCTACATTTCATCCTGTCCTTTACCGACTACATTTCATCCCTTCCTATACCAACTACATTACACCCTGTCCTATACCCACAACATTTCACCCTGTCCTTTACCCACTACATTTCATCCTGTCCTATACCCACTACATTTCACACTGTCCTTTACCCACTGCATTTCATCCTGTCCTATACCCACTACATTTCATCCTGTCCTATACACACTACATTTCATCCTGTCCTTTACCCACTACTTTTCATCCTGTCCTTTACTGACTCATTTCATCCCTTCCTATACCAATTACATTACAGCCTTTCCTATACCCACAACATTTTATCCTGTCCTATACCCACTACATGTCATCCTGTCCTATACCCACTGCATTTCATCCTGTCCTTTACCCACTACATGTCATCCTGTCCTATACCCACTACATTTCATCCTCTCCGAAACCCAGTACATTTCACACTGTCCTTTACCCACTACGTTTCATCCTGTCCTTTACCGACTACATTTCATCGCATCCTATACCCACTACATTTCACCCTGTCCTATACATAGCACATTTCATCCTGTCCTATACCCAATACATTTCATCCTGTCCTATACCCACTGCGTTTTATCCTGTCCTATACCCTTTACGTTTCATCCTGTCCTAAACCCACTACATTTCATCCTGTCCTATACCCACTACATTTCATCCCATCCTATGCCCACTACATTTCACCTTGTCCTATACCTACCACATTTCATCCTGTCCTATACCCACTACATTTCATCCTGTCCTATACGCAGCTCATTTGATCGTGTCCTTTTTCCACTACAATTCTTCCTGTCTTTTCCCAAGTACAATTCATCCCGTCCTATACCCACTACATTTCATCCTGTCCTTTACCCACTACATTTCACCCTGTCGATTACCCACTACATTTTACCCTGTCTTTTACCCACTACATTTCACCCTGTACTTTACCCACTACGTTTCATCCTGTCCTTTACCCATTACGTTTCATCCTGTCCATTACCGACTTCAATTCATCCCATCCTATTCCCACCACATTTCGCCCTGTCCTATACCTACTACATTTCATCCTGTCCTTTACCCACTGCATTTCATCCTGTCCTATACCCACTGTATTTCATTCTCTCCTATGCCCACTACATTTCATCCTGCCCTATACCCACTGAATTTCATCCTGTCCTATACCCACTACATTTCATCCGGTCCTATACCCACTACATTTCATCCCATTCTTTACCCACTACATTTCATCCTGTCCTATACCCACTACATTTCACCCTGTCCTTTACCCACTCCATATCATCAAGTCCTATACCCACTACATTTCATCCTGTCCTATACCCACTACATTTCATCCTGTCCTTTACCCACTATAGTTCATCCTATCCTATACGCACGACATTTCATCCTTTCCTCCAACCACTACGTTTCATCGTGTTCTTTACCCACTAGATTTCATCTTGTCCTATACTCACTGCATTTCATTCCATCCTGTACCCACTACATTTCATCCCATTCTTTACCCACTACATTTCATCCTGTCCGATACCCAGTACATTTCACTCTGTTGTATATCCAGTACATTTCTTCCTCTCCTATACCCACTACATTTCATCCTGTTGTTTATCCACTTCATTTCATCTTGTCCTATACCCAATTCATTTCATCCAGTCCTTTACCCACTACATTTCGTATTGTCCTTTTACCCCTGCATTTCATCCTGTCCTATACCCACTACATTTCATCCTGTCCTACACCCACTACATTTCATCCTGTCCTATACCCACCAAATTTCTTCCTGTCCTATGCCGACTACATTTCATCCTGTCCTTTACCTACTACGTTTCATCCTGTCCTTTACTCACTACATTTCACCCTGTCCTATACCCACTACATTTCATCCTGTTCTTTACCCACTACATTTTATCCTGTCCTTTACCCACTACATTTTTCCCTGTCCTATACCCACTACATTTCATCCCATCCTATACCCACGACACTTCATCCCATCCTATACCTACTACATTTCACTCTGTCCCATACCCACTACATTTCATCCTGTCCTTTACGTACTACATTTCATCCTGTACTATACCCACTACTTTTTAGCCTTTCCTATACGCACTACATTTCACACTGTCCTATACCCACTACTTTCATCCTGTCCTCTACACACTACATTTCATCCTGTCCTATACCCACTACATTTCATCCTGCTCTATACCCACTGCATTTCATCCTGTCCTTTACCCACTACATTTCACCCTGTCCTATACCCACTACATTTCATTCTGTCCTTTTCCCACTACATTCGATCTTGTCCTATACCCACTACATTTCACCCTGTCCTATACCCACTACATTTCATCCTGTCCTATACCCACTACATTTCACCCTGCCCTTTACCCACTACATTTCATCAAGTCCTCTACCCACTACATTTCATCCTGTCCTATACCCACTACATTTCATCCTGTCCTATACCCACTGCATTTCATCCTGTCCTTTACCCACTACATTTCTCCCTGTCCTTTACCCACTACATTTCATCCTGTATTTTACCCACTACATTTCATAGTGTCTTTTACCCACTACATTTCATCCTGTCTTTTACCCACTACATTTCATAGTGTCTTTTACCCACTACATTTCATCCTGTCTTTTGCCCACTACATTTCATCCTGTCCTATACCCACTACATTTCATCCTGTCCTATACCCACTACATTTCATCCCTTCCTATACCCACTACATTTCATCCCATTCTTTAGCCACTACATTTCATCCTGTCCTTTACCCACTACATTTCATCCTGTCCTTTACCCACTATATTTATCCTGTCATATACACATTACATTTCATCCTGTTCGATATCATTTACTTTTCATCCTGTCTTTTCCCCACTATATTTCATCCTGTTGTTTATCCACTTCATTTCATCTTGTCCTATACCCAATTCATTTCACCCTGTCCTTTACTCCTTGCATTTCATCCTGTCCTATGCCCACTACATTTCATTCTGTCCAATACCCACTACATTTCACCCTGTCCTATACCCACTACATTTCACCCTGTCCTTTACCCACTACATTTCACCCTGTCCTATACCCACTACATTTCATCCTGTTCTTTACCCACTACATTTTATCCTGTCCTTTACCCACTACATTTTTCCCTGTCCTATACCCACTACATTTCATCCCATCCTATACCCACGACACTTCATCCCATCCTATACCTACTACATTTCACTCTGTCCCATACCCACTACATTTCATCCTGTCCTTTACGTACTACATTTCATCCTGTACTATACCCACTACTTTTTAGCCTTTCCTATACGCACTACATTTCACACTGTCCTATACCCACTACTTTCATCCTGTCCTCTACACACTACATTTCATCCTGTCCTATACCCACTACATTTCATCCTGCTCTATACCCACTGCATTTCATCCTGTCCTTTACCCACTACATTTCACCCTGTCCTATACCCACTACATTTCATTCTGTCCTTTTCCCACTACATTCGATCCTGTCCTATACCCACTACATTTCACCCTGTCCTATACCCACTACATTTCATCCTGTCCTATACCCACTACATTTCACCCTGCCCTTTACCCACTACATTTCATCAAGTCCTCTACCCACTACATTTCATCCTGTCCTATACCCACTACATTTCATCCTGTCCTATACCCACTGCATTTCATCCTGTCCTTTACCCACTACATTTCTCCCTGTCCTTTACCCACTACATTTCATCCTGTATTTTACCCACTACATTTCATAGTGTCTTTTACCCACTACATTTCATCCTGTCTTTTACCCACTACATTTCATAGTGTCTTTTACCCACTACATTTCATCCTGTCTTTTGCCCACTACATTTCATCCTGTCCTATACCCATTACATTTCATCCTGTCCTATACCCACTACATTTCATCCCTTCCTATACCCACTACATTTCATCCCATTCTTTAGCCACTACATTTCATCCTGTCCTTTACCCACTACATTTCATCCTGTCCTTTACCCACTATATTTATCCTGTCATATACACATTACATTTCATCCTGTTCGATATCATTTACTTTTCATCCTGTCTTTTCCCCACTATATTTCATCCTGTTGTTTATCCACTTCATTTCATCTTGTCCTATACCCAATTCATTTCACCCTGTCCTTTACTCCTTGCATTTCATCCTGTCCTATGCCCACTACATTTCATTCTGTCCAATACCCACTACATTTCACCCTGTCCTGTACCCACTACATTTCACCCTGTCCTTTACCCACTACATTTCATCCTGTCCTATACCCACTACATTTCACCCTGTCCTTTACCCACTACATTTCTTCCTGTCCTTTATCCACTACATTTCATTGTGTCCTTTACCCACTACGTTTCATCCCATCCTTTACGCACTACTTTTCATCTTGTCCTATACCCCCGTCATTTCACCCTGTCCTTTACCCACTATATTTCATTCTGTCCTTTACCCACTACATTTCATCCTGTCCTGTACCCACTGCATTTCATCTTGTCCTATAGCCACTACATTTCATCTTGTCCTTTACCCACTACATTTCATCCTGTCCTTTACCCACTACATTTTACCCTGTCCTATACCCACTACATTTCATCCCATCCTATACCCACTACATTTCATCCCATCCTATCCCTACTTCATTTCACTCTCTCCCATAACCACTACATTTCATCTTGTCCTATACCCAATTCATTTCATCCAGTCCTTTACCCACTACATTTCGTATTGTCCTTTTCCCCCTGAATTTCATCCTGTCCTATACCCACTACATTTCATCCTGTCCTACACCCACTACATTTCATCCTGCCCTATACCCACCAAATTTCTTCCTGTCCTATGCCGACTACATTTCATCCTGTCCTTTACGTACTACATTTCATCCTGTCCTTTACTCACTACATTTCACCCTGTCCTATACCCACTACATTTCATCCCATCCTATACCCATGACACTTCATCCCATCCTATACCTACTACATTTCACTCTGTCCCATACCCACTACATTTCATCCTGTCCTTTACGTACTACATTTCATCCTGTACTATACCCACTACTTTTTAGCCTTTCCTATACGCACTACATTTCACACTGTCCTATACCCACTACTTTTCATCCTGTCCTCTACACACTACATTTCATCCTGTCCTATACCCACTACATTTCATCCTGCTCTGTACCCACTGCATTTCATCCTGTCCTTTACCCACTACATTTCACCCTCTCCTATAGCCACTACATTTCATCCTGTCCTATACCCACTACATTTCACACTGTCCTATACCCACTACATTTCATCCTGTCCTATATCCACTACATTTCACCCTGTCCTTTACCCACTACATTTCATCAAGTCCTCTACCGACTACATTTCATCCTGTCCTATACCCACTACATTTCATCCTGTCCTATACCCACTACATTTCATCCTGCTCTATACCCACTGCATTTCATCCTGTCCTTTACCAACTACATTTCTCCCTGTCCTTTACCCACTACATTTCATCCTGTATTTTACCCACTACATTTCATAGTGTCTTTTACCCACTACATTTCATCCTGTCTTTTACCCACTACATTTCATCCTGTCCTATACCCACTACATTTCATCCCATTCTTTAGCCACTACATTTCATCCTGTCCTTTACCCACTACATTTCATCCTGTCCTTTACCCACTATATTTATCCTGTCATATACACATTACATTTCATCCTGTTCGATATCATTTACTTTTCATCCTGTCTTTTCCCCACTATATTTCATCCTGTTGTTTATCCACTTCATTTCATCTTGTCCTATACCCAATTCATTTCACCCTGTCCTTTACTCCTTGCATTTCATCCTGTCCTATGCCCACTACATTTCATTCTGTCCAATACCCACTACATTTCACCCTGTCCTGTACCCACTACATTTCACCCTGTCCTTTACCCACTACATTTCATCCTGTCCTATACCCACTACATTTCACCCTGTCCTTTACCCACTACATTTCTTCCTGTCCTTTATCCACTACATTTCATTGTGTCCTTTACCCACTACGTTTCATCCCATCCTTTACGCACTACTTTTCATCTTGTCCTATACCCCCGTCATTTCACCCTGTCCTTTACCCACTATATTTCATTCTGTCCTTTACCCACTACATTTCATCCTGTCCTGTACCCACTGCATTTCATCTTGTCCTATAGCCACTACATTTCATCTTGTCCTTTACCCACTACATTTCATCCTGTCCTTTACCCACTACATTTTACCCTGTCCTATACCCACTACATTTCATCCCATCCTATACCCACTACATTTCATCCCATCCTATCCCTACTTCATTTCACTCTCTCCCATAACCACTACATTTCATCTTGTCCTATACCCAATTCATTTCATCCAGTCCTTTACCCACTACATTTCGTATTGTCCTTTTCCCCCTGAATTTCATCCTGTCCTATACCCACTACATTTCATCCTGTCCTACACCCACTACATTTCATCCTGCCCTATACCCACCAAATTTCTTCCTGTCCTATGCCGACTACATTTCATCCTGTCCTTTACGTACTACATTTCATCCTGTCCTTTACTCACTACATTTCACCCTGTCCTATACCCACTACATTTCATCCCATCCTATACCCATGACACTTCATCCCATCCTATACCTACTACATTTCACTCTGTCCCATACCCACTACATTTCATCCTGTCCTTTACGTACTACATTTCATCCTGTACTATACCCACTACTTTTTAGCCTTTCCTATACGCGCTACATTTCACACTGTCCTATACCCACTACTTTTCATCCTGTCCTCTACACACTACATTTCATCCTGTCCTATACCCACTACATTTCATCCTGCTCTGTACCCACTGCATTTCATCCTGTCCTTTACCCACTACATTTCACCCTCTCCTATAGCCACTACATTTCATCCTGTCCTATACCCACTACATTTCACACTGTCCTATACCCACTACATTTCATCCTGTCCTATATCCACTACATTTCACCCTGTCCTTTACCCACTACATTTCATCAAGTCCTCTACCGACTACATTTCATCCTGTCCTATACCCACTACATTTCATCCTGTCCTATACCCACTACATTTCATCCTGCTCTATACCCACTGCATTTCATCCTGTCCTTTACCAACTACATTTCTCCCTGTCCTTTACCCACTACATTTCATCCTGTATTTTACCCACTACATTTCATAGTGTCTTTTACCCACTACATTTCATCCTGTCTTTTACCCACTACATTTCATCCTGTCCTATACCCACTACATTTCATCCCATCCTATACCCACTACATTTCATCCCATTCTTTAGCCACTACATTTCATCCTGTCCTTTAGCCACTACATTTCATCCTGTCCTATACCCACTACATTTCATCCCATCCTATACCCACTACATTTCATCCCATTCTTGAGCCACTACATTTCATCCTGTCCTTTACCCACTACATTTCATCCTGTATTTTACCCACTATATTTATCCTGTCATATACACATTACATTTCCTCCTGCTCGATATCATTTACTTTTCATCCTGTCTTTTCCCCACTACATTTCATCCTGTCCTTTACCCACTATATTTATCCTGTCCTATACCCACTACATTTCATCCTGTCTTTTACCCACTACATTTCATCCTGTCCTATACCCACGACATTTCATCCCATCCTATACCCACTACATTTCATCCCATTCTTTAGCCACTACATTTCATCCTGTCCTTTACCCACTACATTTCATCCTGTATTTTACCCACTATATTTATCCTGTCATATACACATTACATTTCATCCTGTTCGATATCATTTACTTTTCATCCTGTCTTTTCCCCACTATATTTCATCCTGTTGTTTATCCACTTCATTTCATCTTGTCCTATACCCAATTCATTTCACCCTGTCCTTTTCTCCTTGCATTTCATCCTGTCCTATGCCCACTACATTTCACCCTGTCCTATACCCACTACATTTCATTCTGTCGTATACCCACTACATTTCATCCTGTCCTATACCCACTACATTTCATCCTGTCCTATACCCACTACATTTCACCCTGTCCTTTACCCACTACATTTCATCCTGTCCTATACCCACTACATTTCATCTTGTCCTATACCCACTACATTTCACCCTGTCCTTTACCCACTATATTTCATCCTGTCCTTTACCCAATACATTTCATCCTGTCCTATACCCACTACATTTCTTCCTGTCCTTTATCCACTACATGTCATTGTGTCCTTTACCCACTACATTTCATCCCATCCTTTACGCACTACTTTTCATCTTGTCCTGTACCCGTTTCATTTCACCCTGTCCTTTACCCACTATATTTCATCCTGTCCTTTACCCAATACATTTCATCCTGTCCTGTACCCACTACATTTCATCTTGTCCTATAGCCACTACATTTCATACTGTCCTTTACCCACAGCATTTCACCCTGTCCTAAACCCACTACATTTCATCCTATCCTATACCCACTACATTTCATCCCATCCTATACCTACTTCATTTCACTCTCTCCCATACCCACTACATTTCATCCTGTCCTATACCCACTACATTTCATCCTGTCCTTTTCCCGCCACATTTCATCCTGTCCTTTAAACACTACCTTCTACCCTGTCCTTTACCCACTACATTTCACCCTGTACTTTACCCACAGGTTTCACCCTGTCCTTTATCGACGACATTTCATCCCATCCTATACCCACTGCATTTCATCCTGTCCTATACCCACTACATTTCATCCTGTTCTATACTCACTGCATTTCATCCTGTCCTATACCCACTTACATTTCATCCTGTCGTATACGCACTACATTTCATCCTGTGCTATACCCACTACATTTCATCCTGTCCTATCCCCACTGCATTTCATCCTGTCCTATACCCACTACATTTCATCCTGTCATATACACACTACATTTCATCTTGTCCTTTACTCCCTACATTTCATCCTGTCCTTTACCGACTACATTTCATCCCTTCCTATACCAACTACATTACACCCTGTCCTATACCCACAACATTTCACCCTGTCCTTTATCCACTGCATTTCATCCTGTCCTATACCCACTACATTTCACACTGTCCTTTACCCACTGCATTTCATCCTGTCCTTTACCCACTACATTTCATCCTGTCCTATACACACTACATTTCATCCTGTCCTTTACCCACTACTTTTCATTCTGTCCTTTACTGACTCATTTCATCCCTTCCTATACCAACTACATTACAGCCTTTCCTATACCCACAACATTTTATCCTGTCCTATACCCACTACATGTCATCCTGTCCTATACCCACTGCATTTCATCCTGTCCTATACCCACTACATTTCATCCTCTCCGAAACCCAGTACATTTCACCCTGTCCTTTTCCCTCTACATTTCACCCTGTCCTTTACCCACTACGTTTCATCCTGTCCTTTACCGACTACATTTCATCGCATCTTATACCCACAACATTTCACCCTGTCCTATACATAGCACTTTTCATCCTGTCCTATACCCAATACATTTCATCCTGTCCTATACCCACTGCGTTTTATCCTGTCCTATACCCTTTACATTTCATCCTGTCCTAAACCCACTACATTTCATCCTGTCCTATACGCAGCACATTTGATCGTGTCCTTTACCCACTACAATTCTTCCTGTCTTTTACCGAGTACAATTCATCCCGTCCTATACACACTACATTTCAACCTGTCCTATACCCACCACATTTCATCCTGTCCTTTACCCACTACATTTCACCCTGTCGATTATCCACTACATTTTACCCTGTCTTTTACCCACTACATTTCACCCTGTACTTTACCCACTACGTTTCATCCTGTCATTAACCCATTACGTTTCATCCTGTCCTTTACCGACTACAATTCATCCCATCCTATTCCCACCACATGTCGCCCTGTCCTATACCTACTACATTTCATCCTGTCCTATACACACCACATTTCATCCTGTCCTATACCCAATAGTTTTCATCCTGTCCTATTCCCACTGCATTTCATCCTGTCCTTTACCCACTGCATTTCATCCTGTCCTTTACCCACTACATTTCATCCTGTCCTATACACACTACATTTCATCCTGTCCTTTACCCACTACTTTCCATCCTGTCCTTTACTGACTCATTTCATCCCTTCCTATACCAACTACATTACAGCCTTTCCTATACCCACAACATTTTATCCTGTCCTATACCCACTACATGTCATCCTGTCCTATACCCACTGCATTTCATCCTGTCCTATACCCACTACATTTCATCCTCTTCGAAACCCAGTACATTTCACACTGTCCTTTACCCACTACATTTCACCCTGTCCTTTTCCCTCTACATTTCACCCTGTCCTTTACCCACTACGTTTCATCCTGTCCTTTACCGACTACATTTCATCGCATCTTATACCCACAACATTTCATCCTGTCCTATACCCAATACATTTCATCCTGTCCTATACCCACTGCGTTTTATCCTGTCCTATACCCTTTACGTTTCATAATGTCCTAAACCCACTACATTTCATCCTGTCCTATACGCAGCACATTTGATCGTGTCCTTTACCCACTACAATTCTTCCTGTCTTTTACCGAGTACAATTCATCCTGTCCTATACACACTACATTTCAACCTGTCCTATACCAACCACATTTCATCCTGTCCTTTACCCACTACATTTCACCCTGTCGATTACCCACTACATATTACCCTGTCTTTTACCCACTACATTTCACCCTGTACTTTACCCACTACGTTTCATCCTGTCCTTTACCCATTACGTTTCATCCTGTCCTTTACCGACTACAATTCATCCCATCCTATTCCCACCACATTTCGCCCTGACCTATATCTACTACATTTCATCCTGTCCTATACACACCACATTTCATCCTGTCCTATACCCAATAGTTTTCATCCTGTCCTATTCCCACTGCATTTCATCCTGTCCTTTACCCACTGCATTTCATCCTGTCCTATACCCACTGTATTTCATTCTCTCCTATGCCCACTACATTTCATCCTGCCCTATACCCACTGAATTTCATCCTGTCCTATACCCACTACATTTCATCCGGTCCTATACCCACTACATTTCATCCCAATCTTTACCCACTACATTTCATCCTGTCCTATACCCACTACATTTCACCCTGTCCTTTACCCACTCCATATCATCAAGTCCTATACCCACTACATTTCATCCTGTCCTATACCCACTACATTTCATCCTGTCCTTTACCCACTATAGTTCATCCTATCCTATACGCACGACATTTCATCCTTTCCTCCAACCACTACGTTTCATCCTGTCCTTTACCCACTACATTTTACCCTGTCCTATACCCACTACATTTCATCCCATCCTATACCCACGACACTTCATCCCATCCTATACCTACTACATTTCACTCTGTCCCATACCCACTACATTTCATCCTGTCCTTTACGTACTACATTTCATCCTGTACTATACCCACTACTTTTTAGCCTTTCCTATACGCACTACATTTCACAGTGTCCTATACCCACTACTTTCATCCTGTCCTCTACACACTACATTTCATCCTGTCCTATACCCACTACATTTCATCCTGCTCTATACCCACTGCATTTCATCCTGTCCTATACCCACTACATTTCATCCTCTCCTATATCCACTACATTTCATTCTGTCCGTTTCCCACTACATTTGATCCTGTCCTATACCCACTACATTTCACCCTGTCCTATACCCACTACATTTCAACCTGTCCTATACCCACCACATTTCATCCTGTCCTTTACCCACTACATTTCACCCTGTCGATTATCCACTACATTTTACCCTGTCTTTTACCCACTACATTTCACCCTGTACTTTACCCACTACGTTTCATCCTGTCATTAACCCATTACGTTTCATCCTGTCCTTTACCGACTACAATTCATCCCATCCTATTCCCACCACATGTCGCCCTGTCCTATACCTACTACATTTCATCCTGTCCTATACACACCACATTTCATCCTGTCCTATACCCAATAGTTTTCATCCTGTCCTATTCCCACTGCATTTCATCCTGTCCTTTACCCACTGCATTTCATCCTGTCCTTTACCCACTACATTTCATCCTGTCCTATACACACTACATTTCATCCTGTCCTTTACCCACTACTTTCCATCCTGTCCTTTACTGACTCATTTCATCCCTTCCTATACCAACTACATTACAGCCTTTCCTATACCCACAACATTTTATCCTGTCCTATACCCACTACATGTCATCCTGTCCTATACCCACTGCATTTCATCCTGTCCTATACCCACTACATTTCATCCTCTTCGAAACCCAGTACATTTCACACTGTCCTTTACCCACTACATTTCACCCTGTCCTTTTCCCTCTACATTTCACCCTGTCCTTTACCCACTACGTTTCATCCTGTCCTTTACCGACTACATTTCATCGCATCTTATACCCACAACATTTCATCCTGTCCTATACCCAATACATTTCATCCTGTCCTATACCCACTGCGTTTTATCCTGTCCTATACCCTTTACGTTTCATAATGTCCTAAACCCACTACATTTCATCCTGTCCTATACGCAGCACATTTGATCGTGTCCTTTACCCACTACAATTCTTCCTGTCTTTTACCGAGTACAATTCATCCTGTCCTATACACACTACATTTCAACCTGTCCTATACCAACCACATTTCATCCTGTCCTTTACCCACTACATTTCACCCTGTCGATTACCCACTACATATTACCCTGTCTTTTACCCACTACATTTCACCCTGTACTTTACCCACTACGTTTCATCCTGTCCTTTACCCATTACGTTTCATCCTGTCCTTTACCGACTACAATTCATCCCATCCTATTCCCACCACATTTCGCCCTGTCCTATATCTACTACATTTCATCCTGTCCTATACACACCACATTTCATCCTGTCCTATACCCAATAGTTTTCATCCTGTCCTATTCCCACTGCATTTCATCCTGTCCTTTACCCACTGCATTTCATCCTGTCCTATACCCACTGTATTTCATTCTCTCCTATGCCCACTACATTTCATCCTGCCCTATACCCACTGAATTTCATCCTGTCCTATACCCACTACATTTCATCCGGTCCTATACCCACTACATTTCATCCCAATCTTTACCCACTACATTTCATCCTGTCCTATACCCACTACAT
Organism: Isurus oxyrinchus; assembly: GCA_026770705.1. Lineage (NCBI taxonomy): Eukaryota > Metazoa > Chordata > Chondrichthyes > Lamniformes > Lamnidae > Isurus > Isurus oxyrinchus. The sequence continues at coordinate 112,609,066 of JANJGN010000018.1, forward strand.
TTCACCCTGTCCTTTACCCACTCCATATCATCAAGTCCTATACCCACTACATTTCATCCTGTCCTATACCCACTACATTTCATCCTGTCCTTTACCCACTATAGTTCATCCTATCCTATACGCACGACATTTCATCCTTTCCTCCAACCACTACGTTTCATCCTGTCCTTTACCCACTACATTTTACCCTGTCCTATACCCACTACATTTCATCCCATCCTATACCCACGACACTTCATCCCATCCTATACCTACTACATTTCACTCTGTCCCATACCCACTACATTTCATCCTGTCCTTTACGTACTACATTTCATCCTGTACTATACCCACTACTTTTTAGCCTTTCCTATACGCACTACATTTCACAGTGTCCTATACCCACTACTTTCATCCTGTCCTCTACACACTACATTTCATCCTGTCCTATACCCACTACATTTCATCCTGCTCTATACCCACTGCATTTCATCCTGTCCTATACCCACTACATTTCATCCTCTCCTATATCCACTACATTTCATTCTGTCCGTTTCCCACTACATTTGATCCTGTCCTATACCCACTACATTTCACCCTGTCCTATACCCACTACATTTCATCCTGTCCTATACCCACTACATTTCACCCTGTCCTTTACCCACTACATTTCATCAAGTCCTCTACCCACTACATTTCATCCTGTCCTATACCCACTACATTTCATCCTGTCCTATACCCACTGCATTTCATCCTGTATTTTACCCACTACATTTCATTGTGTCTTTTACCCACTACATTTCATCCTGTCTTTTACCCACTACATTTCATCCTCTTCTTTACCCACTACATTTCATCTTGTCCTATACCCACTACATTTAATCCTGTCCTACACCCCCTATATTTCACCCAGTCCTTTACCCAGGACATTTCACCCTATCCTATAACCACTACATTTCATCCTGTCCTATACCCACTACATTTCATCCTGTTGTTTATCCACTACATTTCACCTTGTCCTATCCCACTACATTTAATCCTGTCCTACACCCCCTATATTTCACCCAGTCCTTTACACAGGACATTTCACCCTATCCTATACCCACTTCTTTCATCTTGTCCTATACCCACTACATTTCATCCTGTCCTTTACCCACTATAGTTCATCCTATCCTATACGCACGACATTTCATCCTTTCCTCCAACCACTATGTTTCATCCTGTTCTTTACCCACTAGATTTCATCTTGTCCTATACTCACTGCATTTCATTCCATCCTGTACCCACTACATTTCATCACATTCTTAACTCACTACATTTCATCCTGTCCTATACCCAGTACATTTCACTCTGTTGTATATCCAGTACATTTCTTCCTCTCCTATACCCACTACATTTCATCCTGTTGTTTATCCACTTCATTTCATCTTGTCCTATACCCAATTCATTTCATCCAGTCCTTTACCCACTACATTTCGTATTGTCCTTTTCCCCCTGAATTTCATCCTGTCCTATACCCACTACATTTCATCCTGTCCTCCACCCACTACATTTCATCCTGTCCTATACCCACCAAATTTCTTCCTGTCCTATGCCGACGACATTTCATCCTGTCCTTTACCTACTACATTTCATCCTGTCCTTTACTCACTACATTTCACCCTGTCCTATACCCACTACATTTCATCCTGTTCTTTACCCACTACATTTTATCCTGTCCTTTACCCACTATATTTTACCCTGTCCTATACCCACTACATTTCATCCCATCCTATACCCATGACACTTCATCCCATCCTATACCTACTACATTTCACTCTGTCCCATACCCACTACATTTCATTCTGTCCTTTACGTACTACATTTCATCCTGTACTATACCCACTACTTTTTAGCCTTTCCTATACGCACTACATTTCACACTGTCCTATACCCACTACTTTTCATCCTGTCCTCTACACACTACATTTCATCCTGTCCTATACCCACTACATTTCATCCTGCTCTGTACCCACTGCATTTCATCCTGTCCTTTACCCACTACATTTCACCCTCTCCTATAGCCACTACATTTCATCCTGTCCTATACCCACTACATTTGATCCTGTCCTATACCCACTACATTTCATCCTGTCCTATATCCACTACATTTCACCCTGTCCTTTACCCACTACATTTCATCAAGTCCTCTACCCACTACATTTCATCCTGTCCTATACCCACTACATTTCATCCTGTCCTATACCCACTACATTTCATCCCATCCTATACCCACTCCATTTCATCCCATTCTTTAGCCACTACATTTCATCCTGTCCTTTACCCACTACATTTCATCCTGTCCTTTACCCACTATATTTATCCTGTCATATACACATTACATTTCATCCTGTTCGATATCATTTACTTTTCATCCTGTCTTTTCCCCACTATATTTCATCCTGTTGTTTATCCACTTCATTTCATCTTGTCCTATACCCAATTCATTTCACCCTGTCCTTTACTCCTTGCATTTCATCCTGTCCTATGCCCAACTACATTTCATCCTGTCCAATACCCACTACATTTCACCCTGTCCTATACCCACTACATTTCACCCTGTCCTTTACCCACTACATTTCATCCTGTCCTATACCCACTATATTTCACCCTGTCCTTTACCCACTACATTTCATCCTGTCCTATACCCACTACATTTCTTCCTGTCCTTTATCCACTACATTTCATTGTGTCCTTTACCCACTACATTTCATCCCATCCTTTACGCACTACTTTTCATCTTGTCCTATACCCCCTTCATTTCACCCTGTCCTTTACCCACTATATTTCATCCTGTCCTTTACCCACTACATTTCATCCTGTCCTGTACCCACGTCATTTCATCTTGTCCTATAGCCACTACATTTCATACTGTCCTTTACCCACTACATTTCATCCTGTCCTTTACCCACTACATTTTACCCTGTCCTATACCCACTACATTTCATCCCATCCTATACCCACTACATTTCATCCCATCCTATACCTACTTCATTTCACTCTCTCCCATACCAACTACATTTCATCCTGTCCTTTATGTACTACATTTCATCCTGTACTATACCCACTACATTTCACCCTTTCCTATACGCACTACATTTCACACTGTCCTATACCCACTACTTTTCATCCTGTCCTCTACACACTACATTTCACCCGGTCCTATACCCACTACATTTCATCCTGTCCTATATCCACTACATTTCACCCTGTCCTTTACCCACTACATTTCATCCAGTCCTATACCCACTACATTTCATCCTGTCCTTTACCCACTATAGTTCATCCTATCCTATACGCACGACATTTCATCCTTTCCTCCAACCACTACGTTTCATCCTGTTCTTTACCCACGAGATTTCATCTTGTCCTATACTCACTGCATTTCGTTCCATCCTGTACCCACTACATTTCATCCCATTCTTTACCCACTGCATTTCATCCTGTCCTATACCCACTACATTTCATCCTGCTCTATACCCACTACATTTCTCCCTGTCCTTTACCCACTACATTTCATCCTGTATTTTACCCACTACATTTCATCCTGTATTTTACCCACTACATTTCATAGTGTCTTTTACCCACTACATTTCACCCTATCTTTTACCCACTACATTTCATCCTGTCCTATACCCACTACATTTCATCCTGTCCTATACCCACTACATTTCATCCCGTCCTATACCCACTACATTTCATCCCATTCTTTAGCCACTACATTTCATCCTGTCCTTTAGCCACTACATTTCATCCTGTCCTATACCCACTACATTTCATCCCATTCTTTAGCCACTACATTTCATCCTGTCCTTTACCCACTACATTTTATCCTGTATTTTACCCACTATATTTATCCTGTCATATACACATTACATTTCATCCTGTTCGATATCATTTACTTTTCATCCTGTCTTTTCCCCACTACATTTCATCCAGTCCTTTACCCACTATATTTATCCTGTCCTATACCCACTACATTTCATCCTGTCTTTTACCCACTACATTTCATCCTGTCCTATACCCACTACATTTCATCCCATCCTATACCCACGACATTTCATCCCATTCTTTAGCCACTACATTTCATCCTGTCCTTTACCCACTACATTTCATCCTGTATTTTACCCACTATATTTATCCTGTCATATACACATTACATTTCATCCTGTTCGATATCATTTTCTTTTCATCCTGTCTTTTCCCCACTATATTTCATCCTGTTGTTTATCCACTTCATTTCATCTTGTCCTATACCCAATTCATTTCACCCTGTCCTTTACTCCTTGCATTTCATCCTGTCCTATGCCCACTACATTTCACCCTGTCCTATACCCACTACATGTCATTCTGTAGTATACCCACTACATTTCATCCTGTCCTATACCCACTACATTTCATCCTGTCCTATACCCACTACATTTCACCCTGTCCTTTACCCACTACATTTCATCCTGTCCTATACCCACTACATTTCTTCCTGTCCTTTATCCACTACATTTCATTGTGTCCTTTACCCACTACATTTCATCCCATCCTTTACGCACTACTTTTCATCTTGTCCTGTACCCGCTTCATTTCACCCTGTCCTTTACCCACTATATTTCATCCTGTCCTTTACCCAATACATTACATCCTGTCCTGTACCCACTACATTTCACCCTGTCCTAAACCCACTACTTTTCATCCCATCCTATACCCACTACATTTCATCCCATCCTATACCTACTTCATTTCACTCTCTCCCATACCCACTACATTTCATCCTGTACTATACCCACTACATTTCACCCTTTCCTATACGCACTACATTTCACCCGGTCCTATACCCACTACATTTCATCCAGTCCTATACCCACTACATTTCACCCTGTCCTTTACCCACTACATTTCATCCAGTCCTATACCCACTACATTTCACCCTGTCCTTTACCCAGTATAGTTCATTCTGTCCTATACGCACTACATTTCATCCTTTCGTCTACCCACTACATTTCATCCTGTCCTTTACCCATCTACAATTCATCTTGTCCTTTACCACTACATTTCATCCTGTCCTATACCCACTACATTTCAACCTGTCCTATACCCACTACATTTCACCCTGTCCTTTACCCACTACATTTCATCCAGTCCTATACCCACTACATTTCACCCTGTCCTTTACCCAGTATAGTTCATTCTGTCCTATACGCACTACATTTCATCCTTTCGTCTACCCACTACGTTTCATCCTGTTCTTTACCCACTACATTTCATCTTGTCCTATACTCACTGCATTTCATTCCATCCGTACCCACTACATTTCATCACATTCTTTACCCACTACATTTCATCCTGTCCTATACCCAGTACATTTCACCCTGTCCTTTACCCACTACATTTCACCCTGTCCTATACCCACTACATTTCATCCTGTCCTATACCCAGTACATTTCACCCTGTTGTATATCCACTACATTTCTTCCTCTGCCAAACCCACTACATTTCATCCTGTTGTTTACCCACTACATTTCATCTTGTCCTTTACCCCCTGCATTTCATCCTGTCCTATACCCACTATATTTCATCCTGTCCTATACCCAATACATTTCATCCTGACCTATACCCACCAAATTTCTTCCTGTCCTATCCCGACTACATTTCATACTGTCCTATACCCACTACATTTCATTCTGTCCTTTTCCCACTACATTTGATCCTGTCCTATGCCCACTACATTTCATCCTGTCCTATACCCACTACATTTCATTCTGTCCTTTACCCCCTGCATTTCATCCTGTCCTTTACCCCCTGCATTTCATCCTGTCCTATACCCAGTACATTTCACCCTGTCCTTTACGCACTACATTTCATCCTGGCCAATACCCACTGCATTTCACCCTATCCGATACCCACTTCATTTCATCCTGTCCGATACCCACTACATTTCATCCTGTCCTATTCCCAACACATTTCTTCCTGTCCTATACCGACTACATTTCATCCTGTCATTTACCTACTACGTTTCATCCTTTCCTTTACTCACTACATTTCATCCTGTCCTATACCCAATACATTTCATCCTCTTCTTTACCCACTACATTTCATCTTGTCCTATACCCACTACATTTAATCCTGTCCTACACCCCCTATATTTCACCCAGTCCTTTACCCACGACATTTCACCCTATCCTATAACCACTACATTTCATCCTGTCCTATGCCCACTACATTTCATCCTGTTGTTGATCCACTACATTTCACCTTGTCCTATCCCACTACATTTCATCCTGTCCTATACCCACTTCTTTCATCTTGTCCTATACCCACTACATTTCATCCTGTCCTTTACCCACTACATTTCACCCTGTCCTTTACCCACTACATTTCACCCTGTCCTATACCCACTACATTTCACCCTGTCCTTTACCCACTACATTTCATCCTGTCCTATACCCACTACATTTCACCCTGTCCTTTACCCACTACATTTCATCCTGTCCTATACCCACTACATTTCACCTGTCCTATACCCACTACATTTCACCCTGTCCGATACCTACTACATTTCATCCTGTCCTTTACCCACTACATTTCATCCTGTCCTATACCCACTACATTTCTTCTTGTCCTTTATCCACTACATGTCATTGTGTCCTTTACCCACTACATTTCATCCCATCCTTTACGCACTACTTTTCATCTTGTCCTATACACAATTCATTTCTCCCTGTCCTTTACCCACTATATTTCATCCTGTCCTTTACCCACTACATTTCATCCTGTCCTGTACCCACTGCATTTCATCTTGTCCTTTACCCACTACATTTCATCCTGTCCTTTACCCACTACATTTTACCCTGTCCTATACCTACTACATTTCATCCGATCCTATACCCACTACCTTTCATCCCATCCTATACCTACTTCATTTCACTCTCTCCCATTCCCACTACATTTCATCCTGTCCTTTATGTAATACATTTCATCCTGTACTATACCCACTACATTTCACCCTTTCCTATACGCACTACATTTCATCCTGTCCTCTACACACTACATTTCACCCGGTCCTATAGCCACTACATTTCATCCTGTCCTATACCCACTACATTTCATTCTGTCCTTTTCCCACTACATTTCATCCTGTCCTATACCCACTACATTTCATCCCATTCTTTAGCCACTACATTTGATCCTGTCCTATACCCACTACATTTCACACTGTCCTATACCCACTACATTTCATCCTGTCCTATATCCACTACATTTCACCCTGTCCTTTACCCACTACATTTCATCAAGTCCTCTACCCACTACATTTCATCCTGTCCTATACCCACTACATTTCATCCTGTCCTATACCCACTACATTTCATCCTGCTCTATACCCACTGCATTTCATCCTGTATTTTACCCACTACATTTTCATAGTGTCTTTTACCCACTACATTTCATAGTGTCTTTTACCCACTACATTTCATCCTGTCTTTTACCCACTACATTTCATCCTGTCCTAAACCCACTACATTTCATCCCATCCTATACCCACTACATTTCATCCCATTCTTTAGCCACTACATTTCATCCTGTCCTTTAGCCACTACATTTCATCCTGTCCTTTACCCACTATATTTATCCTGTCCTATACCCACTACATTTCATCCTGTCTTTTACCCACTACATTTCATCCTGTCCTACACCCACTACATTTCATCCCATCCTATACCCACTACATTTCATCCCATTCTTTAGCCACAACATTTCATCCTGTCCTTTACCCACTACATTTCATCCTGTATTTTACCCACTATATTTATCCCGTCATATACACATTACATTTCATCCTGTTCGATATCATTTACTTTTCATCCTGTCTTTTCCCCACTATATTTCATCCTGTTGTTTATCCACTTCATTTCATCTTGTCCTATACCCAATTCATTTCATCCTGTCCTTTACTCGTTGCATTTCATCCTGTCCTATGCCCACTACATTTCATCCTGTCCTATACCCACTACATTTCTTCCTGTCCTTTATCCACTACATTTCACCCTGTCCTTTACCCACTACATTTCATCCCATCCTTTACGCACTACTTTTCATCTTGTCCTGTACCCGCTTCATTTCACCCTGTCCTTTACCCACTATATTTCATCCTGTCCTTTACCCAATACATTTCATCCTGTCCTGTACCCACTACATTTCATCTTGTCCTATAGCCACTACATTTCATACTGTCCTTTACCCACAGCATTTCACCCTGTCATAAACCCACTACATTTCATCCCATCCTATACCTACTTCATTTCACTCTCTCCCATACCCACTACATTTCATCCTTTCCTATACGCACTACATTTCACCCGGTCCTATACCCACTACATTTCAACCTGTCCTATACCCACTACATTTCAGCCTGTCCTTTACCCACTACATTTCATCCAGTCCTATACCCACTACATTTCACCCTGTCCTTTACCCAGTGTAGTTCATTCTGTCCTATACGCACTACATTTCATCCTTTCGTCTACCCACCACATTTCATCCTGTTCTTTACCCACTAGATTTCATCTTGTCCTATACTCACTGCATTTCATTCCATCCGTACCCACTACATTTCATCACATTCTTTACCCACTACATTTCATCCTCTCCTATACCCAGTACATTTCACCCTGTCCTTTACCCACTACATTTCACCCTGTCCTATACCCACTACATTTCACCCTGTCCTATACCCACTACATTTCATCCTGTCCTATACCCAGTACATTTCACCCTGTTGTATATCCACTACATTTCTTCCTCTCCCAAACCCACTACATTTCATCCTGTTGTTTACCCACTACATTTCATCTTGTCCTTTACCCCCTGCATTTCATCCTGTCTTATACCCACTATATTTCATCCTGTCCTATACCCAATACATTTCATCCTGACCTATACCCACCAAATTTCTTCCTGTCCTATGCCGACTACATTTCATACTGTCCTTTTCCCACTACATTTGATCCTGTCCTATGCCCACTACATTTCATCCTGTCCTATACCCACTACATTTCATTCTGTCCTTTACCCCCTGCATTTCATCCTGTCCTATACCCAGTACATTTCACCCTGTCCTTTACGCACTACATTTCATCCTGTCCAATACCCACTGCATTTCACCCTATCCGATACCCACTTCATTTCATCCTGTCCTATACCCACTACATTTCATCCTGTCCTATTCCCAACACATTTCTTCCTGTCCTATGCCGACTACATTTCATCCTGTCATTTACCTACTACATTTCATCCTTTCCTTTACTCACTACATTTCATCCTGTCCTATACCCAATACATTTCATCCTCTTCTTTACCCACTACATTTCATCTTGTCCTATACCCACTACATTTAATCCTGTCCTACACCCCCTATATTTCACCCAGTCCTTTACCCACGACATTTGACCCTATCCAATAACCACTACATTTCATCCTGTCCTATACCCACTACATTTCATCCTGTTGTTTATCCACTACATTTCACCTTGTCCTATCCCACTACATTTCATCCTGTCCTATACCCACTTCTTTCATCTTGTCCTATACCCACTACATTTCATCCTGTCCTTTACCCACTACATTTCACCCTGTCCTTTACCCACTACTTTTCACCCTGTACTTTACCCACTACATTTCACCCTGTCCTATACCCACTACATTTCACCCTGTCCTTTACCCACTACATTTCATCCTGTCCTATACCCACTATATTTCACCCTGTCCTTTTCCCACTACATTTCATCCTGTCCTATACCCACTACATTTCTTCCTGTCCTTTATCCACTACATGTCATTGTGTCCTTTACCCACTACATTTCATCCCATCCTTTACGCACTACTTTTCATCTTGTCCTATACCCCCTTCATTTCACCCTGTCCTTTACCCACTATTTTCATCCTGTCCTTTACCCACTACATTTCATCCTGTCCTGTACCCACTACATTTCATCTTTTCCTTTAGCCACTACATTTCATACTGTCCTTTACCCACTACATTTGATCCTGTCCTTTACCCACTACATTTTACCCTGTCCTATACCTACTACAATTTCATACCATCCTATACCCACTACATTTCATCCTGTCCTTTATGTAATACATTTCACCCTGTCCTTTACCCACTACATTTCATCCTGTCCTATACCCACTACATTTCACCTGTCCTATACCCACTACATTTCACCCTGTCCGATACCTACTACATTTCATCCTGTCCTTTACCCACTACATTTCATCCTGTCCTATACCCACGACATTTCATCCCATCCTATACCCACTACATTTCTTCTTGTCCTTTATCCACTACATGTCATTGTGTCCTTTACCCACTACATTTCATCCCATCCTTTACGCACTACTTTTCATCTTGTCCTATACACAATTCATTTCTCCCTGTCCTTTACCCACTATATTTCATCCTGTCCTTTACCCACTACATTTCATCCTGTCCTGTACCCACTGCATTTCATCTTGTCCTTTACCCACTACATTTCATCCTGTCCTTTACCCACTACATTTTACCCTGTCCTATACCTACTACATTTCATCCGATCCTATACCCACTACCTTTCATCCCATCCTATACCTACTTCATTTCACTCTCTCCCATTCCCACTACATTTCATCCTGTCCTTTATGTAATACATTTCATCCTGTACTATACCCACTACATTTCACCCTTTCCTATACGCACTACATTTCATCCTGTCCTCTACACACTACATTTCACCCGGTCCTATAGCCACTACATTTCATCCTGTCCTATACCCACTACATTTCATTCTGTCCTTTTCCCACTACATTTCATCCTGTCCTATACCCACTACATTTCATCCCATTCTTTAGCCACTACATTTGATCCTGTCCTATACCCACTACATTTCACACTGTCCTATACCCACTACATTTCATCCTGTCCTATATCCACTACATTTCACCCTGTCCTTTACCCACTACATTTCATCAAGTCCTCTACCCACTACATTTCATCCTGTCCTATACCCACTACATTTCATCCTGTCCTATACCCACTACATTTCATCCTGCTCTATACCCACTGCATTTCATCCTGTATTTTACCCACTACATTTTCATAGTGTCTTTTACCCACTACATTTCATAGTGTCTTTTACCCACTACATTTCATCCTGTCTTTTACCCACTACATTTCATCCTGTCCTATACCCACTACATTTCATCCCATCCTATACCCACTACATTTCATCCCATTCTTTAGCCACTACATTTCATCCTGTCCTTTAGCCACTACATTTCATCCTGTCCTTTACCCACTATATTTATCCTGTCCTATACCCACTACATTTCATCCTGTCTTTTACCCACTACATTTCATCCTGTCCTACACCCACTACATTTCATCCCATCCTATACCCACTACATTTCATCCCATTCTTTAGCCACAACATTTCATCCTGTCCTTTACCCACTACATTTCATCCTGTATTTTACCCACTATATTTATCCCGTCATATACACATTACATTTAATCCTGTTCGATATCATTTACTTTTCATCCTGTCTTTTCCCCACTATATTTCATCCTGTTGTTTATCCACTTCATTTCATCTTGTCCTATACCCAATTCATTTCATCCTGTCCTTTACTCGTTGCATTTCATCCTGTCCTATGCCCACTACATTTCATCCTGTCCTATACCCACTACATTTCTTCCTGTCCTTTATCCACTACATTTCACCCTGTCCTTTACCCACTACATTTCATCCCATCCTTTACGCACTACTTTTCATCTTGTCCTGTACCCGCTTCATTTCACCCTGTCCTTTACCCACTATATTTCATCCTGTCCTTTACCCAATACATTTCATCCTGTCCTGTACCCACTACATTTCATCTTGTCCTATAGCCACTACATTTCATACTGTCCTTTACCCACAGCATTTCACCCTGTCATAAACCCACTACATTTCATCCCATCCTATACCTACTTCATTTCACTCTCTCCCATACCCACTACATTTCATCCTGTACTATACCCACTACATTTCATCCTTTCCTATACGCACTACATTTCACCCGGTCCTATACCCACTACATTTCAACCTGTCCTATACCCACTACATTTCACCCTGTCCTTTACCCACTACATTTCATCCAGTCCTATACCCACTACATTTCACCCTGTCCTTTACCCAGTGTAGTTCATTCTGTCCTATACGCACTACATTTCATCCTTTCGTCTACCCACCACATTTCATCCTGTTCTTTACCCACTAGATTTCATCTTGTCCTATACTCACTGCATTTCATTCCATCCGTACCCACTACATTTCATCACATTCTTTACCCACTACATTTCATCCTCTCCTATACCCAGTACATTTCACCCTGTCCTTTACCCACTACATTTCACCCTGTCCTATACCCACTACATTTCACCCTGTCCTATACCCACTACATTTCATCCTGTCCTATACCCAGTACATTTCACCCTGTTGTATATCCACTACATTTCTTCCTCTCCCAAACCCACTACATTTCATCCTGTTGTTTACCCACTACATTTCATCTTGTCCTTTACCCCCTGCATTTCATCCTGTCTTATACCCACTATATTTCATCCTGTCCTATACCCAATACATTTCATCCTGACCTATACCCACCAAATTTCTTCCTGTCCTATGCCGACTACATTTCATACTGTCCTTTTCCCACTACATTTGATCCTGTCCTATGCCCACTACATTTCATCCTGTCCTATACCCACTACATTTCATTCTGTCCTTTACCCCCTGCATTTCATCCTGTCCTATACCCAGTACATTTCACCCTGTCCTTTACGCACTACATTTCATCCTGTCCAATACCCACTGCATTTCACCCTATCCGATACCCACTTCATTTCATCCTGTCCTATACCCACTACATTTCATCCTGTCCTATTCCCAACACATTTCTTCCTGTCCTATGCCGACTACATTTCATCCTGTCATTTACCTACTACATTTCATCCTTTCCTTTACTCACTACATTTCATCCTGTCCTATACCCAATACATTTCATCCTCTTCTTTACCCACTACATTTCATCTTGTCCTATACCCACTACATTTAATCCTGTCCTACACCCCCTATATTTCACCCAGTCCTTTACCCACGACATTTGACCCTATCCAATAACCACTACATTTCATCCTGTCCTATACCCACTACATTTCATCCTGTTGTTTATCCACTACATTTCACCTTGTCCTATCCCACTACATTTCATCCTGTCCTATACCCACTTCTTTCATCTTGTCCTATACCCACTACATTTCATCCTGTCCTTTACCCACTACATTTCACCCTGTCCTTTACCCACTACTTTTCACCCTGTCCTTTACCCACTACATTTCACCCTGTCCTATACCCACTACATTTCACCCTGTCCTTTACCCACTACATTTCATCCTGTCCTATACCCACTATATTTCACCCTGTCCTTTTCCCACTACATTTCATCCTGTCCTATACCCACTACATTTCTTCCTGTCCTTTATCCACTACATGTCATTGTGTCCTTTACCCACTACATTTCATCCCATCCTTTACGCACTACTTTTCATCTTGTCCTATACCCCCTTCATTTCACCCTGTCCTTTACCCACTATTTTCATCCTGTCCTTTACCCACTACATTTCATCCTGTCCTGTACCCACTACATTTCATCTTTTCCTTTAGCCACTACATTTCATACTGTCCTTTACCCACTACATTTGATCCTGTCCTTTACCCACTACATTTTACCCTGTCCTATACCTACTACAATTTCATACCATCCTATACCCACTACATTTCATCCTGTCCTTTATGTAATACATTTCATCCTGTACTATACCCACTACATTTCACCCTTTCCTATACGCACTACATTTCACACTGTCCTATACCCACTACTTTTCATCCTGTCCTCTACACACTACATTTCACCCGGTCCTATAGCCACAACGTTTCATCCTGTCCTATACCCATTACATTTCATTCTGTCCTTTTCCCACTATATTTGATCCTGTCCCATACCCACTACATTTCACCCTGTCCTATACCCAGTACATTTCACCCTGTCCTTTACGCACTACATTTCATCCTGTCCAATACCCACTGCATTTCACCCTATCCGATACCCACTTCATTTCATCCTGTCCGATACCCACTACATTTCATCCTGTCCTATTCCCAACACATTTCTTCCTGTCCTATACCGACTACATTTCATCCTGTCATTTACCCACTACATTTCATCCTGTCCTATACCCACTACATTTCATCCTGTCCTATACCCAATACATTTCATCCTCTTCTTTACCCACTACATTTCATCTTGTCCTATACCCACTACATTTAATCCTGTCCTACACCCCCTATATTTCACCCAGTCCTTTACCCAGGACATTTCACCCTATCCTATAACCACTACATTTCATCCTGTCCTATACCCACTACATTTCATCCTGTTGTTTATCCACTACATTTCACCTTGTCCTATCCCACTACATTTCATCCTGTCCTATACCCACTTCTTTCATCTTGTCCTATACCCACTACATTTCATCCTGTCCTTTACCCACTACATTTCACCCTGTCCTTTTCCCACTACATTTCACCCTGTCCTATACCCACTACATTTCACCCTGTCCTTCACCCACTACATTTCATCCTGTCCTATACCCATTACATTTCACCCTGTCCTTTACCCACTACATTTCATCCTGTCCTATACCCACTACATTTCTTCCTGTCCTTTATCCACTACATTTCATTGTGTCCTTTACCCACTACATTTCATCCCATCCTTTACGCACTACTTTTCATCTTGTCCTCTACCCCCTTCATTTCACCCTGTCCTTTACCCACTATATTTCATCCTGTCCTTTACCCACTACATTTCATCCTGTCCTGTACCCACTGCATTTCATCTTGTCCTTTACCCACTACATTTCATCCTGTCCTTTACCCACTACATTTTACCCTGTCCTATACCTCCTTCATTTCACTCTCTCCCATTCCCACTACATTTCATCCTGTCCTTTATGTAATACATTTCATCCTGTACTATACCCACTACATTTCACCCTTTCCTATACGCACTACATTTCACACTGTCCTATACCCACTACTTTTCATCCTGTCCTCTACACACTACATTTCACCCGGTCCTATACCCACTACATTTCATCCTGTCCTATACCCACTACATTTCACCCTGTCCTTTACCCACTACATTTCATCCAGTCCTATACCCACTACATTTCATCCTGTCCTTTACCCACTATAGGTCATCCTATCCTATACGCACGACATTTCATCCTTTCCTCCAACCACTACGTTTCATCCTGTTCTTTACCCACTAGATTTCATCTTGTCCTATACTCACTGCATTTCATTCCATCCTGTACCCACTACATTTCATCCCATTCTTTACTCACTACATTTCATCCTGTCCTATACCCACTACATTTCACTCTGTTGTATATCCAGTACATTTCTTCCTCTCCTATACCCACTACATTTCATCCTGTTGTTTATCCACTTCATTTCATCTTGTCCTATACCCAATTCATTTCATCCAGTCCTTTTCCCACTACATTTCGTATTGTCCTTTTCCCCCTGAACTTCATCCTGTCCTATACCCACTACTTTTCATCCTGTCCTACACCCACTACATTTAATCCTGTCCTATACCCACCAAATTTCTTCCTGTCCTATGCCGACTACATTTCATCCTGTCCTTTACGTACTACATTTCATCCTGTCCTTTACTCACTACATTTCACCCTGTCCTATACCCACTACATTTCATCCTGTTCTTTACCCACTACATTTTATCCTGTCCTTTACCCACTACATTTTACCCTGTCCTATACCCACTACATTTCATCCCATCCTATACCCATGACACTTCATCCCATCCTATACCTACTACATTTCACTCTGTCCCATACCCACTACATTTCATCCTGTCCTTTACGTACTACATTTCATCCTGTACTATACCCACTACTTTTTCGCCTTTCCTATACGCACTACATTTCACACTGTCCTATACCCACTACATTTCATCCTGTCCTATACCCACTACATTTCATTCTGTCCTTTTCCCACTACATTTGATCCTGTCCTATATCCACTACATTTCACCCTTTCCTTTACCCACTACATTTCATCAAGTCCTCTACCCACTACATTTCATCCTGTCCTATACCCACTACATTTCATCCTGTCCTATACCCACTACATTTCATCCTGTCCTATACCCACTACATTTCATCCCATCCTATACCCACTCCATTTCATCCCATTCTTTAGCCACTACATTTCATCCTGTCCTTTACCCACTACATTTCATCCTGTCCTTTACCCACTATATTTATTCTGTCATATACACATTACATTTCATCCTGTTCGATATCATTTACTTTTCATCCTGTCTTTTCCCCACTATATTTCATCCTGTTGTTTATCCACTTCATTTCATCTTGTCCTATACCCAATTCATTTCACCCTGTCCTTTACTCCTTGCATTTCATCCTGTCCTATGCCCACTACATTTCATCCTGTCCAATACCCACTACATTTCACCCTGTCCTATACCCACTACATTTCACCCTGTCCTTTACCCACTACATTTCATCCTGTCCTATACCCACTACATTTCACCCTGTCCTTTACCCACTACATTTCATCCTGTCCTATACCCACTACATTTCTTCCTGTCCTTTATCCACTACATTTCATTGTGTCCTTTACCCACTACATTTCATCCCATCCTTTACGCACTACTTTTCATCTTGTCCTATACCCCCTTCATTTCACCCTGTCCTTTACCCACTATATTTCATCCTGTCCTTTACCCACTACATTTCATCCAGTCCTATACCCACTACATTTCATCCTGTCCTTTACCCACTATAGTTCATCCTATCCTATACGCACGACATTTCATCCTTTCCTCCAACCACTACGTTTCATCCTGTTCTTTACCCACTAGATTTCATCTTGTCCTATACTCACTGCATTTCATTCCATCCTGTACCCACTACATTTCATCCCATTCTTTACTCACTACATTTCATCCTGTCCTATACCCAGTACATTTCACTCTGTTGTATATCCAGTACATTTCTTCCTCTCCTATACCCACTACATTTCATCCTGTTGTTTATCCACCTCATTTCATCTTGTCCTATACCCAATTCATTTCATCCAGTCCTTTACCCACTACATTTCGTATTGTCCTTTTCCCCCTGAATTTCATCCTGTCCTATGCCGACTACATTTCATCCTGTCCTTTACCTACTACATTTCATCCTGTCCTTTACTCACTACATTTCACCCTGTCCTATACCCACTACATTTCATCCTGTTCTTAACCCACTACATTTTATCCTGTCCTTTACCCACTACATTTTACCCTGTCCTATACCCACTACATTTCATCCCATCCTATACCCATGACACTTCATCCCATCCTATACCTACTACATTTCACTCTGTCCCATACCCACTACATTTCATCCTGTCCTTTACGTACTACATTTCATCCTGTACTATACCCACTACTTTTTCGCCTTTCCTATACGCACTACATTTCTCACTGTCCTATACCCACTACTTTTCATCCTGCTCTGTACCCACTGCATTTCATCCTGTCCTTTACCCACTACATTTCACCCTCTCCTATAGCCACTACATTTCATCCTGTCCTATACCCACTACATTTGATCCCGTCCTATACCCACTACATTTCATCCTGTCCTATATCCACTACATTTCACCCTGTCCTTTACCCACTACATTTCATCAAGTCCTCTACCCACTACATTTCATCCTGTCCTATACCCACTACATTTCACCCTGTCCTACACCCACTACATTTCATCCTGTTCTTTACCCACTACATTTTATCCTGTCCTTTACCCACTACATTTTTCCCTGTCCTATACCCACTACATTTCATCCTGTCCTTTACGTACTACATTTCATCCTGTACTATACCCACTACTTTTTCGCCTTTCCTATACGCACTACATTTCACACTGTCCTATACCCACTACTTTTCATCCTGTCCTCTACACACTACATTTCATCCTGTCCTATACCCACTACATTTCATCCTGCTCTGTACCCACTGCATTTCATCCTGTCCTTTACCCACTACATTTCACCCTCTCCTATAGCCACTACATTTCATCCTGTCCTATACCCACTACATTTGATCCCGTCCTATACCCACTACATTTCAACCTGTCCTATATCCACTACATTTCACCCTGTCCTTTACCCACTACATTTCATCAAGTCCTCTACCCACTACATTTCATCCTGTCCTATACCCACTACATTTCATCCTGTCCTATACCCACTACATTTCATCCCATCCTATACCCACTCCATTTCATCCCAATCTTTAGCCACTACATTTCATCCTGTCCTTTTCCACACTACATTTCATCCTGTCCTTTACCCACTATATTTATCCTGTCATATACACATTACATTTCATCCTGTTCGATATCATTTACTTTTCATCCTGTCTATTCCCCACTATATTTCATCCTGTTGTTTATCCACTTCATTTCATCTTGTCCTATACCCAATTCATTTCACCCTGTCCTTTACTCCTTGCATTTCATCCTGTCCTATGCCCACTACATTTCATCCTGTCCAATACCCACTACATTTCACCCTGTCCTATACCCACTACATTTCACCCTGTCCTTTACCCACTACATTTCATCCTGTCCTATACCCACTACATTTCACCCTGTCCTTTACCCACTACATTTCATCCTGTCCTTTACCCACTACATTTCTTCCTGTCCTATACCCACTACATTTCACCCTGTCCTTTACCCACTACATTTCATCCTGTCCTATACCCACTACATTTCTTCCTGTCCTTTATCCACTACATTTCATTGTGTCCTTTACCCACTACATTTCATCCCATCCTTTACGCACTACTTTTCATCTTGTCCTATACCCCCTTCATTTCACCCTGTCCTTTACCCACTATATTTCATCCTGTCCTTTACCCACTACATTTCATCCTGTCCTGTACCCACTGCATTTCATCTTGTCCTTTACCCACTACATTTCATCCTGTCCTTTACCCACTACATTTTACCCAGTCCTATACCCACTACATTTCATCCCATCCTATACCCACTACATTTCATCCCATCCTATACCTACTTCATTTCACTCTCTCCCATACCCACTACATTTCATCCTGTCCTTTATGTACTACATTTCATCCTGTACTATACCCACTACATTTCACCCTTTCCTATACGCACTACATTTCACACTGTCCTATACCCACTACTTTTCATCCTGTCCTCTACACACTACATTTCACCCGGTCCTATACCCACTACATTTCATCCTGTCCTATACCCACTACATTTCACCCTGTCCTTTACCCACTACATTTCATCCAGTCCTATACCCACTACATTTCATCCTGTCCTTTACCCACTATAGGTCATTCTATCCTATACGCACGACATTTCATCCTTTCCTCCAACCACTACGTTTCATCCTGTTCTTTACCCACTAGATTTCATCTTGTCCTATACTCACTGCATTTCATTCCATCCTGTACCCACTACATTTCATCCCATTCTTTACTCACTACATTTCATCCTGTCCTATACCCACTACATTTCACTCTGTTGTATATCCAGTACATTTCTTCCTCTCCTATACCCACTACATTTCATCCTGTTGTTTATCCACTTCATTTCATCTTGTCCTATACCCAATTCATTTCATCCAGTCCTTTTCCCACTACATTTCGTATTGTCCTTTTCCCCCTGAACTTCATCCTGTCCTATACCCACTACATTTCATCCTGTCCTACACCCACTACATTTAATCCTGTCCTATACCCACCAAATTTCTTCCTGTCCTATGCCGACTACATTTCATCCTGTCCTTTACGTACTACATTTCATCCTGTCCTTTACTCACTTCATTTCACCCTGTCCTATACCCACTACATTTCATCCTGTTCTTTACCCACTACATTTTATCCTGTCCTTTACCCACTACATTTTACCCTGTCCTATACCCACTACATTTCATCCCATCCTATACCCATGACACTTCATCCCATCCTATACCTACTACATTTCACTCTGTCCCATACCCACTACATTTCATCCTGTCCTTTACGTACTACATTTCATCCTGTACTATACCCACTACTTTTTCGCCTTTCCTATACGCACTACATTTCACACTGTCCTATACCCACTACATTTCATCCTGTCCTATACCCACTACATTTCATTCTGTCCTTTTCCCACTACATTTGATCCTGTCCTATATCCACTACATTTCACCCTGTCCTTTACCCACTACATTTCATCAAGTCCTCTACCCACTACATTTCATCCTGTCCTATACCCACTACATTTCATCCTGTCCTATACCCACTACATTTCATCCTGTCCTATACCCACTACATTTCATCCCATCCTATACCCACTCCATTTCATCCCATTCTTTAGCCACTACATTTCATCCTGTCCTTTACCCACTACATTTCATCCTGTCCTTTACCCACTATATTTATTCTGTCATATACACATTACATTTCATCCTGTTCGATATCATTTACTTTTCATCCTGTCTTTTCCCCACTATATTTCATCCTGTTGTTTATCCACTTCATTTCATCTTGTCCTATACCCAATTCATTTCACCCTGTCCTTTACTCCTTGCATTTCATCCTGTCCTATGCCCACTACATTTCATCCTGTCCAATACCCACTACATTTCACTCTGTCCTATACCCACTACATTTCACCCTGTCCTTTACCCACTACATTTCATCCTGTTCTATACCCACTACATTTCACCCTGTCCTTTACCCACTACATTTCATCCTGTCCTATACCCACTACATTTCTTCCTGTCCTTTATCCACTACATTTCATTGTGTCCTTTACCCACTACATTTCATCCCATCCTTTACGCACTACTTTTCATCTTGTCCTATACCCCCTTCATTTCACCCTGTCCTTTACCCACTATATTTCATCCTGTCCTTTACCCACTACATTTCATCCTGTCCTGTACCCACTGCATTTCATCTTGTCCTATAGCCACTACATTTCATACTGTCCTTTACCCACTACATTTCATCCTGTCCTTTACCCACTACATTTTACCCTGTCCTATACCCACTACATTTCATCCCATCCTATACCCACTACATTTCATCCCATCCTATACCTACTTCATTTCACTCTCTCCCATACCCACTACATTTCATCCTGTCCTCTATGTACTACATTTCATCCTGTACTATACCCACTACATTTCACCCTTTCCTATACGCACTACATTTCACACTGTCCTATATCCACTACTTTTCATCCTGTCCTCTACACACTACATTTCACCCGGTCCTATACCCACTACATTTCATCCTGTCCTATACCCACTACATTTCACCCTGTCCTTTACCCACTACATTTCATCCAGTCCTATACCCACTACATTTCATCCTGTCCTTTACCCACTCTAGTTCATCCTATCCTATACGCACGACATTTCATCCTTTCCTCCAACCACTACGTTTCATCCTGTTCTTTACCCACTAGATTTCATCTTGTCCTATACTCACTGCATTTCATTCCATCCTGTACCCTCTACATTTCATCCCATTCTTTACTCACTACATTTCATCCTGTCCTATACCCAGGACATTTCACTCTGTTGTATATCCAGTACATTTCTTCCTCTCCTATACCCACTATATTTCATCCTGTTGTTTATCCACTTCATTTCATTCTGTCCTATACCCAATTCATTTCATCCAGTCCTTTACCCACTACATTTCGTATTGTCCTTTTCCCCCCGGAATTTCATCCTGTCCTATACCCACTACATTTCATCCTGTCCTACACCCACTACATTTCATCCTGTCCTTTACTCACTACATTTCACCCTGTCCTATACCCACTACATTTCATCCTGTTCTTTACCCACTACATTTTATACTGTTCTTTACCCACTACATTTTACCCTGTCCTATACCCACTACATTTCATCCCATCCTATACCCATGACACTTCATCCCATCCTATACCTACTACATTTCACTCTGTCCCATACCCACTACATTTCATCCTGTCCTTTACGTACTACATTTCATCCTGTCCTATACCCACTACATTTCATCCCATTCTTTAGCCACTACATTTCATCCTGTCCTTTACCCACTACATTTCATCCTGTATTTTACCCACTATATTTATCCTGTCATATACACATTACATTTCATCCTGTTCGATATCATTTACTTTTCATCCTGTCTTTTCCCCACTACATTTCATCCTGTCCTTTACCCACTATATTTATCCTGTCCTATACCCACTACATTTCATCCTGTCTTTTACCCACTACATTTCATCCTGTCCTATGCCCACTACATTTCATCCCATCCTATACCCACTACATTTCATCCCATTCTTTAGCCACTACATTTCATCCTGTCCTTTACCCACTACATTTCATCCCATCCTTTACGCACTACTTTTCATCTTGTCCTGTACCCGCTTCATTTCACCCTGTCCTTTACCCACTATATTTCATCCTGTCCTTTACCCAATACATTTCATTCTGTCCAGTACCCACTACATTTCATCTTGTCCTATAGCCACTACATTTCATACTGTCCTTTACCCACAGCATTTCACCCTGTCCTAAACCCACTACATTTCATCCCATCCTATACCCACTACATTTCATCCCATCCTATACCTACATCATTTCACTCTCTCCCATACCCACTACATTTCATCCTGTACTATACCCACTACATTTCACCCTTTCCTATACGCACTACATTTCACCCGGTCCTATACCCACTACATTTCATCCAGTTCTATACCCACTACATTTCACCCTGTCCTTTACCCACTACATTTCATCCAGTCCTATACCCACTACATTTCATCCTGTCCTTTACCCAGTATAGTTCATCCTATCCTATACGCACGACATTTCATCCTTTCCTCCAACCACTACGTTTCATCCTGTTCTTTACCCACTAGATTTCATCTTGTCCTATACTCACTGCATTTCATTACATCCTGTACCCACTACATTTCATCCCATTCTTTACTCACTACATTTCATCCTGTCCTATACCCAGTACATTTCACTCTGTTGTATATCCAGTACATTTCTTCCTCTCCTATACCCACTACATTTCATCCTGTTGTTTATCCACTTCATTTCATCTTGTCCTATACCCAATTCATTTCATCCAGTCCTTTACCCACTACATTTCGTATTGTCCGTTTCCCCCTGAATTTCATCCTGTCCTATGCCGACTACATTTCATCCTGTCCTTTACCTACTACATTTCATCCTGTCCTTTACTCACTACATTTCACCCTGTCCTATACCCACTACATTTCATCCTGTTCTTAACCCACTACATTTTATCCTGTCCTTTACCCACTACATTTTACCCTGTCCTATACCCACTACATTTCATCCCATCCTATACCCATGACACTTCATCCCATCCTATACCTACTACAATTCACTCTGTCCCATCCCCACTACATTTCATCCTGTCCTTTACGTACTACATTTCATCCTGTACTATACCCACTACTTTTTCGCCTTTCCTATACGCACTACATTTCACACTGTCCTATACCCACTACTTTTCATCCTGTCCTCTACACACCACATTTCATCCTGTCCTATACCCACTACATTTCATCCTGCTCTGTACCCACTGCATTTCATCCTGTCCTTTACCCACTACATTTCACCCTCTCCTATAGCCACTACATTTCATCCTGTCCTATACCCACTACATTTGATCCCGTCCTCTACCCACTACATTTCATCCTGTCCTATACCCACTACATTTCATCCTGTCCTATACCCACTACATTTCATCCTGTCCTATACCCACTACATTTCATCCCTTCCTATACCCACTCCATTTCATCCCATTCTTTAGCCACTACATTTCATCCTGTCCTTTACCCACTACATTTCATCCTGTCCTTTACCCACTATATTTATCCTGTCATATACACATTACATTTCATCCTGTTCGATATCATTTACTTTTCATCCTGTCTTTTCCCCACTATATTTCATCCTGTTGTTTATCCACTTCATTTCATCTTGTCCTATACCCAATTCATTTCACCCTGTCCTTTACTCCTTGCATTTCATCCTGTCCTATGCCCACTACATTTCATCCTGTCCAATACCCACTACAATTCACCCTGTCCTATACCCACTACATTTCACCCTGTCCTTTACCCACTACATTTCATCCTGTCCTATACCCACTACATTTCACCCTGTCCTTTACCCACTACATTTCATCCTGTCCTATACCCACTACATTTCTTCCTGTCCTTTATCCACTACATTTCATTGTGTCCTTTACCCACTACATTTCATCCCATCCTTTACGCACTACTTTTCATCTTGTCCTATACCCCCTTCATTTCACCCTGTCCTTTACCCACTATATTTCATCCTGTCCTTTACCCACTACATTTCATCCTGTCCTGTACCCACTGCATTTCATCTTGTCCTATAGCCACTACATTTCATACTGTCCTTTACCCACTACATTTCATCCTGTCCTTTACCCACTACATTTTACCCTGTCCTATACCCACTACATTTCATCCCATCCTATACCCACTACATTTCATCCCATCCTATACCTACTTCATTTCACTCTCTCCCATACCCACTACATTTCATCCTGTCCTCTATGTACTACATTTCATCCTGTACTATACCCACTACATTTCACCCTTTCCTATACGCACTACATTTCACACTGTCCTATATCCACTACTTTTCATCCTGTCCTCTACACACTACATTTCACCCGGTCCTATACCCACTACATTTCACCCTGTCCTTTACCCACTACATTTCATCCAGTCCTATACCCACTACATTTCATCTTGTCCTTTACCCACTCTAGTTCATCCTATCCTATACGCACGACATTTCATCCTTTCCTCCAACCACTACGTTTCATCCTGTTCTTTACCCACTAGATTTCATCTTGTCCTATACTCACTGCATTTCATTCCATTCTGTACCCACTACATTTCATCCCATTCTTTACTCACCACATTTCATCCTGTCCTATACCCAGGACATTTCACTCTGTTGTATATCCAGTACATTTCTTCCTCTCCTATACCCACTATATTTCATCCTGTTGTTTATCCACTTCATTTCATTCTGTCCTATACCCAATTCATTTCATCCAGTCCTTTACCCACTACATTTCGTATTGTCCTTTTCCCCCTGAATTTCATCCTGTCCTATACCCACTACATTTCATCCTGTCCTACACCCACTACATTTCATCCTGTCCTTTACCTACTACATTTCATCCTGTCCTTTACTCACTACATTTCACCCTGTCCTATACCCACTACATTTCATCCTGTTCTTTACCCACTACATTTTATACTGTTCTTTACCCACTACATTTTACCCTGTCCTATACCCACTACATTTCATCCCATCCTATACCCATGACACTTCATCCCATCCTATACCTACTACATTTCACTCTGTCCCATACCCACTACATTTCATCCTGTCCTTTACGTACTACATTTCATCCTGTCCTATACCCACTACATTTCATCCCATTCTTTAGCCACTACATTTCATCCTGTCCTTTACCCACTACATTTCATCCTGTATTTTACCCACTATATTTATCCTGTCATATACCCACTACATTTCATCCTGTCTTTTACCCACTACATTTCATCCTGTCCTATGCCCACTACATTTCATCCCATCCTATACCCACTACATTTCATCCCATTCTTTAGCCACTACATTTCATCCTGTCCTTTACCCACTACATTTCATCCCATCCTTTACGCACTACTTTTCATCTTGTCCTGTACCCGCTTCATTTCACCCTGTCCTTTACCCACTATATTTCATCCTGTCCTTTGCCCAATACATTTCATCCTGTCCTGTACCCACTACATTTCATCTTGTCCTATAGCCACTACATTTCATACTGTCCTTTACCCACAGCATTTCACCCTGTCCTAAACCCACTACATTTCATCCCATCCTATACCCACTACATTTCATCCCATCCTATACCTACTTCATTTCACTCTCTCCCATACCCACTACATTTCATCCTGTACTATACCCACTACATTTCACCCTTTCCTATATGCACTACATTTCACCCGGTCCTATACCCACTACATTTCATCCAGTCCTATACCCACTACATTTCACCCTGTCCTTTACCCACTACATTTCACCCAGTCCTATACCCACTACATTTCACCCTGTCCTATACCCACTACATTTCACCCTGTCCTTTACCCACTACATTTCATCCTGTCCTATACCCATTACATTTCACCCTGTCCTTTACCCACTACATTTCATCCTGTCCTATACCCACTACATTTCTTCCTGTCCTTTATCCACTACATTTCATTGTGTCCTTTACCCACTACATTTCATCCTGTCCTGTACCCACTGCATTTCATCTTGTCCTTTACCCACTACATTTCATCCTGTCCTTTACCCACTACATTTTACCCTGTCCTATACCTACTACATTTCATCCCATCCTATACCCACTACATTTCATCCCATCCTATACCTACTTCATTTCACTCTCTCCCATTCCCACTAAATTTCATCCTGTCCTTTATGTAATACATTTCATCCTGTACTATACCCACTACATTTCACCCTTTCCCATACGCACTACATTTCACACTGTCCTATACCCACTACTTTTCATCCTGTCCTCTACACACTACATTTCACCCGGTCCTATAGCCACTACATTTCATCCTGTCCTATACCCACTACATTTAATTCTGTCCTTTTCCCACTACATTTCATCCTGTCCTATACCCACTACATTTCATCCCATTCTTTAGCCACTACATTTGATCCTGTCCTATACCCACTACATTTCACACTGTCCTATACCCACTACATTTCATCCTGTCCTATATCCACTACATTTCACGCTGTCCTTTACCCACTACATTTCATCAAGTCCTCTACCCACTACATTTCATCCTGTCCTATACCCACTACATTTCATCCTGTCCTATACCCACTACATTTCATCCTGCTCTATACCCACTGCATTTCATCCTGTATTTTACCCACTACATTTCATAGTGTCTTTTACCCACTACATTTCATCCTGTCTTTTACCCACTACATTTCATAGTGTCTTTTACCCACTACATTTCATCCTGTCTTTTACCCACTACATTTCATCCTGTCCTATACCCACTACATTTCATCCCATCCTATACCCACTACATTTCATCCCATTCTTTAGCCACTACATTTCATCCTGTCCTTTAGCCACTACATTTCATCCTGTCCTTTACCCACTATATTTATCCTGTCCTATACCCATTACATTTCATCCTGTCTTTTACCCACTACATTTCTTCCTGTCCTACACCCACTACATTTCATCCCATCCTATACCCACAACATTTCATCCCATTCTTTAGCCACTACATTTCATCCTGTCCTTTACCCACTACATTTCATCCTGTATTTTACCCACTATATTTATCCCGTCATATACACATTACATTTCATCCTGTTCGATATCATTTACTTTTCATCCTGTCTTTTCCCCACTATATTTCATCCTGTTGTTTATCCACTTCATTTCATCTTGTCCTATACCCAATTCATTTCACCCTGTCCTTTACTCGTTGCATTTCATCCTGTCCTATGCCCACTACATTTCATCCTGTCCTATACCCACTACATTTCACCCTGTCCTTTACCCACTACATTTCATCCTGCCCTATACCCACTACATTTCATCTTGTCCTATACCCACTACATTTCACCCTGTCCTTTACCCACTACATTTCACCCTGTCCTTTACCCACTACATTTCACCCTGTCCTATACCCACTACATTTCTTCCTGTCCTTTATCCACTACATTTCATTGTGTCCTTTACCCACTACATTTCATCCCATCCTTTACGCACTACTTTTCATCTCGTCCTGTACCCGCTTCATTTCACCCTGTCCTTTACCCGCTATATTTCATCCTGTCCTTTACCCAATACATTTCATCCTGTCCTGTACCCACTACATTTCATCTTGTCCTATAGCCACTACATTTCATACTGTCCTTTACCCACAGCATTTCACCCTGTCCTAAACCCACTACATTTCATCCCATCCTATACCTACTTCATTTCACTCTCTCCCATACCCACTACATTTCATCCTGTACTATACCCACTACATTTCATCCTTTCCTATACGCACTACATTTCACCCGGTCCTATACCCACTACATTTCATCCAGTCCTATACCCACTACATTTCACCCTGTCCTTTACCCACTACATTTCATCCAGTCCTATACCCACTACATTTCACCCTGTCCTTTACCCAGTATAGTTCATTCTGTCCTATACGCACTACATTTCATCCTTTCGTCTACCCACTACATTTCATCCTGTCCTTTACCTATCTACAATTCATCTTGTCCTTTACCACTACATTTCATCCTGTCCTATACCCACTACATTTCAACCTGTCCTATACCCACTACATTTCACCCTGTCCTTTACCCACTACATTTCATCCAGTCCTATACCCACTACATTTCACCCTGTCCTTTACCCAGTATAGTTCATTCTGTCCTATACGCACTACATTTCATCCTTTCGTCTACCCACTACATTTCATCCTGTTCTTTACCCACTAGATATCATCTTGTCCTATACTCACTGCATTTCATTCCATCCGTACCCACTACATTTCATCACATTCTTTACCCACTACATTTCATCCTGTCCTATACCCAGTACATTTCACCCTGTCCTTTACCCACTACATTTCATCCTGTCCTATACCCAGTACATTTCACCCTGTCCTTTACCCACTACATTTCACCCTGTCCTATACCCAGTACATTTCACCCTGTTGTATATCCACTACATTTCGTCCTCTCCCAAACCCACTACATTTCATCCTGTTGTTTACCCACTACATTTCATCTTGTCCTTTACCCCCTGCATTTCATCCTGTCCTATACCCACTATATTTCATCCTGTCCTATCCCCAATACATTTCATCCTGACCTATACCCACCAAATTTCTTCCTGTCCTATGCCGACTACATTTCATACTGTCCTATACCCACTACATTTCATTCTGTCCTTTTCCCACTACATTTGATCCTGTCCTATGCCCACTACATTTCATCCGGTCCTATACCCACTACATTTCATTCTGTCCTTTACCCCCTGCATTTCATCCTGTCCTATACCCAGTACATTTCACCCTGTCCTTTACGCACTACATTTCATCCTGTCCTATACCCACTGCATTTCACCCTATCCGATACCCACTTCATTTCATCCTGTCCTATACCCTCTACATTTCATCCTGTCCTATTCCCAACACATTTCTTCCTGTCCTATACCGACTACATTTCATCCTTTCCTTTACTCACTACATTTCATCCTGTCCTATACCCAATACATTTCATCCTCTTCTTTACCCACTACATTTCATCTTGTCCTATACCCACTACATTTAATCCTGTCCTACACCCCCTATATTTCACCCAGTCCTTTACCCACGACATTTCACCCTATCCTATAACCACTACATTTCATCCTGTCCTATACCCACTACATTTCATCCTGTTGTTTATCCACTACATTTCACCTTGTCCTATCCCACCACATTTCATCCTGTCCTATAGCCACTGCATTTCACCCAGTCCTATACCCACTACATTTCATCCTGTTCTTTACCCACTACATTTCATCCTGTTCTATACGCACTACATTTCATCCTGTCCTATACCCACTCCATTTCACCCTTTTCTTTACCCACTACATTTCACCCTGCCCTATACCCACTACATTTCATCCTGTTCTATACCCACTACATTTCATCCTGTTGTTTATCCACTACATTTCACCCTGTCCTATACCCTCTACATTTCATCCCATCCTATACCCACTACATTTCATCCTTTCCTATACCCACTACTCTTCATCCTGCCCTATACCCACTACATTTCACCCTGTCCTATACACACTATGTTTCATCCTGTCCTATACCCACTACATTTCATCTTGTCCTTTACGCACTACATTTCATCTTGTCCTTTACCCGCTACATTTCATCCTGTCCTATACCCACTACATTTCATCCTGTCCGATAGCTACTACATTTCACCCTGTCCTATACACACTCTGTTTCATCCTGTCCTTTACCCACTACATTTCATCTTGTCCTTTACCCAATACGTTTCATCTTGTCCTTTACCCACTACATTTCATCCTGTCTATTACGTAGTACATTTCATTATGTCCTTTACCCACTATATTTCATCCTGTCCTATACCCAATACATTTCATCGTGTTCTTTACCCACTACATTTCATCTTGTCCTATACCCACTTCATTTCATCCCATCCTATACCCACTACATTTCATCCCATTCTTTATCCACTACATTTCATCCTGTCCTTCACCCACGACATTTCTTCCTGTCCTATACCCATTACATTTCATCCTATTCATTACCCACTACATTTCATCCTGTCCTATACCCAGTACATTTCACCCTGTCCTTTACCCACTACATTTCACCCTGTCCTTTACCCACGATATTTCATCCTATCCTATACGCACTACAATTCATCGTTTCCTATACCCACTACATTTCATCCTGTTCTTTACCCACTAGATTTCATCTTGTCCTATACTCACTGCAATTCATTCCATCCGATACGCACTTCATTTCATTCCATTCTTTTCCCACTTCATTTCATCCTGTCCTATACCCACTACATTTCATCCTCTCCTATGTCCAGTACATTTCACCCTGTTGCATATCCAGTACATTTCATCCTGTCCTACACCCACTACATATCATGCTGTTGTTTATCCACTTCATTTCATCTTGTCCTATACCCACTTCATTTCACCTTGTCCTTTACCCACTACCTTTCACCTTCTCCATTACCCCCTGCATTTCATCCTGTCCTATACCCACTTCATTTCATCTGTCCTTTACCACTATATTTCATCCTGTCCTATACCCATCACATTTCATCCTGTCCTATACCCAATACATTTCATCCTGTTCTTTACCTACTACATTTTGTCTTGTCCTATACCCACTACATTTAATCATGTCCTATACCCACTACACTTCACCTTGTCCTTTACCCACTACATTTCATCCTGTCCTTTACCCACTACATTTCATCCTGTCCTTTACCCACTACATTTCATCCTGTCCTATACCCACTACATTTCACCCTGTCCTTTGCCCACTACATTTCATCCTGTCCTATACCCACTACATTTCATCCCATCCTATACCCACTACATTTCATCCCATTCTTTAGCCACTACATTTCATCCTGTCCTTTACCCACTACATTTCATCCTGTATTTTACCCACTATATTTATCCTGTCATATACACATTACATTTCATCCTGTTCGATATTATTTACTTTTCATCCTGTCTTTTCCCCACTATATTTCATCCTGTTGTTTATCCACTTCATTTCATCTTGTCCTATACCCAATTCATTTCACCCTGTCCTTTACTCCTTGCATTTCATCCTGTCCTATGCCCACTACATTTCATCCTGTCCTATACCCACTACATTTCACCCTGTCCTTTACCCACTACATTTCATCCTGTCCTATACCCACTACATTTCATCTTGTCCTATACCCACTACATTTCACCCTGTCCTTTACCCACTACATTTCACCCTGTCCTTTACCCACTACATTTCACCCTGTCCTATACCCACTACATTTCTTCCTGTCCTTTATCCACTACATTTCATTGTGTCCTTTACCCACTACATTTCATCTCATCCTTTACGCACTACTTTTCATCTTGTCCTGTACCCGCTTCATTTCACCCTGTCCTTTACCCGCTATATTTCATCCTGTCCTTTACCCAATACATTTCATCCTGTCCTGTACCCACTACATTTCATCTTGTCCTATAGCCACTACATTTCATACTGTCCTTTACCCACAGCATTTCACCCTGTCCTAAACCCACTACATTTCATCCCATCCTATACCTACTTCATTTCACTCTCTCCCATACCCACTACAATTCATCTTGTCCTTTACCACTACATTCCATCCTGTCCTATACCCACTACATTTCAACCTGTCCTATACCCACTACATTTCACCCTGTCCTTTACCCACTACATTTCATCCAGTCCTATACCCACTACATTTCACCCTGTCCTTTACCCAGTATAGTACATTCTGTCCTATACGCACTACATTTCATCCTTTCGTCTACCCACTACATTTCATCCTGTTCTTTACCCACTAGATTTCATCTTGTCCTATACTCACTGCATTTCATTCCATCCGTACCCACTACATTTCATCACATTCTTTACCCACTACATTTCATCCTGTCCTATACCCAGTACATTTCACCCTGTCCTTTACCCACTACATTTCACCCTGTCCTATACCCAGTACATTTCACCCTGTTGTATATCCACTACATTTCTTCCTCTCCCAAGCCCACTACATTTCATCCTGTTGTTTACCCACTACATTTCATCTTGTCCTTTACCCCCTGCATTTCATCCTGTCCTATACCCACTATATTTCATTCTGTCCTATACCCAATACATTTCATCCTGACCTATACCCACCAAATTTCTTCCTGTCCTATGCCGACTACATTTCATACTGTCCTATACCCACTACATTTCATTCTGTCCTTTTCCCACTACATTTGATCCTGTCCTATGCCCACTACATTTCATCCGGTCCTATACCCACTACATTTCATTCTGTCCTTTACCCCCTGCATTTCATCCTGTCCTATACCCAGTACATTTCACCCTGTCCTTTACGCACTACATTTCATCCTGTCCTATACCCACTGCATTTCACCCTATCCGATACCCACTTCATTTCATCCTGTCCTATACCCTCTACATTTCATCCTGTCCTATTCCCAACACATTTCTTCCTGTCCTATACCGACTACATTTCATCCTTTCCTTTACTCACTACATTTCATCCTGTCCTATACCCAATACATTTCATCCTCTTCTTTACCCACTACATTTCATCTTGTCCTATACCCACTACATTTAATCCTGTCCTACACCCCCTATATTTCACCCAGTCCTTTACCCACGACATTTCACCCTATCCTATAACCACTACATTTCATCCTGTCCTATACCCACTACATTTCATCCTGTTGTTTATCCACTACATTTCACCTTGTCCTATCCCACCACATTTCATCCTGTCCTATAGCCACTGCATTTCACCCAGTCCTATACCCACTACATTTCATCCTGTTCTTTACCCACTACATTTCATCCTGTTCTATACGCACTACATTTCATCCTGTCCTATACCCACTCCATTTCACCCTTTTCTTTACCCACTACATTTCACCCTGCCCTATATCCACTACATTTCATCCTGTTCTATACCCACTACATTTCATCCTGTTGTTTATCCACTACATTTCACCCTGTCCTATACCCTCTACATTTCATCCCATCCTATACCCACTACATTTCATCCTTTCCTATACCCACTACTCTTCATCCTGCCCTATACCCACTACATTTCACCCTGTCCTATACACACTATGTTTCATCCTGTCCTATACCCACTACATTTCATCTTGTCCTTTACCCACTGCATTTCATCTTGTCCTTTACCCGCTACATTTCATCCTGTCCTATACCCACTACATTTCATCCTGTCCGATAGCTACTACATTTCACCCTGTCCTATACACACTCTGTTTCATCCTGTCCTTTACCCACTACATTTCATCTTGTCCTTTACCCAATACGTTTCATCTTGTCCTTTACCCACTACATTTCATCCTGTCTATTACGTAGTACATTTCATTATGTCCTTTACCCACTATATTTCATCCTGTCCTATACCCAATACATTTCATCGTGTTCTTTACCCACTACATTTCATCTTGTCCTATACCCACTTCATTTCATCCCATCCTATACCCACTACATTTCATCCCATTCTTTATCCACTACATTTCATCCTGTCCTTTACCCACGACATTTCATCCTGTCCTATACCCATTACATTTCATCCTATTCATTACCCACTACATTTCATCCTGTCCTATACCCAGTACATTTCACCCTGTCCTTTACCCACTACATTTCACCCTGTCCTTTACCCACGATATTTCATCCTATCCTATACGCACTACAATTCATCGTTTCCTATACCCACTACATTTCATCCTGTTCTTTACCCACTAGATTTCATCTTGTCCTATACTCACTGCAATTCATTCCATCTGATACGCACTTCATTTCATTCCATTCTTTTCCCACTTCATTTCATCCTGTCCTATACCCACTACATTTCATCCTCTCCTATGTCCAGTACATTTCACCCTGTGGCATATCCAGTACATTTCATCCTGTCCTACACCCACTACATATCATGCTGTTGTTTATCCACTTCATTTCATCTTGTCCTATACCCACTTCATTTCACCTTGTCCTTTACCCACTACCTTTCACCTTCTCCATTACCCCCTGCATTTCATCCTGTCCTATACCCACTACATTTCATCCTGTCCTATATCCAGCACATTTCTTCCTGTCCTATACCGACTGCATTTCATACTGTCCTTCACCTACTACATTTCATCTTGTCCTTTACTCACTACATTTCATCCTGTCCTATACCCACTACATTTCATCCTGTTCTTTACGCACTACATTTTATCCTGTCCTATACCCACTACATTTCATCCCATCCTATACCCACTACATTTCATCCCATCCTATACCTACTACATTTCACTCTGTCCTATACTCACTACATTTCATCCTGTCCTTTACGTAGTTCATTTCATTCTGTCCTTTACCCACTACATTTGATCCTGCCCTATACCCACTTCATTTCACCCCGTCCTATACCCAGTGCATTTCATCCTGTCCTATACCCACTACATTTCACTCTGAGCTATACTCATTACATTTCATCCTGTCCTTTACGTTGTACATTTCATTCTGTCTTTTACCCACTACATTTCATCCTCTCCAGTACCCGCTACATTTCATCCTGCTCTCTACCCACTGCATTTATTCTGTCCTTTACCCACTGCATTTCACCCTGTCCTTTACCCACTCCATTTCATCCTGTCTTTTACCCACTACATTTCACCCTGTCTTTTACCCACTACATATCATCATGTCTTTTAAGCACTACATTTCATCCTGTCTTTTACCCACTACATTTCATCCTGCCTTTTACCCACTACATTTCATCCTGTCTTTCACCCACTACATTTCATCCCATCCTATACCTACTACATTTCACTCTGTCCCATACCCACTACATTTCATCCTGTCCTTTGCGTACTACATTTCATCCTGTCCTATACCCACTACATTTCACCCTGTCCTATATGCACTACAATTCCCAATGTCCTACACCCACTATTTTTCATCCTGTCCTATACCCACTACATTTCATCCCTTCCTATACCTACTACATTTCATCCCATCCTATACCTACTACATTTCACTCTGTCCCATACCCACTACATTTCACCCTGTCCTTTACCCACTACATTTCATCCTGTCCTATACCTACTACATTTCACCCTGTCCTTTACCCACTATTTATCGTCCTGTTCTATAGGCACTACATTTCATCCTTTCCTATACCCACTGCATTTCATCCGGTTCTTTACCCATTAGATTTCGTCTTGTCCTATACTCACTGCATTTCATTCCATCCTATACCCATTACATTTCATCCCATTCTTTACCCACCACATTTCATCCTGTCTTGTACCCACTTTATTTCACCCTGTCCTTTACCCACTACATTTCATCCCATCCTTTACTCACTACATTTCACCCTGTCCTATACCCACTACATTTCATCCCATCCTATACCCACTACATTTCATCCCATCCTATAGCTACTAGATTTCACTCTGTCCCATACCCACTACATTTCATCCTGTCCTTTACGTACTACATTTCATCCTGTCCTATACCCACAACATTTCACCCTGTCCTATATGCACTACAATTCCCAATGTCCTACACCCATTACTTTTCATCCTGTCCTATACCCACTACATTTCATCCCATCCTATACCTACTACATTTCACCCTGTCCTATACTCACTACATTTCATCCTGTCCTTTACGTAGTACATTTCATTCTGTCCTTTACCCTCTACATTTGATCCTGCCCTATACCCACTTCATTTCACCCTGTCCTATACCCACTGCATTTCATCCTGTCCTATACCCACTACATTTCACTCTGAGCTATACTCATTACATTTCATCCTGTCCTTTACGTTGTACATTTCATTCTGTCCTTTACCCACTACATTTCATCCTGCTCTATACCCACTGCATTTATTCTGTCCTTTACCCACTGCATTTCACCCTGTCTTTTACCCACTACATATCATCATGTCTTTTAAGCAGTACATTTCATCCTGTATTTTACCCACTACATTTCATCCTGCCTTTTACCCACTACATTTCATCCTGTCTTTCACCCACTACATTTCATCCTGTCTTTCACCCACTACATTTCATCCTGTCTTTCACCCACTACATTTCATCCTGTCTTTTACCCACTACATTTCACCCTGTCTTTTACCCACTACATATCATCATGTCTTTTAAGCACTACATTTCATCCTGTCTTTTACCCACTACATTTCATCCTGCCTTTTACCCACTACATTTCATCCTGTCTTTCACCCACTACATTTCATCCTGTCTTTTACCCACTACATTTCATCCTTTTTTTACCCACTACATTTCATCCTGTCCTATACCCATTACATTTCATCCCATCCTATACTCACTACAATTCATCACATTCTTTAGCCACTACATTTCATCCTGTCATTTACCCACTACATTTCACCCTGTCCTTTCCCCACTACATTTCATCCTTTCCTATTCCCGCTACATTTCATCCTGTTCTTTACCCACTACATTTCATCCTTTCCTATACCCACTACATTTCATCCTGTTCTTTACCCACTAGATTTCATCTTGTCCTATACTCACTGCATTTCATTCCATCCTATACACACTACATTTCATCCCATTCTTTACCCACTACATTTCATCCTGTCCTATACCCACTACCTTTCACCCTGTCCTTTACCCACTACATTTCACCCTGTCCTATACCCACTACATTTCACCCTGTCCTATACCAACTACATTTCTTCCTGTCCTTTATCCACTACATTTCATTCTGTTCTTTACCCACTACATTTCATCCCATCCTTTACCCACTACATTTCATCCTGTCTTGTACCCACTTCATTTCACCCTGTCCTTTACCCACTACATTTCATCCCATCCTGTACCCACTACATTTCATCCCATCCTATACCTTCTACATTTCACTCTGTCCCATACCCACTACATTTCATCCTGTCCTTTATGTACTACATTTCATCCTGTCCTATACGCACTACATTTCACCCTGTCCTATACGCACTTCATTTCATTCTGTTCTTTACCCACTACATTTCATCTTGTCCTTTACCCACTACATTTCATCCTGTCCTATACCCACTACATTTCACCCTGTCCTTTACCCACTACATTTCATCCTGTCCTATACCTACTACATTTCACCCTGTCCTTTACCCACTATATATCGTCCTGTTCTATACGCACTACATTTCATCCTTTCCTATACCCACTGCATTTCATCCGGTTCTTTACCCATTAGATTTCATCTTGTCCTATACTCACTGCATTTCATTCCATCCTATACCCATTACATTTCATCCCAATTCTTTACCCACCACATTTCATCCTGTCCTTTATCCACTACATTTCACCCTGTCCTGTACCCACTACATTTCACCCTGTCCTATACCCACTACATTTCACCCTTTCCTATATGCACTACAATTCACTATGTCCTACACCCACTACTTTTCATCCTGTCCTATACCCACTACATTTCACCCAGTCCTATACCCACTTCATTTCATCCTGTCCTTTACCCACTACATTTCATTCTGTCCTATACCCACTACATTTCATCCTGTCCTATACCCACTACATTTCACCCTGTCCTTTACCCACTACATTTCATCCTGTCCTATACCCAATACATTTCACCGTGTCCTTTACCCACTATATATCTTCCTGTTCTATACGCACTACATTTCATCCTTTCCTATACCCACTGCATTTCATCCTGTTCTTTACCCTCTAGATTTCATCTTGTCCTATACCCAATACATTTCACCCTGTCCTTTACCCAGTACATTTCACACAGTCCAATACCCAATACATTTCATCCTGTCCTATACCCAGTACATTTCATCCTGTTCTATATCCAGTACATTTCATCCTGTCCTGTACCCACTTCATTTCACCCTGTCCTTTACCCACTACATTTCATCTTATCCTTTACCCCCTGCATTTCATCCTGTCCTATGCCCACTACATTTCATCCTGTCCTTTATCCACTACATTTCATCCTGTTCTTTACCCACTAGATTTCATCTTGTCCTATACCCACTACATTTCACCCTGTCCTTTACCCACTACATTTCATCCTGTCCTATACTCACTACATTTCACCCTGTCCTTTACCCACTGCATTTCATCCTGTCCTATACCCACTACATTTCATCTTGTCCTTTACCCACTTCATTTCATCCTGTCATATAGCCACTTCATTTCATCCTGTCCTATACCCACTACATTTCACCCTGTCCTTTACCCAGTACATTTCATTCTTTCCTATACACACTACATTTCATCCTGTTCTTTCCCCACTAGATTTCATCTTGTCCTCTACTCACTGCATTTCATTCCATCCTATACCCACTACATTTCATCCCATTCTTTACCCACTACATTTCACCCTGTCCTTTACCCACTACATTTCACCCTGTCCTATACCCACTACATTTCATCCCATCCTATACCCACTACATTTCATCCCATCCTATACCTACTACATTTCACTCTGTCCTATACTCATTACATTTCATCCTGTCTTTTACGTAGTTCATTTCATTCTGTCCTTTACCCACTACATTTGATCCTGTCCTATACCCACATTATTTCACCCTGTCCTATACCCACTACATTTCATCCTGTTCTTTACCCACTAGATTTCATCTTGTCCTATACTCACTGCATTTCATTCCATCCTATACCCACTACATTTCATCCCATCCTATACCTACTACATTTCACCCTGTCCTATACTCACTACATTTCATCCTGTCCTTTACGTAGTACATTTCACTCTGAGCTATACTCATTACATTTCATCCTGTCCTTTACGTTGCACATTTCATTCTGTTTTTTCCCACTACATTTCATCCTGTCCAATACCCGCTACATTTCATCCTGCTCTCTACCCACTGCATTTATTCTGTCCTTTACCCACTGCATTTCACCCTGTCCTTTACCCAGTCCTTTTCATCCTGTCTTTTACCCACTACATTTCACCCTGTCTTTTACCCACTACATATCATCATGTCTTTTAAGCACTACTTTTCATCCTGTCTTTTACCCACTACATTTCACCCTGTCCTTTACCCACTACATTTCATCCTGTTGTTTACCCACTAGATTTCATCTTGTCCTATACTCACTGCATTTCATTCCATCCTATACCCACTACATTTCATCGCATTCTTTACCAACCACATTTCATCCTGTCCTTTATCCACTACATTTCACCCTGTCCTTTACCCACTACATTTCACCCTGTCCTATACCCACTACATTTCATCCTGTCCTATACCCAGTACATTTCACCCTGTTCTATATCCAGTACATTTCATCCTATCCTATACCCACTTCATTTCACCCTGTCTTTTACCCACTACATTTCATCTTATCCTTTACCCCCTGCATTTCATCCTGTCCCATGCCCACCACATTTCATCCTGTCCTATACCCACTACATTTCATCCTGTTCTTTTCCCACTAGATTTTATCTTGTCCTATACCCACTACATTTCATCCTGTCCTATACCCACTACATTTCACCCTGTCCTTTACCCACTACATTTCATCCTTTGCTATACCCACTACATTTCATCCTGTTGTTTACGCACTAGATTTCATCTTGTCCTATACTCACTGCATTTCATTCCATCCTGTACCCACTACATTTCATCCCATTCTTTACCCACTACATTTCATCCTGTCCCATACCCACTACATTTCAACCAGTCTTTTACCCACTACATTTCACCCTGTCCTATATCCACTATATATTGTCCTGTTCTATATGCACTACATTTCATCCCTTCCTATACCCACTGCATTTCATCCTGTTCTTTACCCTCTAGATTTCATCTTGTCCTATACCCAGTACATTTCACCCTGTCCTTTACCCAGTACATTTCACACAGTCCAATACCCAATACATTTCATCCTGTCCTATACCCACCTCATTTCACCCTGTCCTTTACCCACTACATTTCATCTTATCCTTTACCCCCTGCATTTCATCCTGTCCTATGCCCACTACATTTCATCCTGTCCTTTATCCACTACATTTCATCCTGTTCTTTACCCACTTGATTTCATCTTGTCCTATACCCACTACATTTCATCCTGTCCTATACCCACTACATTTCACCCTGTCCTTTACCCACTACATTTCATCCTGTCCTATACCCACTACATTTCATCTTGTCCTTTACCCACTTCATTTCATCCTGTCATATACCCACTACATTTCATCCTGTCCTATACCCACTACATTTCACCCTGTCCTTTACCCAGTACATTTCATTCTTTCCTATACACACTACATTTCATCCTGTTCTTTCCCCACTAGATTTCATCTTGTCCTATACTCACTGCATTTCATTCCATCCTATACCCACTACATTTCATGCCATTCTTTACCCACTACATTTCATCCTGTCCTATACCCACTACATTTCACCCTGTCCTTTACCCACTACATTTCACCCTGTCCTATACCCACTACATTTCATCCTGTCCTATACCCACTACATTTCATCCTGTCCTATATCCAGCACATTTCTTCCTGTCCTATACCGACTGCATTTCATACTGTCCTTCACCTACTACATTTCATCTTGTCCTTTACTCACTACATTTCACCCTGTCCGATACCCACTACATTTCATCCTGTTCTTTACGCAATACATTTCATCCTGTCCTATACCCACTACATTTTACCCTGTCCTGTACCCACTACATTTCATCCCATCCTATACCCACTACATTTCATCCCATCCTATACCTACTACATTTCACTCTGTCCTATACTCACTACATTTCATCCTGACCTTTACGTAGTTCATTTCATTCTGTCCTTTACCCACTACATTTGATCCTGTCCTATACCCACAATATTTCACCCAGTCCTATACCCACTACATTTCATCCTGTCCTATACCCACTACATTTCATTCTGTCCTTTACCCACTACATTTCATCCTGTCCTAAACCCGCAACATTTCATCCTGCTCTATACCCACTGCATTTATTCTGTCCTTTACCCACTACATTTCACCCTGTCCTTTACCCACTACATTTCATCCTGTCTTTTACCCTCTACATTTCACCCTGTCTTTTACCCACTACATTTCATCCAGTCTTTTACCCACTACGTTTCATCCTGCCTTTTACCCACAACATTTCATCCTGTCTTTTACCCAGTACATTACATCCTGTCTTTTACCCACTACATTACATCCTGTCCTTTACCCACTACATTTCATCCTGTCCTTTACCCACTATATTTTTCCTGTCCTCTACCCATTACATTTCATCCTGTCCTCTCCGCACTACATTTCATCCTATTCTTTACCCACTACATTTCATCCTGTCCTATAGCCACTACATTTCATCCTGTCCTATACCTTGTACATTTCACCCTATTTTATATCCAGTACATTTCATCCTGTCCTATACCCACTTCATTTCATCCTTTCCTTTACTCACTACATTTCATCTTGTCCTTTACCCACTACATTTCATCCTGTCCTATACCCACTACATTTCACCCTGTCCTTTACCCACTATATATCGTCCTGTTCTATACGCTCTACATTTCTTCCTTTCCTATACCCACTTCATTTCATCCTGTTCTATATCCAGTACATTTCATCCTGTCCTATACCCACTTCATTTCACCATGTCCTTTACCCACTACATTTCATCTTATCCTTTACCCCCTGCATTTCATCCTGTCCTATGCCCACCACATTTCATTCTGTCCTATACCCACTACATTTCATCCTGTTCTTTACCCACTAGATTTTATCTTGTCCTATACCCACTACATTTCACCCTGTCCTTTACCCACTACATTTCATCCTGTCCTATAACCACTACATTTCACCCTGTCCTATACCCACTACGTTTCATCTTGTCCTTTACCCACTTCATTTCATCCTGTCCTATACCCACTACATTTCATTCTGTCCTATACCCACTACATTTCACCCTGTCCTTAACCCACTACATTTCATCCTGTTGTTTACCCACTAGATTTCATCTTGTCCTATACTCACTGCATTTCATTCCATCCTATACCCACTACATTTCATCGCATTCTTTACCAACCACATTTCCTCCTTTCCTTTATCCACTACATTTCACCCTGTCCTTTACCCACTACATTTCGCCCTGTCCTATACCCACTACATTTCATCCTATTCTATATCCAGTACATTTCATCCTGTCCTATACCCACTTCATTTCACCCTGTCCTTTATCCACTACATTTCATCTTATCCTTTACCCCCTGCATTTCATCCTGTCCTATGCCCACCACATTTCATCCTGTCCTATACCCACTACATTTCATCCTGTCCTTTACTACTACATTTCATCCTGTCCTATAACCACTACATTTCACCCTGTCCTATACCCACTACATTTCATCTTGTCCTTTACCCACTTCATTTCATCCTGTCCTGTACCCACTACATTTCATCCTGTCCTATACCCACTACATTTTACCCTGTCATTTACCCACTACATTTCATCATTTCCTATACCCACTACATTTCATCCTGTTGTTTACCCACTAGATTTCATCTTGTCCTATACTCACTGCATTTCATTCCATCCTATACCCACTACATTTCATCCCATTCTTTATCAACCACATTTCATCCTGTCCTTTATCCACTACATTTCACCCTGTCCTTTACCCACTACATTTCTTCCTGTCCTGTACCCAGTACATTTCACCCTGTTCTATATCCAGTACATTTCATCCTGTCCTATACCCACTTCATTTCACCCTGTCCTTTACCCACTACATTTCATCTTATCCTTTACCCCCTGCATTTCATCCTGTCTTATGCCCACCACATTTCATCCTGTCCTATGCCCACCACATTTCATCCTGTCCTATACCCACTACATTTCATTCTGTCCTTTACCCACTACATTTCATCCTGTCCTAAACCCGCAACATTTCATCCTGCTCTATACCCACTGCATTTATTCTGTCCTTTACCCACTACATTTCACCCTGTCCTTTACCCACTACATTTCATCCTGTCTTTTACCCTCTACATTTCACCCTGTCTTTTACCCACTACATTTCATCCTGTCTTTTACCCACTACGTTTCATCCTGCCTTTTACCCACAACATTTCATCCTGTCTTTTACCCAGTACATTACATCCTGTCTTTTACCCACTACATTACATCCTGTCCTTTACCCACTACATTTCATCCTGTCCTTTACCCACTATATTTTTCCTGTCCTCTACCCATTACAT
Organism: Isurus oxyrinchus; assembly: GCA_026770705.1. NCBI lineage: Eukaryota > Metazoa > Chordata > Chondrichthyes > Lamniformes > Lamnidae > Isurus > Isurus oxyrinchus. The sequence continues at coordinate 112,653,013 of JANJGN010000018.1, forward strand.
TTCATCCTGTCCTCTCCGCACTACATTTCATCCTATTCTTTACCCACTACATTTCATCCTGTCCTATAGCCACTACATTTCATCCTGTCCTATACCTTGTACATTTCACCCTGTTTTATATCCAGTACATTTCATCCTGTCCTATACCCACTTCATTTCATCCTTTCCTTTACTCACTACATTTCATCTTGTCCTTTACCCACTACATTTCATCCTGTCCTATACCCACTACATTTCACCCTGTCCTTTACCCACTATATATCGTCCTGTTCTATACGCTCTACATTTCTTCCTTTCCTATACCCACTTCATTTCATCCTGTTCTATATCCAGTACATTTCATCCTGTCCTATACCCACTTCATTTCACCATGTCCTTTACCCACTACATTTCATCTTATCCTTTACCCCCTGCATTTCATCCTGTCCTATGCCCACCACATTTCATTCTGTCCTATACCCACTACATTTCATCCTGTTCTTTACCCACTAGATTTTATCTTGTCCTATACCCACTACATTTCACCCTGTCCTTTACCCACTACATTTCATCCTGTCCTATAACCACTACATTTCACCCTGTCCTATACCCACTACGTTTCATCTTGTCCTTTACCCACTTCATTTCATCCTGTCCTATACCCACTACATTTCATTCTGTCCTATACCCACTACATTTCACCCTGTCCTTAACCCACTACATTTCATCCTGTTGTTTACCCACTAGATTTCATCTTGTCCTATACTCACTGCATTTCATTCCATCCTATACCCACTACATTTCATCGCATTCTTTACCAACCACATTTCCTCCTTTCCTTTATCCACTACATTTCACCCTGTCCTTTACCCACTACATTTCGCACTGTCCTATACCCACTACATTTCATCCTATTCTATATCCAGTACATTTCATCCTGTCCTATACCCACTTCATTTCACCCTGTCCTTTATCCACTACATTTCATCTTATCCTTTACCCCCTGCATTTCATCCTGTCCTATGCCCACCACATTTCATCCTGTCCTATACCCACTACATTTCATCCTGTCCTTTACTACTACATTTCATCCTGTCCTATAACCACTACATTTCACCCTGTCCTATACCCACTACATTTCATCTTGTCCTTTACCCACTTCATTTCATCATTTCCTATACCCACTACATTTCATCCTGTTGTTTACCCACTAGATTTCATCTTGTCCTATACTCACTGCATTTCATTCCATCCTATACCCACTACATTTCATCCCATTCTTTATCAACCACATTTCATCCTGTCCTTTATCCACTACATTTCACCCTGTCCTTTACCCACTACATTTCTTCCTGTCCTGTACCCAGTACATTTCACCCTGTTCTATATCCAGTACATTTCATCCTGTCCTATACCCACTTCATTTCACCCTGTCCTTTACCCACTACATTTCATCTTATCCTTTACCCCCTGCATTTCATCCTGTCTTATGCCCACCACATTTCATCCTGTCCTATGCCCACCACATTTCATCCTGTCCTATACCCACTACATTTCATCGTGTTCTTTACCCACTACATTTTATCTTGTCCTATACCCACTACATTTCATCCTGTCTTATAACCCCTACATTTCACCCTGTCCTATACCCACTACATTTCATCTTGTCCTTTACCCACTACATTTCATCCTGTCCTATACCCACGACATTTCACCCTGTCCTTTATCCACTACATTTCACCCTGTCCTTTACCCACTACATTTCACCCTGTCCTATACCCACTACATTTCATCCTGTCCTATACCCAGTACATTTCACCCTGTTCTATATCCAGTACATTTCATCCTGTCCTATACCCACTTTATTTCACCCTGTCCTTTACCCACTACATTTCATCTTATCCTTTACCCCCTGCATTTCATCCTGTCCTATGCCCACCACATTTCATCCTGTCCTATACCCAGTACATTTCATCCTGTTCTTTTCCCACTAGATTTTATCTTGTCCTATACCCACTACATTTCATCCTGTCCTATACCCACTACATTTCACCCTGTCCTTTACCCACTACATTTCATCCTTTGCTATACCCACTACATTTCATCCTGTTGTTTACGCACTAGATTTCATCTTGTCCTATACTCACTGCATTTCATTCCATCCTGTACCCACTACATTTCATCCCATTCTTTACCCACTACAATTCATCCTGTCCCATACCCACTACATTTCAACCAGTCTTTTACCCACTACATTTCACCCTGTCCTATACCCACTATATATCGTCCTGTTCTATATGCACTACATTTCATCCCTTCCTATACCCACTCCATTTCACCCTGTCCTTTACCCACTACATTTCGCCCTGTCCTATACCCACTACATTTCATCCTGTTCTATATGCAGTACATTTCATCCTGTCCTATACCCACTTCATTTCACCCTGTCCTTTATCCACTACATTTCATCTTATCCTTTACCCCCTGCATTTCATCCTGTCCTATGCCCACCACATTTCATCCTGTCCTATACCCACTACATTTCATCCTGTCCTTTACCACTACATTTCATCCTGTTGTTTACCCACTAGATTTCATCTTGTCCTATACTCACTGCATTTCATTCCATCCTATACCCACAACATTTCATCCCATTCTTTATCAACCACATTTCATCCTGTCCTTTATCCACTACATTTCACCCTGTCCTTTACCCACTACATTTCATCCTGTCCTATACCCAGTACATTTCACCCTGTTCTATATCCAGTACATTTCATCCTGTCCTATACCCACTTCATTTCACCCTGTCCTTTACCCACTACATTTCATCCTGTCCTATACGCACTACATTTCATCCTTTCCTATACCCACGACATTTCATCCGGTTCTTTACCCACTAGGTTTCATCTTGTCCTTTACTCACTGCATTTCATTCCATCCTATACCCACTACATCTCATCTCGTTCTTTACCCACTACATTTCATCCTGTCCTATACCCACTACATTTCACACTGTCCTATACCCACTACATTTCATCCTGTCCTATACCTTGTACATTTCACCCTGTTGTATATCCAGTACATTTCATCCTGTCCTATACCCACTACATCTCACCCAGTCCTACACCCACTTCATTTCATCCTGTCCTTTACCCACTACATTTCATCTTGTCCTTTACCCACTACATTTCATCCTGTCCTATACCCACTACATTTCATCCTGTCCTATACCCACTACATTTCACTCTGTCCTTTACCCACTACATTTCATCCTGTCCTAAACCCACTACATTTCACCCTGTCCTTTACCCACTATATATCGTCCTGTTCTATACGCTCTACATTTCTTCCTTTCCTATACCCACTTCATTTCATCCTGTTCTATATCCAGTACATTTCATCCTGTCCTATACCCACTTCATTTCACCCTGTCCTTTATCCACTACATTTCATCTTATCCTTTACCCCCTGCATTTCATCCTGTCCTATGCCCACCACATTTCATCCTGTCCTATACCCACTACATTTCATCCTGTCCTTTACTACTACATTTCATCCTGTCCTATAACCACTACATTTCACCCTGTCCTCTACCCACTACATTTCATCTTGTCCTTTACCCACTTCATTTCATCCTGTCCTGTACCCACTACATTTCATGCTGTCCTATACCCACTACATTTTACCCTGTCATTTACCCACTACATTTCATCATTTCCTATACCCACTACATTTCATCCTGTTGTTTACCCACTAGATTTCATCTTGTCCTATACTCACTGCATTTCATTCCATCCTATACCCACTACATTTCATCCCATTCTTTATCAACCACATTTCATCCTGTCCTTTATCCACTACATTTCACCCTGTCCTTTACCCACTACATTTCATCCTGTCCTGTACCCAGTACATTTCACCCTGTTCTATATCCAGTACATTTCATCCTGTCCTATACCCACTTCATTTCACCCTGTCCTTTACCCACTACATTTCATCTTATCCTTTACCCCCTGCATTTCATCCTGTCTTATGCCCACCACATTTCATCCTGTCCTATGCCCACCACATTTCATCCTGTCCTATACCCACTACATTTCATCGTGTTCTTTACCCACTACATTTTATCTTGTCCTATACCCACTACATTTCATCCTGTCCTATACCCACGACATTTCACCCTGTCCTTTATCCACTACATTTCACCCTGTCCTTTACCCACTACATTTCACCCTGTCCTATACCCACTACATTTCATCCTGTCCTATACCCAGTACATTTCACCCTGTTCTATATCCAGTACATTTCATCCTGTCCTATACCCACTTTATTTCACCCTGTCCTTTACCCACTACATTTCATCTTATCCTTTACCCCCTGCATTTCATCCTGTCCTATGCCCACCACATTTCATCCTGTCCTATACCCAGTACATTTCATCCTGTTCTTTTCCCACTAGATTTTATCTTGTCCTATACCCACTACATTTCATCCTGTCCTATACCCACTACATTTCACCCTGTCCTTTACCCACTACATTTCATCCTTTGCTATACCCACTACATTTCATCCTGTTGTTTACGCACTAGATTTCATCTTGTCCTATACTCACTGCATTTCATTCCATCCTGTACCCACTACATTTCATCCCATTCTTTACCCACTACAATTCATCCTGTCCCATACCCACTACATTTCAACCAGTCTTTTACCCACTACATTTCACCCTGTCCTATACCCACTATATATCGTCCTGTTCTATATGCACTACATTTCATCCCTTCCTATACCCACTCCATTTCACCCTGTCCTTTACCCACTACATTTCGCCCTGTCCTATACCCACTACATTTCATCCTGTTCTATATGCAGTACATTTCATCCTGTCCTATACCCACTTCATTTCACCCTGTCCTTTATCCACTACATTTCATCTTATCCTTTACCCCCTGCATTTCATCCTGTCCTATGCCCACCACATTTCATCCTGTCCTATACCCACTACATTTCATCCTGTCCTTTACCACTACATTTCATCCTGTCCTATAACCACTACATTTCACCCTGTCCTATACCCACTACATTTCATCTTGTCCTTTACCCACTTCATTTCATCCTGTCCTGTACCCACTACATTTCATCCTGTCCTATACCCACTACATTTCACCCTGTCATTTACCCACTACATTTCATCCTTTCCTATACCCACTACATTTCATCCTGTTGTTTACCCACTAGATTTCATCTTGTCCTATACTCACTGCATTTCATTCCATCCTATACCCACTACATTTCATCCCATTCTTTATCAACCACATTTCATCCTGTCCTTTATCCACTACATTTCACCCTGTCCTTTACCCACTACATTTCATCCTGTCCTATACCCAGTACATTTCACCCTGTTCTATATCCAGTACATTTCATCCTGTCCTATACCCACTTCATTTCACCCTGTCCTTTACCCACTACATTTCATCCTGTCCTATACGCACTACATTTCATCCTTTCCTATACCCACGACATTTCATCCGGTTCTTTACCCACTAGGTTTCATCTTGTCCTTTACTCACTGCATTTCATTCCATCCTATACCCACTACATCTCATCTCGTTCTTTACCCACTACATTTCATCCTGTCCTATACCCACTACATTTCACACTGTCCTATACCCACTACATTTCATCCTGTCCTATACCTTGTACATTTCACCCTGTTGTATATCCAGTACATTTCATCCTGTCCTATACCCACTACATCTCACCCAGTCCTACACCCACTTCATTTCATCCTGTCCTTTACCCACTACATTTCATCTTGTCCTTTACCCACTGCATTTCATCCTGTCCTATACCCACTACATTTCATCCTGTCCTATACCCACTACATTTCACTCTGTCCTTTACCCACTACATTTCATCCTGTCCTAAACCCACTACATTTCACCCTGTCCTTTACCCACTATATATCGTCCTGTTCTATACGCTCTACATTTCTTCCTTTCCTATACCCACTTCATTTCATCCTGTTCTATATCCAGTACATTTCATCCTGTCCTATACCCACTTCATTTCACCATGTCCTTTACCCACTACATTTCATCTTATCCTTTACCCCCTGCATTTCATCCTGTCCTATGCCCACCACATTTCATTCTGTCCTATACCCAGTACATTTCATCCTGTTCTTTACCCACTACATTTCATCCTGTCCTATACCCACTACATTTCACCCTGTCCTATACCCACTACATTTCACCCTGTCCTTTACCCACTACATTTCATCCTGTCCTATAACCACTACATTTCACCCTGTCCTATACCCACTACGTTTCATCTTGTCCTTTACCCACTTCATTTCATCCTGTCCTATACCCACTACATTTCATCCTGTCCTATACCCACTACATTTCACCCTGTCCTTAACCCACTACATTTCATCCTGTTGTTTACCCACTAGATTTCATCTTGTCCTATACTCACTGCATTTCATTCCATCCTATACCCACTACATTTCATCGCATTCTTTACCAACCACATTTCCTCCTGTCCTTTATCCACTACATTTCACCCTGTCCTTTACCCACTACATTTCGCCCTATCCTATACCCACTACATTTCATCCTGTTCTATATCCAGTACATTTCATCCTGTCCTATACCCACTTCATTTCACCCTGTCCTTTATCCACTACATTTCATCTTATCCTTTACCCCCTGCATTTCATCCTGTCCTATGCCCACCACATTTCATCCTGTCCTATACCCACTACATTTCATCCTGTCCTTTACCACTACATTTCATCCTGTCATATAACCACTACATTTCACCCTGTCCTATACCCACAACATTTCATCTTGTCCTTTACCCGCTTCATTTCATCCTGTCCTGTACCCACTACATTTCATCCTGTCCTATAGCCACTACATTTTACCCTGTCATTTACCCACTACATTTCATCCTTTCCTATACCCACTACATTTCATCCTGTTGTTTTCCCACTAGATTTCATCTTGTCCTATACTCACTGCATTTCATTCCATCCTATACCCACTACATTTCATCCCATTCTTTATCAACCACATTTCATCCTGTCCTTTATCCACTACATTTCATCCTGTCCTTTACGCACTACATTTCATCCTGTCCTATACCCAGTACATTTCACCCTGTTCTATATCCAGTACATTTCATCCTGTCCTATACCCACTTCATTTCACCCTGTCCTTTACCCACTACATTTCATCTTATCCTTTACCCCCAGCATTTCATCCTGTCTTATGCCCACCACATTTCATCCTGTCCTATGCCCACCACATTTCATCCTGTCCTATACCCACTACATTTCATCGTGTTCTTTACCCACTACATTTTATCTTGTCCTATACCCATTACATTTCACCCTGTCCTTTACCCACTACATTTCATCCTGTTGTTTACCCACTAGATTTCATCTTGTCCTATACTCACTGCATTTCATTCCATCCTATACCCACTACATTTCATCGCATTCTTTACCAACCACATTTCATCCTGTCCTTTATCCACTACATTTCACCCTGTCCTTTACCCACTACATTTCACCCTGTCCTATACCCACTACATTTCATCCTGTCCTATACCCAGTACATTTCACCCTGTTCTATATCCAGTACATTTCATCCTGTCCTATACCCACTTCATTTCACCCTGTCCTTTACCCACTACATTTCATCTTATCCTTTACCCCCTGCATTTCATCCTGTCCTATGCCCACCACATTTCATCCTGTCCTATACCCACTACATTTCATTCTGTTCTTTTCCCACTAGATTTTATCTTGTCCTATAGCCACTACATTTCATCCTGTCCTATACCCACTACATTTCACCCTGTCCTTTACCCACTACATTTCATCCTTTGCTATACCCACTACATTTCATCCTGTTGTTTACGCACTAGATTTCATCTTGTCCTATACTCACTGCATTTCATTCCATCCTGTACCCACTACATTTCATCCCATTCTTTACCCACTACAATTCATCCTGTCCCATACCCACTACATTTCAACCAGTCTTTTACCCACTACATTTCACCCTGTCCTATACCCACTATATATCGTCCTGTTCTATATGCACTACATTTCATCCCTTCCTATACCCACTACATTTCACCCTGTCCTTTACCCACTACATTTCATCTTATCCTTTACCCCCTGCATTTCATCCTGTCCTATGCCCACCACATTTCATCCTGTCCTATACCCACTACATTTCATCCTGTCCTTTACCACTACATTTCATCCTGTCCTATAACCAGTACATTTCACCCTGTCCTATACCCACTACATTTCATCTTGTCCTTTACCCACTTCATTTCATCCTGTCCTGTACCCACTACATTTCATCCTGTCCTATACCCACTACATTTCATCCCTTCCTATACCCACTGCATTTCATCCTGTTCTTTACCCTCTAGATTTCATCTTGTCCTATACCCAGTACATTTCACCCTGTCCTTTACCCAGTACATTTCACACAGTCCAATACCCAATACATTTCATCCTGTCCTATTCCCACCTCATTTCACCCTGTCCTTTACCCACTACATTTCATCTTATCCTTTACCCCCTGCATTTCATCCTGTCCTATGCCCACTACATTTCATCCTGTCCTTTATCCACTACATTTCATCCTGTTCTTTACCCACTTGATTTCATCTTGTCCTATACCCACTACATTTCATCCTGTCCTATACCCACTACATTTCACCCTGTCCATTACCCACTACATTTCATCTTGTCCTTTACTCACTACATTTCACCCTGTCCTATACTCACTACATTTCATCCTGTCCTTTACGTAGTTCATTTCATTCTGTCCTTTACCCACTACATTTGATCCTGTCCTATACCCACATTATTTCACCCAGTCCTATACCCACTACATTTCATCCTGTCCTATACCCACTACATTTCATTCTGTCCTTTACCCACTACATTTCATCCTGTCCTATACCCACTACATTTCACCCTGTCCTTTACCCAGTACATTTCATTCTTTCCTATACACACTACATTTCATCCTGTTCTTTCCCCACTAGATTTCATCTTGTCCTATACTCACTGCATTTCATTCCATCCTATACCCACTACATTTCATCCCATTCTTTACCCACTACATTTCATCCTGTCCTATGCCCACTACATTTCACCCTGTCCTTTACCCACTTCATTTCACCCTGTCCTATACCCACTACATTTCATCCTGTCCTATACCCACTACATTTCTTCCTGTCCTTTATCCACTACATTTCATTCTGTCCTTTTCCCACTACATTTCATCCCATTCTTTACCCACTACATTTCATCCTGTCCTATACCCACTACATTTCATCCTGTCCTATATCCAGCACATTTCTTCCTGTCCTATACCGACTGCATTTCATACTGTCCTTCACCTACTACATTTCATCTTGTCCTTTACTCACTACATTTCACCCTGTCCTATACTCACTACATTTCATCCTGTCCTTTACGTAGTTCATTTCATTCTGTCCTTTACCCACTACATTTGATCCTGTCCTATACCCACATTATTTCACCCAGTCCTATACCCACTACATTTCATCCTGTCCTATACCCACTACATTTCATTCTGTCCTTTACCCACTACATTTCATCCTGTCCTATACCCGCAACATTTCATCCTGCTCTATACCCACTGCATTTATTCTGTCCTTTACCCACTACATTTCACCCTGTCCTTTACCCACTACATTTCATCCTGTCTTTTACCCTCTACATTTCACCCTGTCTTTTACCCACTACATTTCATCCTGTCTTTTACCCACTACATTTCATCCTGCCTTTTACCCACAACATTACATCCTGTCTTTTACCCACTACATTTCATCCTATTCTTTAGGCTCCACGTTTCACCCTGTCCTTTACCCACTACATTTCATCTTGTCCTTTACCCACTACATTTCATCCTGTCCTATACCCACTACATTTCATCCTGTCCTATACCCACTACATTTCACCCTGTCCTTTACCCACTACATTTCATCCTGTCCTATACCCACTACATTTTACCCTGTCCTTTACCCACTATATATCGTCCTGTTCTATACGCTCTACATTTCTTCCTTTCCGATACCCACTGCATTTCATCCTGTTCTATATCCAGTACATTTCATCCTGTCCTATACCCACTTCATTTCACCATGTCCTTTACCCACTACATTTCATCTTATCCTTTACCCCCTGCATTTCATCCTGTCCTATGCCCACCACATTTCATTCTGTCCTATACCCACTACATTTCATCCTGTTCTTTACCCACTAGATTTTATCTTGTTCTATACCCACTACATTTCACCCTGTCCTTTACCCACTACATTTCATCCTGTCCGATAACCACTACATTTCACCCTGTCCTATACCCACTACATTTCATCTTGTCCTTTACCCACTTCATTTCATCCTGTCCTATACCCACTACATTTCATCCTGTCCTATACCCACTACATTTCACCCTGTCCTTAACCCACTACATTTCATCCTGTTGTTTACCCACTTGATTTCATCTTGTCCTATACTCACTGCATTTCATTCCATCCTATACCCACTACATTTCATCGCATTCTTTACCAACCACATTTCATCCTGTCCTTTATCCACTGCATTTCACCCTGTCCTTTTCCCACTACATTTCGCCCTGTCCTATACCCACTACATTTCATCCTGTCCTATACCCAGTACATTTCACCCTGTTCTATATCCATTACATTTCATCCTGTCCTATACCCACTTCATTTCACCCTGTCCTTTATCCACTACATTTCATCTTATCCTTTCCTCCCTGCATTTCATCCTGTCCTATGCCCACCACATTTCATCCTGTCCTCTACCCACTACATTTCATCCTGTTCTTTACCCACTAGATTTTATCTTGTCCTATACCCACTACATTTCATCCTTTCCTATACCCACTACATTTCATCCTGTTGTTTACCCACTAGATTTCATCTTGTCCTATACTCACTGCATTTCATTCCATCCTATACCCACTACATTTCATCCCATTCTTTATCAACCACATTTCATCCTGTCCTTTATCCACTACATTTCACCCTGTCCTTTACCCACTACATTTCATCCTGTCCTATTCCCAGTACATTTCACCCTGTTCTATATCCAGTACATTTCATCCTGTCCTATACCCACTTCATTTCACCCTGTCCTTTACCCACTACATTTCATCTTATCCTTTACCCCCTGCATTTCATCCTGTCCTATGCCCACCACATTTCATCCTGTCCTATGCCCACCACATTTCATCCTGTCCTATACCCACTACATTTCATCGTGTTCTTTACCCACTACATTTTATCTTGTCCTATACCCACTACATTTCACCCTGTCCTTTACCACTACATTTCATCCTGTCCTATAACCACTACATTTCACCCTGTCCTATACCCACTACATTTCATCCTGTCCTATACCCACTACATTTCACCCTGACCTTTACCCACTACATTTCATCCTTTCCTATACCCACTACATTTCATCCCATTCTTAACCCACTACATTTAATCTGTCCTATACCCACTACATTTCAACCAGTCTTTTACCCACTACATTTCTTCCTGTCCTATACCCAGTACATTTCTTCCTGTCCTTTACCCACTACATTTCACCCTGTCCTGTACCCACTACATTTCACCCTGTCCTATACCCACGACATTTCATCCTGTCCTAAACCCAGTACATTTCACCCTGTTGTATATCCTGTACTTTTCTTCCTGTCCTATACCCACTACATTTAATCCTGTTGTTTATCCATTTCATTTCATCTTGTCCTATACCCACTTCATTTCTCCCTGTCCTTTACCCACTACATTTCATCTTTTCCGTTACCCCACTGCTTTTCATCCTGTCCTATACCCACTACATTTCACCCTGTCCTTTACCCACTACATTTCATCCTGTCCAATACCCATTACATTTTACCCTGTCCTATACCCACTTCATTTCACCAGGCCCTTTACCCACTACATTTCATCTTATCCTTTACCCCCTGCATTTCATCCTGTCCTATGCCCACTACATTTTACCCTGTCCTATACTCACTACAATTCTTCCTGTCCTTTACCTACTACATTTCATCCTGTCCTTTACTCACTGCATTTCACCCTGTTCTATACCCACTTCATTTCATCTGTTCTTTACCCACTACATTTTATCCTTCCTATACCCACTACATTTCACCCTGTCCTATACCAACTACATTTCATCCTATCCTTTACCCAGTACATTTCGCGTGTCCTATACCCACTACTTTTCACCCTGTCCTATACCCACTACATTTCACCCTCTCCTTTCCCCACTACATTTCATCCTTTCCTACACCCAGTACGTTTTATCCTGTCCTTTACCCACTACATTTCATCATTTCCTATTCCCACTACATTTCATCCTGTTCTTTACCCACTACATTTCATCCTTTCCTATACCCACTGCATTTCATCCTGTTCTTTACCCACTAAATTTCATCTTGTCCTATACTCACTGCATTTCATCGCATTCTTTACCCACTACATTTCATCCTGTCCTATATCCTCTACCTTTCACCCTGTCCTTTGCCCACTACATTTCATCCTGTCCTTTACCCACTACATTTCATCCCATCCTTTACCCACTGCATTTCACCCTGTCCTATACCCACTACATTTCATCCTGTTCTATACCCACCACATTTCATCCTGTCCTATACCCACTACATTTCATCCTGTTCTTTACCCACTAGATTTTATCTTGTCCTATACCCACTACATTTCATCCTGTCCTTTACCCACTACATTTCATCCTGTCCTTTAACCACTACATTTCACTCTGTCCTATACCCATTACATTTCATCTTGTCCTTTACCCACTTCATTTCATCCTGTCCTATCCCCACTACATTTCATCCTGTCCTATACCCACTACATTTCACCCTGTCCTTTACCCACTACATTTCATCCTTTCCTATACCCACTACATTTCATCCTGTTGTTTACCCACTAGATTTCATCTTGTCCTATACTCACTGCATTTCATTCCATCCTATACCCACTACATTTCATCCCATTCTTTACTAACCATATTTCATCCTGTCCTTTATCCACTACATTTCACCCTGTCCTTTACCCACTACATTTCACCCTGTTCTATACCCACTACAGTTCATCCTGTCCTATACCCAGTACATTTCACCCTGTTCTATATCCAGTACATTTCACCCTGTCCTTTACCCACTACATTTCATCTTATCCTTTACCCCCTGCATTTTATCCTGTCCTATGCCCACCACATTTCATCCTGTCCTATACCCACTACATTTCATCCTGTTCTTTACCCACTAGATTTTATCTTGTCCTATACCCACTACATTTCACCCTGTCCTTTACCACGACATTTCATCCTGTCCTATAACCACTACATTTCACCCTGTCCTATACCCACTACATTTCATCTTGTCCTTTACCCACTTCATTTCATCCTGTCCTATACCCACTACATTTCATCCTGTCCTATTCCCACTACATTTCACTCTGTCCTTTACCCACTACATTTCATGCTTTCCTATACCCACTACATTTCATCCTGTTCTTTACCCATTAGATTTCATCTTGTCCTATGCTCACTGCATTTCATTCCATCCTGTACCCACTACATTTCATCCCATTCTTTACCCACTACATTTCATCCTGTCCTATACCCACTACATTTCATCCCATTCTTTACCCACTACATTTCATCCTGTCCTATACCCACTACATTTCAACCAGTCTTTTACCCACTACATTTCACCCTGTCCTATACCCACTACATTTCATCCTGTACTATACCCACTACATTTCTTCCTGTCCTTTACCCACTACATTTCACCCTGTCCTGTACCCACTGCATTTCACCCTGTCCTATACCCACTACATTTCATCCTGTCCTATACCCAGTACATTTCACCCTGTTGTATATCCAGTACATTTCTTCCTGTCCTATACCCACTACATTTCATCCTGCTGTTTATCCACTTCATTTCTTGTTGTCCTATACCCACTACATTACATCCTGTCTTTTACCCAATACATTTCATCCTGTCCTTTACTCACTACATTTCATCCTGTCCTTTACCCACTACATTTCATCCTGTCCAATACCCACAACATTTCACCCTGTCCTATACCCACTACATTTTATCTTGTCCTATATCCACTACATTTTACCCTGTCCTATACCAACAACATTTCATCCCATCCTGTACCCACTACATTTGATCCTGTCCTATACCCACTACTTTTCACCCTGTCCTATACCCACTACATTTCATCCCATTCTTTAGCCACTACATTTCATCCTGTCCTTTACCCACTATATTTCACCCTGTCCTTTCCCCACTACATTTCATCCTTTCCTACACCCACTACGTTTACTCCTGTCCTTTACCCACTACATTTCATCCTTTCCTACACCCACTACGTTTACTCCTGTCCTTTACCCACTACATTTCATCCTGTTCTTTACCCACTAGATTTCATCTTGTCCTATACTCACTGCATTTCATTCCATCCTATACCCACTACATTTCATCCCATTCTTTACCCACCACATTTCATCCTGTCCTTTATCCACTACATTTCACCCTGTCCTTTACCCACTACATTTCACCCTGTCCTATACCCACTACATTTCATCCTGTCCTATTGCCAGTACATTTCACCCTGTTCTATATCCAGTACATTTCATCCTGTCCTATACCCACTTCATTTCACCCTGTCCTTTACCCACTACATTTCATCTTATCCTTTACCCCCTGCATTTCATCCTGTCCTCTGCCCACTACATTTCATCCTGTCCTATACCCACTACATTTCATCCTGTTCTTTACCCACTAGATTTTATCTTGTCCTATACCCACTACATTTCACCCTGTCCTTTACCACTACATTTCATCCTGTCCTATAACCACTACATTTCACCTTGTCCTATACCCACTACATTTCACCCTGTCCTTTACCCACTACATTTCATCCTGTCCTATACCCACTACATTTCACCCTGTCCTTTACCCACTATATATCGTCCTGTTCTATACGCACTACATTTCTTCCTTTCCTATACCCACTGCATTTCATCCTGTTCTTTACCCACTAGATTTCATCTTGTCCTATACTCACTGCATTTCATTCCATCCTATACCCACTACATTTCATCCCATTCTTTACCCACCACATTTCATCCTGTCCTTTATCCACTACATTTCATCTTGTCCTTTACCCACTACATTTCATCCTGTCCTATATCCAGTACATTTCATCCTGTCCTATACCCACTACATTTCACCCTGTCCTTTACCCTCTACATTTCATCCTGTCCTATTCCCACTACATTTCTCCCTGTCCTATACCCACTACATTTCATCCTGTCCTATACCCAGTACATTTCACCCTCTTCTATATCCAGTACATTTCATCCTGTCCTATACCCACTTCATTTCACCAGGCCCTTTACCCACTACATTTCATCTTATCCTTTACCCCCTGCATTTCATCCTGTCCTATGCCCACTACATTTCATCCTGTCCTATATCCACTACATTTCACCCTGTCCTTTACCCACAACATTTCATCCTGTCCTTTATCCACTACATTTCTCCCTGTCCTATACCCACTACATTTCATCCTATCCTATACCCAGTACATTTCACCCTGTTCTATATCCAGTACATTTCATCCTGTCCTATACCCACTTCATTTCACCAGGCCCTTTACTCACTGCATTTCACCCTGTCCTATACCCACTACATTTCATCCTGTTCTTTACCCACTACATTTTATTCTGTCCTATACCCACTACATTTTACCCTGTCCTTTACCAACTACATTTCATCCCATCCTATACCCACTACATTTCATCCCATCCTATACCTACTACATTTCACTCTGTCCTATACTCTCTGCATATCATCCTGTCCTTTACGTAGTATATTTCATTTTGTCCTTTACCGACTACATTTCATCCTGTCCTCTACCCACTTCATTTCACCAGGTCCTTTACCCACTACATTTCCTCCTGTCCTATACCCCCTGCATTTCACCCTGTCCTTTACCCACTACATTTCATCCAGTCCTATTCCCACTACATTTCATCCTGTCCTATACCCACTACATTTCATCCTGTCCTATACCCACTACATTTCATCCTGTCCTATACCCACTACATTTCATCCAGTCCTATTCCCACGACATTTCATCCTGTCCTGTACCCACTACATTTCATCCTGTCCTATACCAACTACATTTCATCCTGCTCTATACCCATTGCATTTCATCCTGTCCTATACCCACTGCATTTCACCCTGTCTTTTACCCATTACATTTCACCCTGTCTTTTACCCCCTACATTTCATCCTGTCTTTTACCCACTATATTTCATCCTGTCTTTTACCCACTACACTTCATCCTGTCTTTTACCCACTACATTTCACCCTGTCCTATACCCACTACATTTCTTCCTGTCCTATACCCACTACATTTCATCCTGTTGTTTATCCACTTCATTTCATCTTGTCCTATACCCACTTCATTTCACCCTGTCCTATACCCACTACATTTCACCCTGTCCTTTACCCACAACATTTCATCCTGTCCTTTACCCACTACATTTCACCCTGTCCTTTACCCACAACATTTCATCCTGTCCTATACCCACTACATTTCACCCTGTCCTTTACCCACAACATTTCATCCTGTCCTATACCCACTACATTTCACCCTGTCCTTTACCCACAACATTTCATCCTGTCCAATACCCACTACATTTCACCCTGTCCTATACTCACTACATTTCATCCTGTTCTTTACCTACTACATTTCACTCTGTCCTATACTCTCTACATATCATCCTGTCCTTTACGTAGTATATTTCATTTTGTCCTTTACCGACTACATTTGATCCTGTCCTATACCCACTACTTTTCACCCTTTCCTATACCCACTACATTTCATCCTGTCCTATACCCACTACATTTCACCCTGTCCTTTACCCACTACATTTCATCCAGTCCTATTCCCACTACATTTCATCCTGTCCTATACCCACTACATTTCATCCTGTCCTATTCCCACTATATTTCATCCTGTCCTATACCCACTACATTTCATCCAGTCCTATTCCCACTACATTTCATCCTGTCCTATACCCACTACATTTCATCCTGTCCTATACTAACTACATTTCATCCTGCTCTATACCCATTGCATTTCATCCTTTCCTTTACCCACTTCATTTCACCCTGTCTTTTACCCATTACATTTCACCCTGTCTTTTACCCCCTACATTTCATCCTGTCTTTTACCCACTATATTTCATCCTGTCTTTTACCCACTACACTTCATCCTGTCTTTTACCCACTACATTTCATTCTGTCTTTTACCCACTACATTTCATCCTGTCTTTTACCCACTATATTTCACCCTGTCCTTTACCCACTACATTTCATCCCTTCCTGTACCCACTACATTTCATGCTGTCCTATACCCACTACATTTCATCCTGTGCTATACCCACTACGTTTCATCCCATCCTATACCCACTACATTTCATCCCATTCTTTAGCCACTACATTTCATCCTGTCCTTTACCCACTACATTTCACCCTGTCCTTTACCCACTACATTTCACCCTGTCCTTTACCCACTACATTTCACCCTGGGCTCAGTATCTTCCAGGCTATAAACATGGTTCTGACTGCAGCTCCCGCTGTTGGCCTTTTGCTGATCCAACAGTTTTCTTTGGTGTGCCCAGGCTCTCTGTTCTCGAAGCAAGCAACACACGTTCTGGCTGGTTTACCTTCCCTCTTGTTTTTGCAGTTGTGGATTTATCTGACTGTCTCTCTGCCTTCCTTTCCTCTTGTTCCATCTACCTCCTTCTTATCTCTCCCTTGCTGTTAGGAGCTACTAGATCCAAATCTGTTTTGGTTCAGAGGTTTATCAACCCTGTTGGCTGCATCCTTGGCTTTTGAACCTTTTGTTCCTCTATGTGAATTTTAAGTCTGCATGGGAGACAGTTTTGAACCCCTCTTGCAGCGCTATTTCTCCTAACCCTTCATCGATGCAATCAATTTTTACAGCTTGTTGTCTCTTACCCAAGCCTTCTTAGGCATTCTTGGCTGAGAGCCCAGACTTTCATTACAGTACTAAAACACCTGAGCCCCATTGAAACCATTGCTTGATTGATAGTTCTGGTTTTCTGATATCTTCCGTCAATTGCACAATTGATTCTAGAAAGGTTCCTGCAGATTGCGAGTTAGCACATGTCACTGCATTATTTATGAAGGGAGGGAGAGAGAAAACAGAGAACTACAGACCTGTTAGCCTTCTGTCAGTCGTAGGGAAAATGCTAGAATCTATTCTAAAGGATGTGGTAAATGGATACTTGAACGTTTGTTGTGAGGAAAATGTAAAGTGGCTGCAGGAGGATTTGGACAAATTTAGTGAGTTGGCAAGAACACGGCAGATGGAATATAATGTGTAAAAATGTGAGTTTATCCACTTTGTAAGGAGGAACAGATGTGCAGCTTATTTCTTAAATAGTCAGAGATTAGAAAGTGTGGATGTACAAAGGGATCTGGATGTCCTCATCAATAAGTCACTGAAGACTAACATGCAGGTGCAACGAACAATTAGGAAGGTTAATTGAGTGTTTGCCTTTATCGCGAGAGGATTTGAGTACAGGACTAGCAAAGTCCTGCTTCAATTGTATAAAAGCTTGGTTAGATTGCACCTGGAGTACTGTGTACAGACTTGGTCCCCTTACCTCAGAAAGGATATTATTGCCACAGAGGGAGTGCAGCAAAGATTCACCAGACTTGTTCCGGGGATGGTGGGAATATCTTATGAAGAGAGATTGGGGAAACTGAGCCTGTATTCTCTAGAATTTCTAAGAGTGAGAGGTGATCTCATTGAAACCTACAAAATACTTAAAAGAATAAACAGGGTAGATGCAGGTAAGATGTTTCCCCTGGCTGGGGAGTAGAGAACCAGGTGGTACAACTTCAAAATAAGGAGGAAGCCAATTAGGGCCAAGATGAGGAGATTTTCTTTCCTCAGAGGGTTGTGAATCTTTGGAGTTCTCTATCCAGAGGGACATGGAGGCTCAGTCACTGAGTATGTTTAAAACAGAGATTGACAGATTTCTAAATGCCATTGACAAAAAAGGGACAGTGTGGGGAAAAGGCATTGAAGTAGATGATCTGCCATGATCATATTGAATAGTGCATCAGGCTCAACAGGCTGAATGGTCTAGCCCTGCTCCTATGTCCGTATGTTCCAATGTTTGTTTACACAAGATAAAGAGATTTCAAGTGCTTGCAGTTTCAGATATTGATACTTTAAAAGGTCTGGATGATTGATACTTTTATTGAGCTGAAGTAAAAAGGAGAGTTTTTTTAAGAAAGTGGAGAGTTATCATTGAATGGGTGTTTTTTTTAAAGATTATTTTTATACATCCTATTGTTAATATAGGATTCATTTGTTCTGTACAGTGCATTTGAGTAGGCAAGGAAGTGCAATTGCTTGGCATGGAGGCATGGAGGACCATAGAGGATGTGAGGGGGCATGAGGTGGCATGGAGCTTTACTCTGTATCTAACCCCGTGCTGTACCTGTCCTGGGAGTGTTTGATGGGGACAGTGTAGAGGGAGCTTTACTCTGTATCTAACCCCGTGCTGTACC
This sequence comes from Isurus oxyrinchus, assembly GCA_026770705.1. Classification (NCBI taxonomy): domain Eukaryota; kingdom Metazoa; phylum Chordata; class Chondrichthyes; order Lamniformes; family Lamnidae; genus Isurus; species Isurus oxyrinchus. Next base: position 112,672,761 of record JANJGN010000018.1, read on the forward strand.
TGTCCTGGGAGTGTTTGATGGGGACAGTGTAGAGGGAGCTTTACTCTGTATCTAACCCCGTGCTGTACCTGTCCTGGGAGTGTTTGATGAGGACAGTGTAGAGGGAGTATTACTCTGTATCTAACCCCGTGCTGTACCTGTCCTGGGAGTGTTTGATGGGGACAGTGTAGAGGGAGCTTTACTCTGTATCTAACCCCGTGCTGTACCTGTCCTGGGAGTGTTTGATGAGGACAGTGTAGAGGGAGTATTACTCTGTATCTAACCCCGTGCTGTACCTGTCCTGGGAGTGTTTGATGGGGACAGTGTAGAGGGAGTATTACTCTGTATCTAACCCCGTGCTGTACCTGTCCTGGGAGTGTTTGATGGGGACAGTGTAGAGGGAGCTTTACTCTGTATCTAACCCCGTGCTGTACCTGTCCTGGGAGTGTTTGATGGGGACAGTGTAGAGGGAGCTTTACTCTGTATCTAACCCCGTGCTGTACCTGTCCTGGGAGTGTTTGATGGGGACAGTGTAGAGGGAGCTTTACTCTGTATCTAACCCCGTGCTGTACCTGTCCTGGGAGTGTTTGATGAGGACAGTGTAGAGGGAGTATTACTCTGTATCTAACCCCGTGCTGTACCTGTCCTGGGAGTGTTTGATGGGGACAGTGTAGAGGGAGCTTTACTCTGTATCTAACCCCGTGCTGTACCTGTCCTGGGAGTGTTTGATGAGGACAGTGTAGAGGGAGTATTACTCTGTATCTAACCCCGTGCTGTACCTGTCCTGGGAGTGTTTGATGGGGACAGTGTAGAGGGAGTATTACTCTGTATCTAACCCCGTGCTGTACCTGTCCTGGGAGTGTTTGATGGGGACAGTGTTGAAGGAGCTTTACTCTGTATCTAACCCAGTGCTGTACCTGATCTGGGAGTGTTTGATGGGGACAGTGTAGAGGGAGATTTACTCTGTATCTAACCCCATGCTGTACCTGTCCTGGGTGTGTTTGATGGAGACAGTGTAGAGGGAGCTTTACTCTGTATCTAACCCTGTGCTGTACCTGATCTGGGAGTGTTTGATGGGCTAGTGTAGAGGGAGCTTCACTCTGTATCTAACCCCGTGCTGTACCTGTCCTTGGAGTGTTTGATGGGGACAGTGTAGAGGGAGCTTTACTCTGTATCTAATCCCGTGCTGTAACTGTCCTTGGAGTGTTTGATGGGGACAGTGTAGAGGGAGCTTTACTCTGTATCTAACCCTGTGCTGTACCTGTCCTGGGAGTGTTTGATGGGGACAGTGTAGAGGGAGCTTTACTCTGTATCTAACCCTGTGCTGTACCTGTCCTGGGAGTGTTTGATGGGGACAGTGTAGAGGGGCTTTACTCGGTATCTAACCCTGTGCTGTACGTGTCCTGGGAGTGTTTGATTGGGACAGTATGGAGGGAGCTTTACTCTGTATCTAACCCCATTCTGTACCTGTCCTGGGAGTGTTTGATGGGGATGTGTAGAGGGAACTTTACTCTGTATCTAACCCCGTGCTGTACCTGTCCTGGGAGTGTTTGATGGGGACAGTTTCGAGGGAGCTTTACTCTGTATCTAACCCCATTCTGTACCTGTCCTGGGAGTGTTTAATGGGGACAGTGTAGAGAGAGCTTTACTCCATATCTAACCCCGTGCTGTACCTGTCCTGGGAGTGTTTGATGGGGACAATGTAGAGGGAGCTTTGCTTTGTATCTAATCCTGTGCTGTACCTGTCCTGGGAGTGTTTGATGGGGACAGTTTCGAGGGAGCTTTACTCTGTATCTAACCCCGTGCTGTACCTGTCCTGGGAGTGTTTGATGGGGACGGTGTAGAGGGAGCCTTCCTTATGTTTTCCTGTTCTATAGTTGATCTGGATATGCCTGAGGGAGCTTTACTTTGTTCTCTGACTTGTTCTCTAACATACTGGAAAAATCCACTGCTTTCTTCTGCTTGATAAGCACAAAAAAAGTCATTGAATAACCGGACGACTACATCTAGCAGAACAATGTTCACTGTGTCCATTTTTGATGTTGATTGCGCAGTTTGGAAATGACTGGAACTGTGTCGTTAGCTCTTCCTTGCACATCTGTATTGATGTGTTGTTGTGAGGAAGGACAGGGTGCGAGTGAAGGCTGTCTTTTCTTACCTGGCTTTCTGATTTTTCTGTTTCTAGATGTGCCCTCTACAAAAGAGCCCGACTCCAAAGGGAAGACCTTCACAGTGAGCAGTACACTGGGACTTCAGGTGGATCGGAATGATGACGGTGTCATTGTGAGCTGCACTGTGGACCATGAGTCCCTAAGATCATCACCACAAGTGGCCAAGCAAGTTCTTGACATTCAATGTAAGCACCAAGACCTTTCGCCATGCTCTCTGCTAAGCAAACCCCACGGCTTGCATTTCAGATTTGTTTCACATATTTCACACACCGTTTCTAGAGGGATTGAATTGAAAAGCCAGTAAGTATACAACCTTGGTTAAATACTGTGCACAGTTCTGGGCTGCATATAATGAAAAACATATCGAGGTACTGGAGAAGGTGCAAAAAAGATTTACAATAATGCTCTAGGATGGAGAGGTTATAACTATCAGTAAAAACTGAAACGCCTGGCGTTCTTTAATCTCGAAAAGGGAAGACTGAGTGGGTGACCTGCTTCGGGTTTTGAAAATTATGAAGGGGCTTAATAGGGTGGACAAAGAATAAGTGTTATTGGAAAAAGGGACATGCTTCCCATCTTACACTCATCAGGGTGGACACAAGAATGCCAAATTTCAAAGAAGCAACAATTTATACTTCAGGAGAAAAGGGTGCCGGTTGGTAGTTGGCATGTTCACTCTGATTGATTGAGGCATTAACATGGAGAATCCACCAAGGAATTATTGTTCCCCGTCCTTTGGTTTAATTCAAAAAATGTGCAATGCCTGCCTGGTCATGTTCCTCTTGCCTGCAGAGGACTGGACTCTGCGTATGAATATATGCAGCTTCTAGCAAGCATAAGTGAGCTATATTGCGAGCCTGACTGATAATATTAAATTGGTTGTTAGTGTAATTCTTAGAACACTCGGGATTGTTCAGAAAGTGCTGTCCAATCACGGAATCACAAGTAACAATAGACATTGTTCTGAGTTTTACAAGCACAGGCTGGTTGAGTATGGTTAGTACTCTGCCTACTGAAAACAGCTGAAGGGGTGTACTGTTTGATATGATCACCTGTCAAAAGATCCCATCCTACACCCTGTCCCCCTTCGGTACCTTAGTCTAGACCATCCTGCACCCTTTACTTCTCTCAACCCTCCTTTAACCCTCTCTACTCCACCTCTACTCCTCTCCCCTCCTATACCCCTTTCTACCGCTCCCATGCCCCTCTTCCCTCTTATCCCCCTCTCTACCCTCATGTACTGCTCTCTACCCCTGCTGTGCTCCTCTCTCCCTCTCCCATTTCTGCACCCTTTTTTTGACTCAGTTACACTTTCTGTATAATTCCAGTTTGCCAGTTTTGCAGCTTTCAGAATGAGCTGTACCCATGACTGCCCAGCTTATACCAGTTATCTCCACCTTCTGATTCTATGTATGACCCTGAAACAACCTTGTCCTGTTTATATTAACGTTCAATCACTTCAGCTTGTTAACAGTACAATCACCTTCTCTCCAATTACGCTTGTATTGATTCTTGCTTCCTGATTTCTCAGCAACCCATCTTTATAATCCATACTAAATTTATTTCTAATTATTCTGTATTTAATCCATTCTTGCAAACTCCCCCCTCCTAGTTTAAATTCCTCCTGTTACATTCTGTATTCTGGTCTTGCTTCCAAAACCCTTCATTTAATTACTTGGATGGAACCTCTGTTAAACAATATATATTGTCTCCAAAAGACTTCTTAACATTCTTTTTATTTTTTCTCGACCTTTCTCAAAGAACTGACCTACCCTGATTAAGGGTCCCACACAAACTGACTCTCACTAGGTTATGGGTCCCACACACACTGACTCTCACTGGGGTACGGGTCCCACACACACTGACTCTCACTGGGGTACGGGTCCCACACACACACTGACTCTCACTGGGGTACGGGTCCCACACACACTGACTCTCACTGGGGTACGGGTCCCACACACACTGACTCTCACTGGGGTACGCGGCCCACACACACCGACTCTCACTGGGGTAAGGGTCCCACACACACTGACTCTCACTGGGGTACGGGTCCCACACACACTGACACTCACTGGGGTACGGGTCCCACACACACTGACTCTCACTGGGGTACGGGTCCCACACACACTGAGTCTCACTGGGGTAAGGGTCCCACACACACTGACTCTCACTGGGGTACCGATCCCACACACACTGACTCTCACTGGGGTACGGTTCCCACACACACTGACTCTCACTGGGGTACGGATCCCACACACTGACTCTCACTGGGGTATGGGTCCCACACACACTGACTCTCACTGGGGTACCGATCCCACACACACTGACTCTCACTGGGGTACGGTTCCCACACACACTGACTCTCACTGGAGTACGGGTCCCACACACTGACTCTCACTGGGGTATGGGTCCCACACACACTGACTCTCACTGGGGTACGGGTCCCACACATACTGACTCTCACTGGGGTACGGGTCACACACACACTGACTCTCACTGGGGTACGGGTCCCACACACACACTGACTCTCACTGGGGTACGTGACCCACACACACTGACTCTCACTGGGGTACATGTCCCACACACACTGACTCTCACTGGGGTACGGGTACCACACACACTGACTGTCACTGGGGTACATGTCCCACACACACTGACTCTCACTGGGGTACGGGTCCCACACACACTGACTCTCACTGGGGTACAGGTCCACACACACTGACTCTCACTGGGGTACTGGTCCCACACACACTGACTCTCACTGGGGTATGGGTCCTACACACAATGACTCTCACTGGGGTACAGGTCCCTCACACACTGATTCTCACTGGGCTACGGGTCCCACACACACTGACTGACTGGGGTACGCGTCCCACACACACTGACTCTCGCTAGGATACAGGTCCCTCACGCACTGACTCTCACTGGGGTATGGGTCACACACACATTGACTCTCACTGGGGTACAGGTCCCACATGCACTGAATCTCACTGGGGTATGGGTCCCACACACACTGACTCTCACTGGGGTACGGGTCACACACACACTGACTCTCACTGGGGTACGGGTCACACACACACTGACTCTCACTGGGGTACGGGTCTCACCCACACTGACTGTCACTGATGTACGGGTCCCCCACACACTGACTCTCACTGGGGTATGGGTCCCACACACACTGACTCTCACTGGGGTACGGGTCCCCCACACACTGACTCTCACTGGGGTACGGGTCCCACACACACTGACTCTCACTGGGGTACGGGTCCCACACACACTGACTCTCACTGGGGTATGGGTCCCACACACAATGACTCTCACTAGGGTTCGGGTCCCTCACACACTGACTCTCACTGGGGTACGGGTCCCACACACACTGACTCTCACTGGGGTACGGGTCCCACACACACTGACTCTCACTGGGCTACGGGTCCCACACACACTGACTCTCACTGGGGTACGGGTCCCACACACACTGACTATCACTAGGATACAGGTCCCTCACGCACTGACTCTCACTGGGGTACGGGTCCCACACACACTGACTCTCACTGGGGTACGGGTCCCACACACACTGACTCTCACTGGGGTACGGGTCCCACACACACACTGACTCTCACTGGGGTACGGGTCTCACACACACAATGACTCTCACTGGGTTACGGGTCCCACACACACTGACTCTCACTGGGGTACGGGTCCCACACACACTGACTCTCACTGGGTTACGGGTCCCACACACACTGACTCTCACTGGGGTACGGGTCCCACACACACTGACTCTCACTGGGGTACGGGTCCCACACACACACTGACTCTCACTGGGGTACGGGTCACACACACACTGACTCTCACTGGGGTACGGGACCCACACACACTGACTCTCACTGGGGTACGGGTCCCACACACAATGACTCTCACTGGGTTACGGGTCCCACACACACTGACTCTCAGTGGGGTACGGGTCCCACACACACTGATTCTCACTGGGGTATGGGTCACACACACACTGACTCTCACTGGGGTCCGGGTCCTACACACACTGACTCTCACTGGGGTACGTGACCCCAAGGAGCATTCTTGAACGTGGGTTTTAATAACAATCTAGTACCAATCCTAACTTTTTATTCCAGATTTACTTAATTGAATCTAAATTCGATAACTTCCTCATGGGATTTGAACTCTTGTCTCTGGATCATAAGTCCAGACCTCTGGAACACTTGTTCCTTATCCCTGCTGCTACCAGGTCCTTCTAAGGACCATAGTTCAGTCATTCTATCTAACTGTATTTAACCGAGCTTTGCTTGGTCCTTAGCTTCTCTCCTGTAATGTGTTAGCTTGGGAGGAATCCCCACAGAGCCCTCACCTTTCACTTGGAATGTGGGCGCCACTGATAACGTCCCATTTATTGTCTGACTCCATTGCACTAACGGTTAACCTATAGTGTGGGCCTGGAGTCACGTGTCATACCAGACGGGGTAAGCTGAGAGGTTTGCATTCAGCAACCAGCATTCAAGGACCAGTTAGGTTTTTCAGTCAAACAAGCAGAATTTTCACTGGGACCAAACTATCAATTCCCAGATGAATCAAAATAAACTTCAGAACTTGCACTGGTGGGATTTGAACTCATGAGTGTTTACGAGGCCAACCTCTTTAGTGTCACCATTTAGTTAGAACACAAGAACACAAGACATAAGAGCAGGAGTAGAACACATGGCCTGTCAATCCTGCTCCACCATTTAACATGATCATGACTGACCTCAGGCTGCAACTCCATTTTCCTGCCCACTCCCCATTCCCTTAATTCCCTGAGACCAAAAATCTGTCCATCCCAGCTTTAAATTCATTCAACGATGGAGCACCCACAACCCTCTGTGGTTGAGAATTCCAAAGATTCACAACGCTCTGAGTGAAGAAATTTCTCCTCATCTCAATCTTAAATGAGACTGTGTCCCCGTGTTTTAGATTCCATAGCCAAGGGAAACAATCTCTCAGCTTCCACCCTCCACTCAGCCTAAACCCCTTTAGAATCTTGGACGTTTCAATGAGATCACCTCTCATTCTTCTAAACTCCAGAGAATATTGACCTAGTTTACTCAGCCTCTCATCATAGGACAACCCCCTCATCCCAGGATCCAACTGAGTGAACTTTCGTCATATCACCTCCAATGTACGTATATCTTTTCTTAAATGTGGAATGCTTCTCCTGTGTGATGTGGGAAGTCAGGGACAATTCCAGTGTGCAGTAAGTGTTTCCAGCTGCAGCTACTCAAAACCCTAGTTTCGGAGCTGGAGCTGCACCTGGAGTCACTGTGGAGCATCCGCAAGGATGAGGTCTTCATGGATAGCTTGTACAGTGAGGTGCTCACACTACAGGTAAAGAATGCACAGGCAGAAAGGGAATGGGTGACCACCAGACAGAGTAAAAGCACGGGACAGGCAGTGCAGGAGTCCCCTGTGTCCATCCCCCTCTCTAACAGATTTTCCATTTTGGATATTGCTGGGGGAGATGGTTTCTCAGGGGAGTGCAGCAAGAGCCAAGTCCGTGGCACCATGAGTGGCTCAGCTGTATGGGGGGGTGGTGGGGAAGGAAAAAAGAGTGGGAGAGCAATAGTGATAGGGGGCTCTATTGTAAGGGGAACAGATAGACGTTTCTGCAGCCACAGACATCACACCAGGATGGTGTGTTGCCTCCCTGGTGCCAGGGTCAAGGATGTCACTGAGCAGCTGCAGGACATTCTGAAGGGGCAGGGTGAATAGCCAGAGCTTACGGTCCTTGTCAGTATCAATGACAAAGGTAAAAAGAGGGATAAGGTCCTGAAAGCAGAATATAGGGAGCTAGGAAATAAATTAAAAAGCAGGACCTCCAAGATAGTAACCTCAGGATTGCTCCCAGTGCCATGTGCTAGTGAAATTAGGAATAGGAGAATAGACCAGATGAATGTGTGGCTGGAGAGATGATACAGGAGGGAGGGATTTAGATTCCTGAGGCATTGGGACTGATTCTGGGGAAGATGGGACCTGTACAAGCTGGACGGGTTGTACCCCAGCAAGACCGGGACCAAATTCTTCCTGGGGTATTCACTAGTACTGTGGGAGAGGGTTTAAACTAGATTGGCAGGGGGATGGGAACCTGAGCGGGGAGGCACAAGAAAGGGAAGCAAAGATAGAAATGAAAGATAGAAAAGTAAAGAAAAAGTGGAAGGCAGAGGAAACAAGGGCTAGCAGCAAGTAGAGCCACAGTACAAAAAAGATGGTAAAAATATTAAAAAGACAAGCCTAAAGACCCAGTATCTGAATGTACGGAGCATTCGCAATAACGTAAATGAATTAACAGCTCAAATAGCTATAAACGGGCATAATATGATTCCGATTACAGAGACATGGCTGCAGGGTGACCAAGGCTGGGAACTGAATATCCAAGGGCGCTTGATATTTAGGACGGACAGACAGAAAGGAGGCATTGTTAGTTAGGGATGAAATCAGTACAATTGTGAGAGAGGATATTGGCTCAGGAAATCTAGATGTAGAATCAGTCTGGGTGGAGCTAAGAAACAACAAGAGGCAGAAAACATTAGTGGGAGTTGTCTATAGGCCTCCAAACAGTAGAGATAAGTAGGGGACGGGTTTAAACAGGAAATTAGAGATGGATGTAACAAGGGTGCTACAGTGATCATGGGTGACATGAACCTACATATAGACTGGGTAAACCAAATTAGAAATAATATTGAGGTGGTTGAATTCCTGGAGTGTGTATGAGATGATTTTTAGGCCAGTACCTTGAGGATCCAACTAGGGAACAGGCTATCCTAGATTTGGTATTGTGCAATGAGAAAGGATTAATTAATAATCTTGTTGTGCGGGGTCTTTTAGGGAACAGTGACCATAGCATTAGAATAGAATTCTCCTTTAGGATGGAAAGTGAGGTAGTCCAGTCCAAAACTAGGGTCCTAAATCTAAACAAAGGAAACTATGAAGGTATGAGGCCTGAGTTGTCTAAGATAGATTGAGGAACTTCATTAAAAGACTTGATGGTGGATAGGCATTGGTTACTATTTAAGGGACGAATGTACACATTTTGCAACAGTTATACATTCCTTTCTGGCGCAAAAACACAACAGGAAACGTGGTCCAACCGTGGCTAACAAACAAAATTAGATCCAAAGAGGAGTCTTATAAATTTGCCCGATAAAGTAGTAAAGCCTAAGGACGGATTGGGAGCAGTTTAAAATTCAGAAAAGGAGGACCAAGGGACTGCTTAAGAGGGGAAAAGTAGAGTAGAGAGTAAGCTTGCAAGGAACATAAGAGCAGACTGTGAAAGCTTCTATAAGTATGTAAAAAGATAAAGATTAGTGAAGACAAATATAGATCTCTTATAGTCAACAACATGAGAATTTGTAATAGGGAACAAGGAAATGGCAGAGCAATTAAACAACTACTTTAGTTCTGTCTTCATGGAGGAAGACACAAATAACTTCCCAGAAATACTCGGGAACCAAGGGTCTAGTGAGAAGGAGGAATTGAAGGAAATTAGCATTAGTAAAAAATATAGTGCTGGAGAAATTAGTGGTACTGAAAGCCAATGAATCCCCAAGGCCCGATAATCTACATCCCAGGGTACTAAAGGAGGTGGCCATGGAAATAGTGGATACATTGGTTGTCATCTTCCAAAATTCTGTAGATTCTGGAGCAGTCCCAGCAGATTCGGGGTTGGCAAATGTTACCCGGCTATTTAAAAATGGAGGGAGGGAGAAAACAGGAAATTATTGACCATTATTTTTTCTATTTGTTTACGGGATCTGGGGATCGCTGACTGGGCCAACATTTAGTGCCCATCCCTAGTTGCCCTTGAGAAGGTGGTGGTGAGCTGCCTTCTTGAACCGCTGCAGTCCATGTGGTGTAGGTACACCCACAGTGCTGTTAGGGAGGGAGTTCCAGGATTTTGACCCAGCAACAGTGAAGGAACGGCGATATATTTCCAAGTCAGGATGGTGAGTGACTTGGAGGGGAACTTCCAGGTGGTGGTGTTCCCATCTATCTGCTGCCCTTGTCCTTCTAGGTAGTAGCGGTCTGGAAGGTGCTGTTTAAGGAGTTTCTGCAATGCTATTCGAAGTGGTACAAACTGCTGCTACTGTGTGTCGGTGGTGGAGGGATCAAATGTTTATGGATGGGGTGCCAATCAAGCGGGCTGCTCATCCAGGCAAGTGGACATTGTTCCATCATATTCCTCACTTGTGCCTTGTAGATGGTGGACAGGTTTTGGGGAGTCTGGAGGTGAGTTAATCACTTTAGGATTCCTAGCCTCTGGGCTGCACTTGTAGCCAGAGTACTTAAGTAGCTAGTCCAGTTATGTTTCTGGTCAACGGTAGCCCCCAGGATATTGCTAGTGGGGGATTCAGTGATGGTAATGCCATTGAACATGAAGTGGTGATGGTTGGATTCTCTCTTGTTGGAGATGGTCATTGTCTGACACTTGTGTGGTGTGAATATTACTTGCCTCTTGTCAGCCCAAGCCTGGATATTGTCCAGGTCTTGCTGCATTTGGACATGGACTACTTCAGTATCTGAGGAGTTGCGAATGGTGCTGAACATTGTGCAATCATCAGTGAACATCCCCACTTCTGACCTTATGATGGAAGGAAAGTCATTGATGAAGCAGCTGAAGATGGTTGGGCCGAGGACACTACCCTGTGGAACCCCTGCAGTGATGTCCTGGAGCTGAGATGACTGATCTCCAACAACCACAGCCATCTTCCTTTGTGCTAGGTATGATTCCAACCAGCGGAGAGTTTTCCCCCTGATCCCCATTGGCTCCAGTTTTGCTAGGGCTCCTTGATGCCACACTCGGTCAAATGGTGTCTTGATGTCAAGGGCAGTCACTCTCCCCACAACTCTTGAGTTCAGCATTTTTGTCCATCTTTAAACCAAAGGTGTAATGAGGTCAGGAGCTGAGTGACCCTGGCAGAATCCAAATTGAGCATCAATGAACAGGTTATTGCTAAGTAAGTGCTGCTTGATAGCACTGTTGATGACCCCTTCCATTACTTTATTGATGATAGAGAGTAGACTGATGGGGCAGTAACTGGCTGAGTTGGATTTGTCCTGCTTTTTGGGTACAGGACATACCTGGGCAATTTTCCACATTGCTGGGTAGATACCAGTGTTGTAGCTGTGCTGGAACAGCTTGGCTAGGGGTGCAGCAAGTTCTGGAGCACTAGTCTTCAGTACTATTGCTGGAATATTGTCAGAGCCCTTAGCTTTTGTAGTAACCAGTGCCTTCAGCCATTTCTTGATATCACGTGGAGAGAATCGAATTGGCTGAAGACTGGGATCTGTGATGCTGGGGACCTCCGGAGGAGGCCAAGATGGGTCATCCACTCAACACTTCTGGCAGGGATTGTTGCGAATGCTTCAGCCTTGGCTTTTGCACTGATGTGCTGGGCTCCTCCATCATTGAGGATGGGGATATTTGTGGAGCCTCCTCCTCCAGTGAACTGTTTAATTGTCCACAATACATTCACAACTGGATAAGGCAGGACTGCAGAGCTTAGATCTGATCCATTGGTTGTGGGACCGCTTAGTTCTGTCTATCACTTGCTGCATTCGCAGTTTGGCACGCAACTAGTCCTGTGTACCAGGTTGACACCTCATTTTTAGGTGTGCCTGGTGCTGCTCCTGGCATGCCCTCCTGCACTCTTCATTGAACCAGGGTTGATTCCCTGGTTTGATGGTAATGGTAGAGTGGGGGATATGCCAGGCCATGAGGTTACAGATTGTGTTTGAGTACAATTCTGCTGCTGCTGATGGCCCACAGCACCTCATGGATGCCCAGTCTTGAGTTGCTAGGTCTGTTTGAAATCTACCCCATTTAGCACAGTGGTAGTGCCACACAACACGGAGGGTATCCTCAATATGGAGATGGGAGTTTGTCTCGACAATGACTGTGTGGTGGTCACTCCTACCGATACTGTCATGGACAGATGAATCTGCAACAGGCAGGTTGGTGAGGATGAGGTCAAGTATGTTTTTCCCTCTTGTTGGTTCCCTCACCACCTGCCACAGACCCAGTCTAGCAGCTATGTCATTTAGGACTCAGCCATCTCGGTCTGTAGTGGTGTTACCGAGCTACACTTGGTGATGGACATTGAAGTCCCCCACCCAGAGCACAACCTGTGCCCTTGCCACCCTCAGTGCTTCCTCCAAGTGGTGTTCAACATGGATTCATCAGCTGAGGGAGGGTGGTACGTGGTAATCAGCAGGAGGTTTCCTTGCCCATGTTTGACCTGATGCCATGAGACTTCATGGGGTCCAGAGTCAATGTTGATGACTCCCAGGGCAACTCCCTCCTGACTGTATACCACTGTGCCCCCACCTCTGCTGGGCCTGTCCTGCTGGTGGGACAGGACATACCCAGGGCTGGTGATGGTGGAGTCTGGGACATTATCTGTAAGGTATGATTCCGTGAGGATGACTATGTCAGGCTGTTGCTTGACTAGTCTGTGAGACAGCTCTCCCAATTTTGGCACCAGCCTCCAGATGTTAGAAGGGGGGACTTTGCAGGGTCAACATGGCTGGGGTTTGCTGTTATCATTTCCGGTTTGCCTGTCTGGTTTCATTCCTTTTTATTGGCATTTTCGCACTTTGATACAATTGAGTGGCTTGCTAGACCATTTCAGAGAGCATTTAAGAGTCAACCACATTGCTGTGGGTCTGGAGTCACATGTAGGCCAGACCAGCTAAGGGTCTCTGGATTATCAGTTCCAGTGACAATACCACTACACCACCATCTCCCCATGACGGAAATAGTGGATGCGTTGGTTGTCATCTTCCAAAATTCTGTAGATCCTGGAACAGTCCTGGCAAATTGGAGGGTGGCAAATGTAACCCCACTATTTACAAAAAGAGGGAGGGAGAAAACAGGAATTTATAGAGCCTAATATCAGTGGAAGGGGAAAATGCTAGAGTCTATTATAAAGGATGTGATAACAAGACACTTAGAAAATATCAATGGGATTAGACAAAGTGAACGTGGATTTATGAAAGGAAAATCACGTTTGACAAACCTACTGGAGTTTTTTGAGGATGTAACTAGCAGAATAGATAAGGGAGAACCAGTGGATGTGGTGTATTTGGATTTTCAGAAAGCTTTTGATAAAATCCCACATAAGAGGTTAGTGTGTAAAATTAAAGCACATGGGATTCGGGTTAATATATTGACATGGATTGAGAATTTTTTTAAAAAAATTCATTCATTGATGTGGGCTTCGCTGGCTGGACCAGCATTATTGCCCATCCTTAATTGTCCTTGAGAAGGTGGGGGTGAGCTGCCTTCTTGAACTTCTACAGTCCATGTGGTGTCGATACACCCACAGTGCTGTTAGGGAGGGAGTTCCAGGATTTTGACCCAGCGACAGTGAAGGTTAGCAGACAGGAAACAGAGAGGAGGAATAAATGGGTCTTTTTCTGAGTGGCAGGTGGTAACTAGTGGGGTACCGCAGGGATCAGTGCTTGGGCCCCAGCTATTCACAATATATATCAATGAATTGGATGAGGGAACCAAATGTAATATTTCCAATTTCGCTGATGGCACAAAACTTGGTGGGAATGTGAGCGGTGAGGAAGATGTTGAGAGGCATCAAGGTGATTTAGACAGGTTGAGTAAGTGGCCAAATTCATGGCAAATGCAGTATGATGGGGATAAGTGTGAAGTTATCCACTTTAGTAGGACAAACAGAATAGCAGAGTATTATTTAAATGGTGATAGATTGGGAAATGTTGATGTACAAAGGGATCTGGGTGTTCTTGTACACTAATCACTGAAAGCAAGCATGCAGGTGCAGCAAGCAGTTAAGAAGACAAATGGTAGGTTGGCCTTCATTGTGAGAGGACTTGAGTACAGGAGCAAGGATGTCTTAACTGCAGCTGTACAGGGCCTTGGTGAGACCACACCTGGAGTATTGTGTGCAGTTTTGGTCTCCTTACCTAAGAAAGGATATACTTGCCATTGAGGGAGTGCAGCAAAGGTTCACCAGACTCATTCCTGGGATGGCAGGATTGTCGTATGAGGAGAGATTGGGCTGACTAGGCCTGTATTCACTGGAGTTTAGAAGAATCTCATTGAAACATATAAAATTCTGACAAGGGTGGACAGACTGGATGCAGGGGTGATGTTTCCTCTGGCTGGGGGGGTCTAGAACCAGGGGTCACAGTCTCAGGATATGGGGTAGACCATTTAGGACTGAGATGAGGAGAAACTTCTTCACTCAGAAGGTGTTGAACCTGTGGAATTCTCTACCACAGAAGCTGTGGAGGCCAATACACTGAGTATATTTAAGAAGCAAATAGATTTCTAGACTCGGAAGGTGTCAAGGGGCATGGAGAGAGAAGGGGAGAATGGTGCTGAGATGGAGGATCAGCCAAGATCTTATTGAATGGTGGAGCTGGCTCAAGGGGCCGAATGGCCTACTCCTCTTATTTTCTATGTTTCTATGAGACCAAAACTGCACACTGTATTCTGAATGTGGTCTCACCAAAACTGTTTATATTTGTAAGGTTAGGCCTCCTTCAGAGAATTTTCAGATACCTTTTAGTTCATATCATCCTCCTGACAATGACGGTCCACTTGCTCTGGAAAGCCTGTAGCTGGTGATATGAATGTGTGCCACCTTGGAAAAGTGGGTAGTGCTTCCATTCCTGCTTTAAGCACAGCAGCTGAAATCCCACCAGAGCAGTTTGAGAATTTGAATTCAGTTTTAAAAATCTAGAAATTAAAAGTTGGTGTCAGTAACAGTGAAATGGCCAGATTGTCATAAAAACCCATCTGGTTCACTAATGCCCTTTAGGGAAGGAAATCTGCCCTCCATGTCTGGTCTGGCCTACACGTGACTCCAGACCCACAGCAACGTGAATGATTCTTCACGACCCTGCGAAATGACCAAATCAGTTGCTATGAGAGCTTCAAGAAACAGGGTCATCATCACTTTACCAACAATGACAACAACTTGCATTTAACTGGCGACTTTAATAGGTTTTCTAAGACATGTCACAGGAATTTATTAAAGAGACAGCAAGCCACCTAAGGAGATGTCCGGACAGGTGACCGAAGAGGTAGGTTTTAAGGATTGTTTTAAAAAAGATGGAGAGAGGTGGCGAGATTTAGGGAGGGAGTTTCAGAACTTAGGGGCCAGGCAGCTAAAGACACGGTTGCCAATGGTGGAGTGATTGGGAATGCACAAGAGACCAGAATTAGAGGAGCTCAGAGATCCTGGAGAGATGTGGGGATAGAGAGAAATGGAGAGATGTGGGAATAGAGGAGGTTACAGAGATAGGGAGGGTTATAGGGCCTGGAGGAGGTTACAGAGATAGGGAGGGGTGTAGGGGCTAGAGGAGGTTACAGAGATAGGGAGGGGTGTAGGGGCTGGAGGAGGTTACAGAGATAGGGAGGGTGTAGGGGCTGGAGGAGGTTACAGAGATAGGGAGGGTTGTAGGGACTGGAGGAGATTACAGAGATAGGTAGGGTTGTGGGGACTGGAGGAGGTTACAGAGATAAGTAGGGTTGTGGGGACTGGAGGAGGTTACAGATATAGGGAGGGTGTAGGGGCTGGAGGAGGCTACAGAGATAGGAGTGGAGGAGGTGCTGGAGGAGTTTACAGAGATAGGGAGGTCTTTAAGGGGCTGGAGGAGGTTGCAGAGGTAGGGAGGTTTGTAGGGACTGGAGGAGTTTATAGTGATAGGGAGGGTTGTGGGGGTTGGAGAAGGTTACAGAGATAGGGAGGGGTGTAGTTGCTGGAGAAGGTTACAGAGATAGGGAGTTGGTAGGGGCTGGAAGAGGTTACAGAGATAGGGAGGAGTGTAGTTGCTGGAGGAGGTTACAGAGATAGGGAGGGGTGTAGGGGCTGGAGGAGGTTACAGAGATAGGGAGTTGGTAGGGGCTGGAAGAGGTTACAAAGATAGGGAGGGGTGTAGTTGCTGGAGGAGGTTACAGAGATAGGGAGGGGTGTAGCTGCTGGAGAGGTTACAGAAATAGGGAGGGGTGTAGTTGCTGGAGGAGGTTACAGAGATAGGGAGGGGTGTAGGGGCTGGAGGAGGTTACAGAGATAGGGAGGGGTGTAGTTGCTGGAGGAGGTTACAGAGATAGGGAGGGGTGTAGTTGCTGGAGGAGGTTACAGAGATAGGGAGGGTGTAGGGGCTGGAGGAGGTTACAGAGATAGGGAGGGGTGTAGTTGCTGGAGGAGGTTACAGAGATAGGGAGGGGTGTAGGGGCTGGAGGAGGTTACAGAGATAGGGAGGGTTGTAGGGGCCGGAGGAGGTTACAAAGATAGGGAGGGGTGTAGGGGCTGGAGGAGGTTACAGAGATAGGGAGGGTGTAGGGGCTGGAGGAGGTTACAGAGATAGGGAGGGGTTTAGGAGCTGGAGGAGGTTACAGAGATAGGGAGGGGTGTAGTTGCTGGAGGAGGTTACAGCGATAGGGAGGGGTGTAGGGGCTGGAGGAGGTTACAGAGATAGGGAACAGTGTAGGGGCTGGAGGAGGTTACAGAGATAGGGAGAGGTGTACGGGCTGGAGGAGGTAACAGAGATGGGGAGGGTTGTAGGGGCTGGAGGAGGTTACAGAGATAGGGAGGGTGTAGGGGCTGGAGGAGTTTACAGAGATAGGGAGGGTTGTAGGGGCTGGAGGAGGTTACAGAGATAGGGAGGGTGTAGGGGCTGGAGGAGGTTACAGAGATAGGGAGGGTGTAGGGGCTGGAGGAGGTTACAGAGATAGGGAGGGTGTAGGGGCTGGAGGAGGTTACAGAGATAGGGAGGGTGTAGGGGCTGGAGGAGGTTACAGAGATAGGGAGGGTGTAGGGGCTGGAGGAGGTTACAGAGATAGGGAGGGGTGTAGGTGCTGGAGGAGGTTACAGAGATAGGGAGGGGTGTAGGGGCTGGAGGAGGTTACAGAGATAGGAAGGGTGTAGGGGCTGGAGGAGGTTACAGAGATAGGGAGGGTGTAGGGGCTGGAGGAGGTTACAGAGATAGGGAGGGTGTAGGGGCTGGAGGAGGTTACAGAGATAGGGTGGGTGTAGGGGCTGGAGGAGGTTACAGAGATAGGGAGGGTGTAGGGGCTGGAGGAGGTTACAGAGATAGGGAGGGGTGTAGGGACTGGAGGAGGTTACAGAGATAGGGAGGGTGTAGGGGCTGGAGGAGGTTACAGAGATAGGGAGGGTGTAGGGGCTGGAGGAGGTTACAGAGATAGGGAGGGTGTAGGGGCTGGAGGAGGTTACAGAGATAGGGAGGGGTGTAGGTGCTGGAGGAGGTTACAGAGATAGGGAGGGTGTAGGGGCTGGAGGAGGTTACAGAGATAGGGAGGGATGTAGGTACTGGAGGAGGTTACAGAGATAGGGAGGGATGTAGGTACTGGAGGAGGTTACAGAGATAGGGAGGGGTGTAGGGGCTGGAGGAGGTTACAGAGATAGGGAGGGGTGTAGGGGCTGGAGGAGGTTACAGAGATAGGGAGGGTGTAGGGGCTGGAGGAGGTTACAGAGATAGGGAGGGTTGTAGGGGCTGGAGGAGGTTACAGAGATAGGGAGGGTGTAGGGGCTGGAGGAGGTTACAGAGATAGGGAGGGTGTAGGGGCTGGAGGAGGTTACAGAGATTGGGAGGGATGAAGGTACTGGAGGAGGTTACAGAGATAGGGAGGGATGTAGGTACTGGAGGAGGTTACAGAGATAGGGAGGGATGTAGGTACTGGAGGAGGTTACAGAGATAGGGAGGGGTGTAGGGGCTGGAGGAGGTTACAGAGATAGGGAGAGGTGTAGGGTCTGGAGGAGGTTACAGAGATAGGGAGGGTGAAGGGGCTGGAGGAGGTTACAGAGATAGGGAGGGTTGTAGGGGCTGGAGGAGGTTACAGAGATAGGGAGGGTGTAGGGGCTGGAGGAGGTTACAGAGATAGGGAGGGTGTAGGGGCTGGAGGAGGTTACAGAGATAGGGAGGGATGTAGGTACTGGAGGAGGTTACAGAGATAGGGAGGGTTGTAGGGGCTGGAGGAGGTTACAGAGATAGAGAGGGGTGTAGGGGCTGGAGGAGGTTACAGAGATAGGGAGGGTGTAGGGGCTGGAGGAGGTTACAGAGATAGGGAGGGGTGTAGGGGCTGGAGGAGGTTACAGAGATAGGGAGGGGTGTAGGGGCTGGAGGAGGTTACAGAGATAGGGAGGGGTGTAGGGGCTGGAGGAGGTTACAGAGATAGGGAGGGGTGTAGGGGCTGGAGGAGGTTACAGAGATAGGGAGGGGTGTAGGGGCTGGAGGAGGTTACAGAGATAGGGAGGGGTGTAGGGGCTGGAGGAGGTTACAGAGATAGGGAGGGGTGTAGGGGCTGGAGGAGGTTACAGAGATAGGGAGGGTTGTAGGGGCTGGAGGAGGTTACAGACATGGGGGGGCTGTAGGAGCTGGAGGAGGTTACAGAGATAGGGAGGGGTGTAGGGGCTGGAGAAGGTTACAGAGATAGGGAGGGGTGTAGGGGCTGGAGGAGGTTACAGAGATAGGGAGGGGTGTAGGGGCTGGAGGAGGTTACAGAGATAGGGAGGGGTGTAGGGGCTGGAGGAGGTTACAGAGATAGGGAGGGGTGTAGGGGCTGGAGGAGGTTACAGAGATAGGGAGGGGTGTAGGGGCTGGAGGAGGTTACAGAGATAGGGAGGGGTGTAGGGGCTGGAGGAGGTTACAGAGATAGGGAGGGGTGTAGGGGCTGGAGGAGGTTACAGAGATAGGGAGGGTGAAGAGGCTGGAGGAGGTTACAGAGATAGGGAGGCCATGGAGGATTTGAGAACAAGGATGAAAACTGAACAAAAGCAAAATACTGCGAATGCTGGAACTCTGAAATAAAAACAAAAAATGCTGGAAACACTCAGCAGGTCTGACAGCATCTGTGGAGAGAGAAACTGAGTTAATGTTTCAGGTTGGTATATTGTAGGAGAATTTTAAAATCAGGGCAACTAGAAATGTCAACAAATGCTGGTCTTGCCAGTGACACCTAGCAATGAGTTAACAAAATCTTCTTACCTTCTACCTGTCCCTTTTTATCAAATTCTCAGCACAGTTGTTTGTCATGCATACGAATCATTATTGATGTCTCTCTTCTCAGAACCACCTCCCCTGTGATCCTGCATCTTTGCAGCTCTTTTGCATTCTCAATTCTCATAATCCTTCTTTTTCCATTTGATGTTTCTCTTTCTGTATCAGACTGTTCAGTGTATTCACAAATTCAATTTCATCCCTTGACCTTTAACTACTGCTCACAGCTCATCACTTTCTCTTGCATTGAAGATGTAACATATTCTACTCACGAACCAGTAAGGCTTTCTCCTTTGCCTGAGCTCTCCAGCTTCACTGCGGTACTCACCTGAGCCAGGCTGGATAGGAAGTACTGAGCCAGGTGAGTGGATGTCAATCACACAATGTTCTCACCAGGTCTTTGTCACACAGTGATGCAGCTGGCCAAAGACTGGGGGCCGGCGGAGAACCTCCGATGGGGAAATATACATTGTCATCCTTATTAAAAGCTAACTCATCATCAATATAATAACTAAACATAGAAACTAGGAGCAGGAATAGGCCATTCGGCCCTTTGAGCCTGCTCCGCCATTCAGTATGATCATGGCTGATCATCTAACTCAATACCCTGCTCCCGCTCTCTCCCCATAGTTCTTGAAGCCTTTAGAGTCCAGAAATCTACCTATTTCCTTCTTAAATATATTCAGTGACTTGGCCTCCACAGCTTCTGTGGTAGAGAATTCCACAGGTTCACCGCCCTCTGAGTGAAGAAGTTTCTCCTCATCTCAGTCCTAAATGGCCTACCCCATATCCTGAGACTGTGACCCCTGGTTCCAAACCCCCCAGCCAGAGGAAACATCATCTCTGCATCCAGTCTGTCCACCCCTGTCAGAATTTTATATGTTTCAATGAGATCCTCTCATTTTTCTAAACTCCAGTGAATACAGGCCTAGTCAGCCCAATCTCTCCTCATACGACAATCCTGCCATCCCAGGAATCAGTATGGTGAACCCTCGCTGCACTCCCCCTATGGCAAGTATATCCTTTCTTAGGTAAGGAGACCAAAACTGCACACAATACTCCAGGTGTGGTTTCACCAAGGCCCTGTACAGCTGCAGTGAGACATCCTTGCTCCTGTACTCAAGTCCTCTTGCAATGAAGGCCAACCTACCATTTGCCTTCTTAACTGCTTAACTGATCTGGAGAAAGGGCAGGCAATGGGGTGAAAGGGAACCTAGCACCAGCACACAGACACAGGCAAGATAGCCCAAATGGATTCCTTCTGTACTGAATTTCTGTGATCCAATGATAAATCTTCCTTCACCTACCTTAGGATATATCTTGGATAGATTCTGAAATCTGCAAATCATTTGAAATATGAGTTGTCAGTAATTAGGTCCATCATTTAGTTCATATTTCATATACAACAATGAGTTAATGGTAATTATATCTATCATTGAGTTAATAGTAATTATATTCATCTAAGAGTTGAGAATTAAATCCAGCTGTAATTTGGCAGCAATTCTATCTATCACTGAGCTGGTGACAATGATATCCATCAGGTTAGTTAATATCCAGCAATAAGTTATTTGTAATTATCTCAATCTTTGACTTCACGATAACTTCATCTATCACTGAGTTAATGGTAATTGTATCGGTCTTTGAGTTAGAATCCAGAATCTTACAAGACACAAGGGGGCCTTTCAGCCCATCATGGCTGTGCTGACTCTTGAAAGAGCAAGCAAAATAGTCCCATTCACCTGCCCCTTCCTCATGGCTCTATAATTGTTTTCCTTTCAAGTGTTTATCGAGTTCCTTCAGAGATAATACTGAATCTGCTAACAATACCCTTTCAGGGATCATAACAGCTCACTGCGTAAAAAGACTCTGCTTCTCTCTAGTCCTTTTGCCAATTACCTTATGTTTGTGTCCTCGGCTTACTTGGCCTCCTGCTGCTGGAAACAGCCTCACTTTGTCACGTAAATGGGGAGGTAAACCAAACCCCAATATTTACAGGGTGTTAAAGTCCTGTTTCCACTTGGGTTAGTGGGGGCGCGACGAGGAGAGACCTCAAGACTTCCTCCTCTATTTCTGCTCAAACCTATCGTCACTCTCCTGCACCCAAATGGCTTTAACCACTATTGTCCTCCATCCCTCTTTTTATAAAAAGGAGCCCATTTCATATTTTACAGCCTTATCAGCGTCCTGCAAATTTTATTAAGGTTTTTGCGCCTGAACCCTCGATGTTCCCACTATTACCACCCACCTCCAGGTGAGGTTCCCCAAAGTTGTTGACCCAGGTGAGACCCCTCAATTTGTCACTGTCTGGCTGGGACACCCCCAAATTGTTATGGCCTGGGTGAGGAGGGATGAACTGGCTTTCTGTCTTTAGTCATCCCTCCCACCCTGATGTTGGTTGCAACAAGATTTAATGTACAAAGGATCCTTCTTGTGGGTGCCTTTTTCCCAGACCCAATCATTCTGGTTTTGAAGGAGCCAATTTGATCAGACTTTCTAGAGTTAAAGGTGAGAGTAATTGATTAATTACTAAAGGTGAGAAAGAATAAAACACATGCATATACGATCACACAGGTTAAAAGTAAGAATTTAGCTTGAAGGATATATATATTTATAAAAGATATACGGAACAACCCTTGACTGGTGGGGAGTAGGTGATTGAGCGTTGTGGCTGTTGCGATTCCAGATCCCAGTAGAATTCACCCTGGTAGATGAACAGTCGGTTTTGAGGTTCCAGTGGTGTTGAATTGGGTAGAGAGGGAGAGAGATCAGAAAACATGGAAAATGGAGATTTGCAGGGGCACTGTGTGTGGCTGTTGCTTCTGAGTCAAACTCCCAGCACTTGCTCTCTCTCAGAGCACCCACCAACAGAGAGATACTGGAGCAGCTTTTCAGCTCACTTTTAACCCCTTCCTTTGTATATTCCATGTGGGAAGTGAATGCACAATCTGTCTGGGCATTGTAGACAGGATTTCTTGATGAGATGATACTCATGTCCTATTATGTCCCATTGCCTGTAGCAGGGGAAGTAATTAGCTTCTGGATGTCTTTAGAAGTACCTTGTCTAGCAACTGGGGGGGTTTCATTACCTCTTAGGGAGTCACTCTGCAGCATTCCAGCCAGTAACTTGTCTGCATTTTTAAAAACTCAGGTGTTATTTTTAAAGTCCAATATTTCCAGACATAATTTGGCGTTTTCTCCTTCATTATCATGACACCAATTCCTTTAAAATTTTAACCATGTAGGCCAGGATTTTCCGGCCCTGACACCAGTGGGCATCATCACGGGCAGGACGGGATAACCTGGAGAGCTGTTGACTTTTAATGGCTCTCCAGATTTCCCCATCCTGCCTGCAATGGTGCCCATCGGTGTCAAGGCTGGAAAATCCCGCCCTAAACGTATATTTCCTTTCCCTAATCATCCTCCCTAATTCAGGCATCTGGATAATTCTCAGCCTAAAGTTTCATCTGAACTGTTTGTCCAATCTACTGATCTATCTCTGCCCTTCTGCTGGCACTTGTTGCTCTCACGTTTACCCTGCAAATTATGATGGGTTTAGGGAATGCTGCAGTTAACATCTTAACTGCCGCTCCTTTAATCATAGTCCCTCTGACACCTTAATTTTATCAATTAGCCTCCCATGTCAAAGGTCTTTTGCTTATTCATATACACAAGATCCTCCCCATTTCCTTCACCAATAACTCAACAAATGATTGCATTATTCAGGCATGACTCACCTTTGAAATTCCACACTTCCATTCCTCTCTTTAACACGTGTCTTTCCAGGGATATTTTCACTTTTATCCTCTATCCTTAGAAATCTAAAACGAATCACCCACCCTTTGAAAGATTTCCCCTAGAGGCACATGGGTGATGCCAGAATTGAGTGGTCACAAGTATCAGGCCAGATTGAACAGTACTTTTTTCTAGAAAGGAGAAGCCTGAGGGATGATCTGTAGGTCATTCTGAAATTCATGAAAGCAAGTGAGAGAGTCAATGTAGAGTAGGATGTTTCCACTTGTGGCTGAATCCAAAGCTAGGGGTGATAAGTACAAAACAGTCACTGAAAAATTTAATAGGGAATTCAGGAGAATTGTTGATATCCAGAGAGTGATGAGAATGTGGAATTCGCTATCACGTGGAGCGGTTGAGGTGAGTAGTATAGATGCATTTACAGGGAACCTAGAAGAGGGAGAAAGGAACAAAAGGATACGCTGATAGGGTAAGATGAAGAAGGATGCTTGTGTTGACCATAAACACCAGCACAGGCCTATTGGACTGAATGGTCTTTTCCTGTAATTCGATGTAAAAACTTCTGAACAAATAATGTGGAATTTTTAACTTTACAGCACACAATGTGTCTTGGTGATGAGGTGAATTCAGTTGCCTCCATATTCTTTTGTCATGTATTGTATCAGGGTAACATCCAGTATTGAGTTAAAACAGAAAATGCTGGAAAAACTCAGCAGGTCTGACAACATCCGTGGAGAGAGAAACAGAGTTAACGTTTCGAGTCCATATGACTCTTCTGCAGAACTCTTCATGTCACCAGAGCCCTGAAGAAGGGTCATACGGACTCGAAATGTTAACTCCATTTCTATCTCCACAGATGCTGTCAGACCTGCTGAGATTTTCCAGCATTTTCTGTTTTTATTCCAGATTTCCAACATCCGCAGTATTTTGCTTTTATCCAGTATTGTGTTGTCTGTCAAACAGGAAATTAGTAATGAGCTTTCTGTCTGATCACCAACCCTAACAAAAACTGCAGACTCATTTCAAAGATATGTTTTTAATCCTTTTGTTAATTTAAAGTTTTGTTTCAGCAGAATGTAGAAATGCCCAGCTGAAAATGCTACCCACAAACATACCTGCATAAATTCATGGCTGCATGACTTTGCTACAATAAAATTTAGAATCATAGAACAGTTACAGCACAAGGAGACCATTCAGGCCATCATGTCTGTGCTAGCTCTCTGCAAGAGCAACTCAGCTAGTCCCATTCCCCCGTCCCTTGCCTGTGGACCTGCAATTATTTTTCTCTACAGGTGTTTATCCAATTCCCTGTTGAAAACCTCGATTGAACCTGCCTCCACCACAGTCTCAGGCAGCGCATCCCAGATCCTAACCACTCACTGAGTGAAAAAGATTTTCCTCATGTCAGCATTGCTTCTTCTGTTAATTACCTGAAATCAGCTAATTCTCGACCCTTCCACCAATGGGAACGGTTTTTCCCAATCTCCTCTGTCCAGATCCCTTATGATTTTGAATACCTCTATCAAATCTCCTCTCAACCTTCTCTTCTCCAAGGAAAACAGTCCCAACTTCTCCAATATATCGATGTAACCAAAGTTCCTCATCCCTGGAACCATTCTCCTGAATCTTTTCTGTACTCTTTCTAATGCCCTCACATCCTTCCTGAAGTGCAGTGTCCTGAACTGAGCACAGTACTCCAGTTGAGACCAATCAGGGTTTTATAAATGTTCATCATAACTTCCTTGCTTTTGTACTCTGTTCCTGCCTTTATAAAGCCCAGAATCCTGTATGGCTTTTTAATGGCTTTTTTAACTAGATTTTCACCCACGTACCCCCAGGTTCTCTGCTCCTGCACCCCTGTTAGATTTGTACCCTTTATTTAATATTGCCTTCCCTTGTTCTTCCAACCAAAATGCATCATTTCAGACTTACCTGCATTAAATTTCATCTGCCATGTGTTTGCCTATTCCTGCAGCCTGTTTGTGTCCTCTTGAAGTTTATCACTACCCTCCTCACAGCTCATAGTTTGTGTCATTTGCAAATTTTGGAATTGTAACCTGTACATCCAAGTCTAGATTAATATAGATCAAGAAGAGCAACAGCCCTAACACCAACCCCTGGGGGACCTCACTATATGCCACCCTCAGCCAACTTGGTATCCATGCAGCTACTGTCCCTTTTATTCTATGGGCTATAACTTTGTTCACAAGTCTGTTGTGTGACACTTTATCAAACATCTTTGGAAGTCCATGTATACCACATCAACCGCATTACCCTCACCAATCCTCTCTGTTCCCTCATCAAAAACCTCAATCAAGTTAACAGATCCATGTTGCCCAAGTGATTGTTAATTTTGTCCTGGATTATCATCTCACAAGTATTTCCACCACTGAGGTAAAACTGACTGTCTGTAGTTGCTGGGTTTATCTTCACCTCCTTTTGTGAACAAGGATGTAACATTTGCAATTCTTCAGTCCTTTCATCCCTGTATCTAAGGAGGATTGAAAGATTATGGTCAGTGCCTCCACAATCTCCACTCTCATTTCCCTCAGTATCGTCAGAAGCGTCTGATCCGGTCCTGGTGATCTATCACCTTTATGTAGTGACAGTCTGTCCAAATGCCCTCTTTATCAAGTTTTAGCCCATCCAGTGTCTCAACCACCTCCTTTTTCACTGTGACATTGGCAGCATCTTCTTCCTAAGGGTAAAAACAGATACAACATACTCATTTAGTACTTCAGCCATTTCAGAGGGCAGTTAATGGTCAAGCACATTGCTGTGGGTCTGCAGTGACATGTAGGCCAGACTGGGCAAGAACAGCAGATTTCCTTCCCTAAAGGACATTTGGACATTACTCCTTATGGCAGGGGTTTGGTTGTTTGAAGCATTACTGTACTCAAGTTTTCAGCTAATCCAGGTGCACCTGAACATTCACAATGGACTTAGCTCATTATGACAGAGGAACTCCCTGCCATTTACATTGTAGTGGCTATTCATAATTTAAAGGAGCAAATCATTTTAATCTAGGATCAAAGAGGCCTGGATTTTCACTGGGTCAGGACGACTCAGGAGTCCTTTTAAAAATAGCAGGCAGGTCCCGATTCCGGGATTCCTGACCCCATTCCTGACCTGGCCAGCTCCATTGCGGAGATGGGCATGTCCTACCCCATAACTTTCATGGTGTCGGGCCAGGTTTTTAAAGAGTCGTGGTTCCCAGCCCCTCAGAGGAGTCATAAGCCCAGTCTGCATGAGAGCACCTTTTAAAAAGTAAGTTCAGAGAGTCCTCCTCATGCCCCCTACGTCTTTATGCCCCCCATGATCCTTCATTGCCCCAATGCCAAACCCTGCCTTTCCACTCACCCCCCCATGGCCTCTCATGAACCCAGTTCCAAGCCATGCCCTTCCACCCACTCTCTAAGGCCCCGCATATCCCCAATGCCAAACTCTGGCACTTCATGCCCATTAACCCACTGTACACTGCCCAGAACCAATGAACCTTATCATAACAGTAGGATGAGTAAAAAAAAAGCTTTCACAGAATCTCTACAGTGCAGAAGGAGGCCATTCAGCCCATTGTGAAAGAACATTCCACCTAGTCCCACTCCCCTGCCTTTTCCCTATAACCTTGCACATTCTCTCTTTTCGGGTAGCAATCTAATTCCCTTTTGAATACCTTGATCGATCCAGCCTCCTCCACCCTCTCAGGAAATTTGTTCCAGACTCCAATCACCCTCTGGGTGAAAAAATGTTTCCTCACATCACATTTACTCCTTTTGCCAATTATTTTGAATCTTTTCCCTCAAGTTCTTGATTTTCTCTTGAGTGGGAACAGTTTCTCACTATTTACCCTGTCCATACCCCTCAGGATCTTCAATACCTCTATCAAGTCTCCTCTCAGCCTTCTTTTCTCCAAGGAAAACATTCCCAACCTCTCCAATCTATCCTCACAGCTACAGTTCTTCATCCCGGGAATCATTCTTGTGAATCACCTCTGCTCTCTCCAAGCCTTCACACCCTTCCTCAAATGGTGCTCAGCGCTGGATGAAGTACTCCAGATGAGGCCTAACTACTGCCTTATACAAGTTCAACATGACCTCCTTACTCTTGTACTCAATGCCCCTATTAATAAAGCCTAAGATACTATATGCTTTATTAACTGCTCTCTGAACATGCCCTGCCATCTTCAATGACTTCTGTACATAAGTACCGAGGTCCCTCTGTTCCTGCATCTCCTTTAGAGTTTCTCCCTTTATTTTATACTGTCTCTCCATATTCTTCCTGCCAAAATGAATCACCTCACACTTCTCTACATTAAACTTCATCTGCCACTTGTCTGCCCAATCCACCAACATGTCTATGTCTTTTTGAAGTTCACGACTATCCTCACCACAATTAACAACATTTCCAATCTTCGTCTCATTTGCAAATTTTGAAATCGCGCCCTGCACACCATAGTCTAGGTCATTAATATATATCAGGAAGAGCAAAGGTCCCAACACTGACCCCTGGGGATCTCCACTACAAACCTTCCTCCAATCTGAAAAACAACCATTTACCACTACCCTCTATTTCCCGTCACTCAGCTAATTTCTTATCCAAGTGTCTACTTTCCCTTTTATTCCATGAGTTAGAATTTTGTTCTCAAGTCTGTTGTGTGGCACTGTATCAAATGCCTTTTGAAATTCCATATACACCACATCAACAGTGCTTCCTTTATCAACCTGCTCTGTTACCTCCTCAAAAAACTCCAGCAAGTTAATTAACCATGATTTTCCCTTAATGAATCATGCCGGCTTTCCTTAATTATCCCACACCTGTCTAAGTGATTATTGATTTTTAGCCTGTACTATAGTTTCTAGAAGTTTCCCTACCACTGAGGTCAAACTGACTGGTCTGTAGTAGCCGGCTTTATCCTTGCACCCCTTTTTGAACAAGGGTGTAACATTCGCAATTCTCCAGTCTTCTGGCACCTCCCCTGTGTCTAAGGAAGACTGGAAGATTATCACTAGTGTCTCTGGAATTTCCACTCTCACCTCCCTCAGTACCCTTGGGATACACCTCATCTGGCCCTAGTACCTTATCTATTTTAAGTAAAGATAGTCTTTCTAACACCTCCTCCTTCTCACTTCTAAGTTCTTCTAGTATTCCAGTTACCTCTTCCCTCACCTCTGCCTGGGTAGCAAGTTCTTCCTTTGTAAAGACAGATGCAAAGTACCTGTTTAACACCTCCACTATTTCCTCATCCTCCATGTGCCTTGTCCCTAATGGGCCTGACTCTATCTTTTATCACCCTTTTATTATTTACATGCCTATCAAAGACCTTGGGATTCCCTTTCATGTTCGCTGCCAGTTTCTTTTCATGCTCTCCCCTTCCTTTTCCTATTAGTTTCTTCACTTCCCCTCTGGTCCTTTCATATTCAATCTGATTGTCCATTGTATTTTCTACCTGACATCTGTTTTACACACCTTTCTTCCTCTTTATCTTTACCTCTATCTCTCTCGTGATCCAGGACACTCTGGACTTTTGTCCTACCTTCCCCTTCAAAGGAATATACCTTGACGTTGACTGCAATACCTTTTCTTTGAAGGTGGCCCATTGTTCAGCCACCGTCCTTTCTGCCAACGTTTGATTCCAACTCACACAATTCAGCTGCATTCTCATCCCATCAAAATTGGCTTTCCCCCAATTAATTACCCCCACTCTGGATTGTGCCCTGTCCTTTTCCATGATTAACATAAACCTTATGATAGAATGGTCACTGTTCCCAAGAGGCTCTCCCACTGATATTTGATTCACTTGGGCCAATTCATTCCCCAGAACCAGGTCCAAAAGAGCATGTCCCATCGCTGGACTGGAAACATACCGCTGCAGAAAATTATCTTAAACACATTCCAGGAACTCTCGACCCCTCTTGTCCCTTTGCACTATTCCTATCCGGTCTATATTTGGAATATTGAAGTCCCCCATTATGATTACTCCATAATTCATGCACCTCTCCGTAATTTATTTGCAGATTTGTTTCTCCACATCCCTTCCACTAGTTGGTGGTCTATATAATATACCAATCAATGTTATTGCACCTTTCCTATTCCTTACCTTTAGCCAGTGAGATTCTTGACTCCTCTAGAACATCCTCTCTCTCCCCAGCACTGTAATGCCATCTTTAACCAATAATGCCACTCTCCCCCACATTGTTTTCTTCCTTTCCTGTCTCTCCTAAACACCTTGTACCCAGGAATATTTAATGCCCAGTCCTGCGCTGTTATAGCAATAATATCATAATTCCATTTGTCAACCTGTGCCTGCAGATTACCAATCTTATTACCCGCACTCCGTGCATTCACACACATGCATGTTAATCCTGATTTAGGATTTATTACTTTCCCCCTTATTCTCACCCTATCTAATGAATTGTTGTTGCCTACTCTAATTCTATCAAACTCTCCAAGTATTCTATCTACCTTGACACTACTCTCTGCTGTATCCTCATTATCAATTGTTACTTCTCTCCTTCCCACTGCCAGTTTTTCTCCTCTGCCCTCTGAATTACCCCCAGGTTCCCATTGCCCCCCAGGTTCCCATCCCCCTGCCAATCTAGTTTAAACCCTCCTCAACAGCACTAGCAAACCTCCCTTGAGGACACTAGTTCCAGTCCTGTTAAGGTATAACCCGTTTTTCTTGTACAGGTCACACCTGCCCCAGGACCTCCTACTCCATTTCTGCAGCTGCATGTTCAATCGCTAGTCATGTGCTCACCAACACAAGGCACTGGGAGTAATCCTGAGATTACTGCTCTTGAGGCCCTGCTTTTCAATTCCCTTCAGAACTCCCTAATATCTGCTTTCAGGACCTCATCCCTTTTCCTGCCTATGTCATTGGTCCCAGTATGGATCACGACCTCTGGCTGCTTACCCTTCCCCAGAAGAATGTCCCGCAGCTGCTCTGTGACATCCTTGACCCTGGCACCAGGGAGGCAACATACCATCCTGGAGTCACGTCTATAGCCTGTCTGCTCCTCAAACTATGGAATGCTCTACCACCACAGCAGTTCCACTCTTCCTCCTCCCTCCTGTGCAGCTGAGCCACCTATGGTGCCACAACTTGGCTCTTACTACAGTCCTCTGAGGAACCACCTCGCTCACCAGTATCCAAAATGGAAAAGCGGTTAGAGAGCGAGATAGCCTCAGGGGATTCCTGCACCACCTGCCTGTTTCTCTTCGATACCCTGGCGGTCACCCTTTCCCTCTCTGCCTGTGTATTTCTTAGCTGCGGTGACCACCTCACTAAACATGCTATCCACCCAATCCTCAGCCTCCGCAACTTGGAGCTCAAGTTTCTGCAGTTGGTGACACTTCCTGTAGGTGTAGTCCCACATCCTACAGGATACACATTCCACATGGCTGAGCTGCACTGACACACCTTAAACTTTACATGAAGTATTTACTATGGTATTTCTTTACTAATTTATTTTAAATATTCTCTTAACTAGTTTAGAATAATTCCGATGCATACTAAAATTTGCTGTGCCTATTAAATGCTAGTACCATGCACAAATACAACTAAACATTATCTGTTTTTTAATTACACAGATGCGCATTTTAGGACTTGCACTGTTTTCACACTCCCTACTGTCTCACCCCTCATGCTATTTTCAAACTCCCAATTGTCTCTCCCCTCATGCTGTTTTTACACTCCTGACTGCCTCTTCACTCATGCTGTTTTCCAACTTTCTATTATTACGTTCACAAAAGTAACTTCACTAGAAGGCAATAAAAGTATCAATCATTCAGCCCTTTAAAGTATCAATAAAAAAAAATCACAAACCCTTGAAACCACTTAACCTTGTGTAATTAAACATTGTGAAATTGACAGCAGAGATCACAGAGCCTGAACTCTCAATCAAGCAATGTTTTTTCTGGGGCACAGCTGTTTCAACAAGTTTAATGGATGCCTATACTGTCAGCCAATCATGGGGTGGGGGTGGTAAATGGAAGGGCAGAGCTTGGCTTTGGAGCCATGAGGGGCCATGGGGTGTGGGTGGGGGAAATGAGGTAGCATGGATGGGGCATGGGGAGTGTGTGGGATGTAACAGGGTGTGAGGGGTGAGGGCTGGAGGATCTTCAAATTTTTATTGTAACTGATGAAGGTCCACAGCCCTGATGCAGGCCTTTTAAATAGCCCATCTTGGCACATGGCAGCCCCTGTGGCTGTCTTCACACTTCTTCCTGGGTCAGCTGGCCGCCTCCAGCTTCCACCCCCCCACCACCCCCCCCCCCTCCCCACACCACCCCCCAGCCTTTGTGGACACTTCATCCCAAGGTTGGCAAGCCGGGTGAGGAATTTCCCAAATCCCATTACCCATCTCTAGGGTGAAAATCCAGGCCATTGTTGACTTTTATAACTGTGAAACAAAGGCGTTCAATTCTATTCTTTAACCAGCCGACAACCACTTGTAAAGTACCAAGGGTCAGGGGTCAGTAACCAGAGAACACAGTTGTCACAAAAGCCAAGGGAGAGATGAGGAGAATGTTGTGCTCTGGAATACACTGCCCGAAAGGATGGTGGAAGAAACACTGAGACTATAAACAGAGTAAATGCCTGGAAATAAGTACAGTCATTTCATTTCAGTGGCTCAAAATATGTGAAGAGTCAACATGTGGTTCAATTGAATTACAGCCTGGTAATTCATTCCAAAGTAGTTATTAGTCTCCATACACTGGGCAGCATAGACTGTTCCTCTTTCTGCTCCTATTAGACCCAGATTATACTGTGCAGACGGCAGGGCTGCTATAGTCAATCACAACATCCTCTAGTCCAAAATCCTGAAATAAAAGCGACCACAAACCAACCATTTTAGACCAACTTTATCCAAACAGCACTTTAACTAATAGATATTGTCCTCGATTATTTACCATTCACCCTTGTGCGTTACCCTTGTGCCTGTCTTGCAGGTCTCCTCTGGAGATCTTCCCTCCACAGCTTCCAACCTCACAGTCTCCAAACCTCGGAGGGCCAGCTTCTACCTCCCACCCAAAATCCACAAACAGGACTGTCCCGGCAGACCGATCGTGTCAGCCTGTTCCTGCCCCACGGAACTCATTTCTTGCTATCCTGACTCCGTTCTCTCTCCCCTTGTCCAGTCCAGATTAGGCACTTTACAGCCTTCCGGACTTAACATTGAGTTCAACAACTTCGGATCATGAACTGTCTCCTTCATCCTCACCCCTTTTTGAACCCCTTTGTTCAATTATTTATTTTTTAATTTTTATATATATTTTTTCCCACCTCTTTATTATTATTATTTTTTAAAAATGCATTTCCATTCATTGTTTTATCCCCACCTTTTAACCTGTTTCAACCTTTTCTCCCACTCTGCCTCTGCCCCCACCCCCACTAGGGCCATCTGTCACTTTCTACTCTTAATGTCACCATTAGCACCTCCTTTAGCCAGTATCACCACCATCAACACCCCTTCGACCTTTTGTTTATGACATCTTTTGCAATCTCTCCTTCGCCTCCACCTATCACTGGCCTTCTGCACTGGCGGAGTGGGGGTAGTGGGATCACAAATGCTGTCATCCTGAGAGAGAACAACTGGTTCAAACTCCACGGAGCCACTGTCACTCCCAAGCCGACGCTTCAGCAATCCTGGCCATCTGCAGGAGCAGAGGTTGCTGTGCTGCTGGGAAGCTCTGTCCTCTTTTGAACATCAGTGGCATAGAAAGCCACATATCAAAATTTCCCCACAACACAAAGATGGGCAGCATAACCACGGTTTGTTGGAAACATGAAATTACAAAAAGATATTAATAAATGAAACAAATGGGATTTCAATGTAGGAAAATGTAAGGTCATCCACTTGGGACCAAAAAAAGAGATAGAACAGGGCTAAATGGTGTAAAACTCGAAACAGTGGAGGCCACAAGAGATGTGGCAGGTCCAGGTATGTAGATCATTAAAATGTAAAGGCACAGTAAATAATCAGAAAGGCGACTGGAACACTGATCTTTATGTTTAGTGGATTAGAATACAATGGGTCAAAGTGATGTTTCAGCTATACAAAGCCCTGGTTAAGGGACACCTGGAGTCACTGTGAGTGGCTCTGCACCCCATTACCTCAGGAAGGACAGACTGACCTTTGTGGAATGATAGTTTAGATTTTTCAGATTAACACTTGGACTCAAAGGGATAAATTAGGCAGAGAGGTTACACAAACTCGGGTTGTAATCCCTGGAATTTAAAGTTTAAGAGATGATTTGATCAAAGTTTTCAAGGTATTAAGGGGAACAAATAGGTAGATAGAGAGAAATGATTCCCACTGGTTGAAAGTGTAGGGGTCAGAGTCCAAAAATTAGAGCGACTGCTTTCAATAGTTAAATGAGGAAACATTTCTATAGATGGAGGCTGGTAGGAGCTCAGAACTCAATTCTGTAAACAGCAGTTCAAACATTAAAACATAGCAAATTCAACTGAAAAAGAGTCATCTAACCTAACCCCACTTTCTACCTCTTGGCCAGTAGCCCTGTAGGTTACGACACTTCAAGTACATATCTGTGTAGTTTTTAAATGCGATGAGGGTTTCTGCCTCTACCACCCTTTCAAACTGTGAACCTGTGGACATGCCCTCCAAGGTCTCTCTGTTCCTCGACACCTCCCATTAGTTATTGCCTTGTTCTCCTCCCCAGATTCCATTTGACACTGTTCTGCCCACCTGACCAGTACATTGATATCTTCCTTCAGTCCACAGCTTTCCTTATCAACCATGCAGCCAATTTTTGTATGAAAGAATCATAAAATGGTTTCAGCACAGAAGGAGGTTGACTGTTTTCCACATGTCATCGTTACTTCTTTTGCCAATCACTTTAACTCATTGTCCTCTGGTCCTTGACCCTACTGCCGATAGGAAGATTTCTCCCTATATACTCTGTCAGAACACATCCACATTGACCTTCTAAATAATAATTAATACTGTTCCTCAGAACTTCTTCCAATAATTTGCCTTCCACTGAATGGCCTTTTAATTGCTTGGGCTATCCCTTCCTCCCTTTTTAATTCACAATCGCTCTCCTTCAGTCCTCTGGCACCATACTTGTAGTCAGAGAAATTGGTTCAGAGCCTTCCCTATTTCCCCTACAATTTCTCATCTACATGCTGCCCCTCAGTGACATCATTCGAAGGCAAGTGTTAGTTTCCATATATACACTGACAATACACAGCTCAACTATGCCTCCACCTCTCTCAGCTTCTCCATGGTTGTTAAATTATCAGACTGTTTATCCAACATCCAGCACTGGATGAGATGAAATTTCCTCCAATTAAATATTGGGAAGACTGAAGCCAATATTTTTGGTCCCCACTCAAAACTCCATTTTCTAGATACCGATTCCATCCCTCTCCATGGCAACAGTCTGAGATGAAGTCAGTCTGTTCTCAATCTTGGTGTCACATTTGATTCTGAGATGATGTTCGTGCCATCACTAAGACCACCTATTTCCATAACATCACTCGACTTTACTCCTGTCTCAGCTCATCTGCTGCTGAAATGCTTATTCATGTCTTCATTACCTTTAGACTCAACTATTCCAACACTCTCCTGCTTAGTCTCCCACATTATACCCTTTGTAAACTTGAGTTCACCCAAATCTCTGCTGCCTGTGTCTTAACTCGCAGCAAGACCCAATCCCCCATCACCACAACACTCAAGAAGCTTGACACCATCCAGGACAAAGCAGCCCCACTTGATTGGCACCACATCCACAAACATTCACTCCCTCCACCACTGACACACAGTAGCAGCAGTGTGTACTATCTACAAGATGCACTGCAGGAATTCACCAAGCCTCCTTATGCAGCACCTTCCAAACCCATGACCACTACCATCTAGAAGGACAAGGGCAGCAGATAAATGGGAACACCACCACTTGGAAGTTCACCTCCAAGTCACTCACCATCCTGACTTGGAAATATATCGCCGTTCCTTCACTGTCACTGGGTCAAAATCCTGGAACTCCCTCCCTAACAGCACTGTGGGTGTACCTACACCACATGGACTGCAGCGGTTCAAGAAGGCAGCTCACCCCCACCTTCTCAAGGGTAACTAGGGATGAACAATAAATGCTGACCCAGCCAGCGAAGCCCAGATCATATGAATGAATTTTTTAAAAAACCCTGTGCTTACTGACCTAAACTGGCTCCTGATCAAGCAAGGTCTTGATTTTAAAATTGTCATCCTTGTTTTCAAATCCCTCCAAGGCCTCAATTCTCCCTTTCTCTGTAGTCTCCTCCAAACCCACAGCCCTCCGAGATATCTCTACTCCTCTAATTCCCACCTCTTGTGTGTCCCCGATTTTAATCGCTTCACCATTGGCGACCGTGCCTTCAGCTGCCTGCGGCCAAAACTCTGCAATTCCCTCCCTTAACCTCTCCACCTCTTTAACTCACTTTCCTCCTTTAAGACACTCCTTAAAACCTACCTCTTTGACCAAACTTTTGGTCATCTGACCAGAAATCTCCTTATGTGACTCGGTGTCATTTTATAATGCTCCTGTGAAGCGCCTTGGGATGTTAAATGTACTAGATAAATATAAGTTGTTGTTGATCTCTAATCAGCCTGAGTGTGTTTCAATGGGCCTTTCCACTTACAAAGAAGCTAAACACTTTAATATTCTCTCCCTCACTGTGTTTATCACATTCAATACTTCACATTTCTTAACTATGATGTCTGCTTCATCCCTCTCTTTTGTGAAAACAGATGCAAAGTATTCATTAAGGCCCATGCCCCCACCTTCCATCACCACACACAAGTGACTTACTCTTTCCTTAGTTATCCTCTTTGCTTTTTGATGCTAAGTCAATAGGTAATTTTAAATCTCAGATTGATGGATTTTTGTTCAGCAAAGGTATTAAGGGGCAAAGGAGGGCACATCGAGTTATCTCACCAATCAGCCATGATCTCTTTGGAATGGGAGAACAGCCTCCAGAGCCAATTGGCCTCCTCCTCTTCCTAAGTTTCTATTTTCTTCATCAGTCCTGATGGCCACACTCTGTTCTTATATGGCGACACGCAGCAATCTGATGAGCTCAGTCTGAGCTGCAGCACACCTCAGGTACTTCCTGCCTGTGCTGTAATCAGCCACCAGATGCTGCATCATAGCTGGATCCTGGTAAGGATGGGCTCCAAGCTCTGCGCAGTGCCCTAGGTAAGTTGGAGCCGGACTCTTCCATGCTCTATGACAATGCCAACAGGCCCCATGGAAGACCTGCCAGTCCGCCCAGCATCTCGCAGTGCATGCCCATTCACCTTGTTCACTACGTCATCCCAGCAAAGCCCTCTATGGGAGTCCTTCAAGGAGCTGACCATTTAAACAAACCTGTTTCACCACCATTGCTGCTTTTCCCTGTTATGGGCACCTGTTACCACAAGAGAGAGGGAAGAGTGACACTGAGTGTTTGTGTGGTGTGCCTGTCATAGCGGTGGTCATTCCTATCAATAGTGTCCTGGACAGATGCATCTGCTACAGGCAGGTTGGTGAGGACGAGGTCAAGTAGGTTTTTCCCTCTTATTGGTTCCCTCACCACCTGCTGCTCACCAGTCTAGCAGCTATGTCCTTTAGGACTTGGCCAGCTCGGTCAGTAGTGGTGCTGCCAAGCTACTTTTGGTGATGGACATTGAAGTCCCCACCATCCAGAATACAATCTGTCCCCTTGCCACCATCAGTGTTTCTTCCAAGTGGTGTTCAACATGGAAGAGTAGAATGGCAGGGGGATGGGAAGCAGAGCAGGGAGGCAGAGGAGGGGAAACAAGGATAGAAACAAAAGACAGAAAAGTAAGCAGCAAAAGTGGAAGGCAGAAAAACAAGGGCGAGAAACAAATGGGGTCAAACTGCAAAATAAAGCTAAGATGACTAACATGGTTAAAAAGACAAGTCTAAAGTTATTGTATCTTAATGCACAGAGCATTCACAATAAGGTAGGTGAATTAACAGTGCAAATAGATATAAACGGTTATGATATAGTTGCAATTACAGAGACATGGCTGCAGGGTGACCAAGGGTGGGAACTGAACATCCAGGGGTATTCAATATTTAGGAAGGACAGACAAATAGGGAAAGGAGGTGGGGTAGCACTGTTAGTAAAGGAGGAAATCAATGCAACAGTGAGGAAGGATATTGGCTTGGAAAATCATGATGTAGAATCTGGGTCGAGATAAGAAACACCAAGAGGCAGAAAATGTTGGTGGGGGTTGTCTATAGGCCCCCAAACAGTAATAGAGATGTAAGAGAAGTCATTAAACAGAAAATTAGAGATGCATGCAATAAGGGTACAACTGTAATCGTGGACAACTTTAATCTACATATAGATCGGACAAACCAAACAAGCAATAATACTGTGGAGGGGGATTTCCTGGAGTGCGTACATGATAGTTTTTTGGACCAATACGTTGAGGAACCAACTAGAAAGCAGGCTATCCTAGACGGGGTATTGTGCAATGAGAAAGGTTTGATTAACAATCTTGTTGTGCAGGGTCCCTTAGGGAAGAGCGACCATAAAATGGTAGAATTGTTCATTAAGATGGAGAGTGAAGAAGTTGAATCCGAAACTAGGGTCCTGAATCTAAATAAAGGGAACCACGAGGGGTATGAGGCTCGAGTTGGCAATGATGGATTGGGGAACCTTGCCGAAAGAGTTGATAGTGGATAGGCAATGGCTAATATTTAAGGAGCATGTGCATGAATTACTATGATTATTCATTCCTGCCTGGCGCAAAAATAAAGCAGGAAAGGTGGCTCAACCATAGATTACAAAAGAAATTAGGGATAGTATTAGATCCAAAGAGGAGACATATAAAATTGCCAGAAAAAGCAGCAAGCCTGAGGATTGGGAGCAATTTAGAATTTAGCAAAAGTGGACAAAAAGATTGATCAAGTAGGGGAAAATGGAGCATGAGAGTGAACTTACAGGGAACATAAAAACTGACTGTAAAAGCTGTGATAAACATGTGAAGAGAAAAAGGTTAGTGAAAACAAATGTAGGACCCTACAGTCAGAAACGGGGGAAATTATAATGAGGAACAAAGAAACAGCAGAGGAATTGAACATATATTTTGGTTCTGTCATCACAAAAGAGGACACAAATAATTTCACAGAAATGTTAGGGAACCAAGGGTCTAGTGAGAGGGAGGAACTGAAGAAAATCAGCATTAGTAAAAACATGGTGCCAGAGAAATTAATGGGGTTAAAGGCTGAAAAATTCGCAGGGCCAGATAATCTACATCCCAGAGTACTAAAGGAAGTGGCCCTGGAAATATTGGATGTATTGGTGGTCATCTTCCAAAATTCTATAGACTCTGGAACAGTTCCTACAAATTGGGGTGTGGCAAATGTAAACCCACTATTTAAAAAAGGAGGGAGAGAATAAACAGAGTTACAGACCAGTTAGCCTAACATCAATAGTGGGGGGGGGCGGAAATGCTCGAGTCTATTATAAAAGACATGGTAACAGAACACTTGGAAAGCATTGACGGGATTAGACAAAGTCAGCATGGATTTATGAAATGGAAATCATACTTAACTCATCTACTGGAGGGAGAACCAGTATTTGGTGTATTTGGATTTCAAGGCAGCTTTTGATAAGGTCCCACATAAGAGGCTAGTGAGCCAAATTAAAGCACAAGGGATTGGGGGTAATATACTGGCATGGATTGAGAATTGGTTGACAGACAGGAAACAGAGAGTGGGAATAAATGGGTCTTTTTCTGGGTGGCAGGCGGTGACTAGTGGGGTACCGCAGGGATCAGTGCTTGGGGCCCAGCTATTCACAATATCTATAAATGACTTGAATGAGGGAACAAAATGCAATATTTCCAAGTTTGCTGATGACACAAAACTGGGTGGGGTTGTGAGTTGTGAGGAGGATGCAAGGAGGCTTCAGGGTGACTTAGACAAGTTGTGTGTGTGGGCAAGCACATGGCAGATGCATTATAACGTGGATAAATGTGAAGCTATACACTTTGGTGTGATAAACAGAAAGGCAGAGTATTATTTAAATGGTGATATATTGGGAAATGTGGATGTACTAAGAGATCTGGGTGTCCTTGTACACCAGGCAATGCAAGTAAACAGGCAGGTGCAGCAAGCAGTTAGGAAGACAAATAGTATGTTGGCCTTCATTGCAAGAGGATTTGAGTTCAGAAGTAGGGATGTCTTACTGCAGTTATACAGGGTCTTGGTGAGACCACACCTGGAGTATTGTGTACAGTTTTGGTCTCCCTACCTAAGAAAGGATATACTTGCCATTGAGGGAGTGCAGCAAAGGTTCACTAGGCTGATACCGGGGGTGGCAGGACTGTTGTATGAGGAGAGATTGGTTCGACTGGGCCTCTATTCGCTAGAGTTCAGAAGAATGAGGGGATCTGATTGAAACGTATAAAATTCTAACAGGGCTAGACAGACTGGGAGGATGTTTTCCCTGATTGGGGAGTCTAGAACCAGGGGCCACAGTCTCAGGATACGGAGCAGACCATTTAGGACTGAGATGAGGAAATATTTCCTCGCTCAGAGGGTGGTCAACCTGTGGAATTCTCTACCACAGAAGCTGTGGTGGCCGGGTCACTGAGTATATTCAAGAAAGAAATTGATAATTTTTCAGCGATTAGGAGCATTTGGGGTAAGGAGAGAAAGCAGCAAAATGGCCTTGAGATAGAGGATCAGCCATGATCAAATTGAATGGCAGAGGAGGCTCGAAGGGCCGAATGGCCTACTCCTGCTCCTAGTTTCTATGATTCTATTACACACAGATTCATCAGCTGAGGGCGGGCGGTACGTGGTAATCAACAGGAGGTTTCCTTGCCCATGTTTGATCTGATGCCATGGGACTTCTTGTGGTCCGGAGTTGATGTTGAGGACTCCCAGGGTAACTCCCTCCTGACTGTATACCACTGTGCCCCCACCTCTGCTGGGCCTGTCCTGCTGGTGGGACAGGACATACCGAGGGATGGTGATGGTGGTGCCTGAGACATTATCTGTAAGGTATAAGGGGATGCAGTGGCATAGTGGTATGGTCACTGGACTAGGATTCCAGCGACCCAGAGTAATGGTCTGGGGACCTGGGTTTGAATCCCACCATGGCAGATGGTGACACGAAACCAGTGCTGATTGTTGGGAAAAACCCATCTGGTTCACTAATGCGCTTTAGGGAAGGAAATCTGTTGTCCTTACCTGGTCTGGCCTACATGTGACTCCAGTCCCACAACAA
This sequence comes from Isurus oxyrinchus, assembly GCA_026770705.1. Classification (NCBI taxonomy): domain Eukaryota; kingdom Metazoa; phylum Chordata; class Chondrichthyes; order Lamniformes; family Lamnidae; genus Isurus; species Isurus oxyrinchus. The sequence goes on from JANJGN010000018.1 coordinate 112,712,958, forward strand.
CATTTGTTGATTCTTAAATGCCCTCTGAACAAGGGCAATTAGGGATGGGTGGTTGAGCCAGTGATACCCATATCCCATGAACAAATATAAAAAAGTGATCCTGTGAGGATGACGATGTCAACTAGTCTGAGACAGCTCTCCTGATTTTAGCACTAGTCCCCAGATGTTAGTAAGGAGGACTTTGCTGGGTTGACAGGGATGAGATTGCTGTGGTCATTTCTGGTGCCTAGGTCAATGCCGGGCGATCGTTCCTTTTACACTTTGGTTTAGCTCAAAACACCTGAGTGTCTTGCTTGGCCATTTCAGGTGGCAGTTATGAGTTAACCACATTGCTGTGGGCCTGGAGTTACTTATAGGCCAGACTGGGTAAAGGCCGCTGGTTTCCTTCCCTAAAGGACATCAATGAACCAGATGGGTTTTTATGACAATCAGTGATAGTTTCATGGTCCCCATCACTGACATTAGCTTTTAATTCCAGATTTATTAATTGAATTACAGTCCCACTGGTTGCCGCGGTGGGATTTGAACCCTTGTTCCCCAAAGAGTAGCCTGGGCCTCAGGATTACTAGTCCAATGACATTACTACTGCACCACCACCACACCTTATCCCATGAGTCACGTTACTGGCTCAAATAGTGGACCAATAGAGGTTTTACATATGAACATACGAATTTGGAACAGGAGTAGGCCACTCAACCTCTCGAGCCTGCTCTGCCTTTCAATAAGACATTGGCTGATCTGATTTCTCCACATTCCTCCCTACCTGCTATTACCTTTCACCCCCTTCACAGAATCACAGAATCACACAGTGCAGAAGAGGCCTTTTGGCCCATCGTGTCTGCACCAACACGTGAGAAACACCTGACCTACCTACCTAATCCCATTTACCAGCACTTAGCTCATAGCCTTGAATGTTATGACGTATCAAGTGCTCATCCAGGTAATTTTTAAAGGATGTGAGGCAACCCGCCTCCACCACCCTCCCAGGCAGCGCATTCCAGACCGTCACCACCCTCTGGGTAAAAATGTTTTTCCTCATCTCCCCCCTAAACCTCCTGCCCCTCACCTTGAACTTATGTCCCCTCGTGACTGACCCTTCAACTAAGGGGAACAGCTGCTCCCTATCCACCCTGTCCATGCCCCTCATAATCTTGTACACCTCGATCAGGTCGTCCCTCAGTCTTCTCTGCTCCAACAAAAACAACCCAAGTCTATCCAACCTCTCTTCATAACTTAAATGTTTCATCCCAGGCAACATCCTGGTGAATCTCCTCTGCACCCCCTCCAATACAACCACATCCTTCCTATAATGTGGCGACCAGAACTTCACACAGTACTCCAGCTGTGGCCTCACCAAGGTTCTATACAACTCCAACATGTCCTCCCTACTTTTGTAATCTATGCCTCGATTGATAAAGGCAAGTGTCCCATATGCCTTTTGCACCACCCCACTAACATGCCCCTCCGCCTTCAGAGATCTATGGACACACACACAAAGGTCCCGTTGTTCCTCACAACTTCCTAGTGTCATGCCGTTCATTGAATACTTCCTTGTCAAATTACTCCTTCCAAAGTGTATCATCTTACACTTTTCAGGGTTAAATTCCATCTGCCACTTATCTGCTCATTTGACCATCTCGTCTATATCTTCCTGTAATCCAAGACACTCAACCTCACTGTTAACCTTACTTAACATTACTGTGGGTCTGGAGTCACATGTAGGCCAGACCAAAATGGCATTAGTGAACCAGGTGGGTTTTTACAACAATTGGCAATGGTTTCATGATCAGCATCAGACTTTTAATTTTTTTTAACTGAATTCAGTTTGGAGAAGGTTTACTAGATTAGTACCAGGAATGGCTGGGTTGTCTTATAAGGAAAGGTTGGACAGGTTAGGCTTGTATCGACTGGAGTTTAGAAGAGTAAGAGGCGATTTGATTGAAACATGTAAGATCCTGAGGGGTCTTGACAGGGTGGTTTGGATGTTTCCTCTTGTGGGAGAATCTAGAACTAGGGGTCACTGTATAAAAATAAGGGGTCACCCATTTAGGACAGAAGTGAGGAGAAATCTTTTCACTGAGGGTCATGAGTCTTTGGAACTTTCTCCCTCAAAAGCCGCTGCAGAGTCTTTGAATATTTTCAAGGCAGTGGAGTTAGATTCTTGATTAGCAAGGCAGGGGTGAAAGGTTATCAGGGGTAGGCGGAATGTGGAGTTGAGGTTACAATCAGATCAGCCGTGATCTCACTGAATGGCGGAGCAGACTCGAGGGGCTGAATGGCCTACTCCTGCTGCTGATTCCTATGTTCGTATGAATGTAACTCTAGAACGTGTCCCTGTCTAACCCTGGTGCTGGTCGGATCTTGTTCAGGTCGGAACTAATAATTAATACCTGCAGCCCTCAAGTATCTCAGTCTAATTTCAGCACATTCTAATTATTATTCTGCTCTGCAGTACCTCTGCTGTGAGTGCCTGAGAGACTGAGCATTGATATTCAGAGAGTACGTTTGGTTTTCACAGGTGGTCCAGCTGTTGATCTCCCAATAAACAACCCGCTGGGGCATAAGAGCTTTCTTCTTTCTTTTGAAATTTCAAAGTAGGTTTAATCAACAAGGGCTCGCCCCACAAACCATTAGCTGTGGTCCTGCAGTGCGGTAAAACACAGCAGAGCTTCTACATGGAGCAACATGTACAGAGGCTGGGCTTCCACTCACTTAAACTCTGGCTGTGGCCTGATTCAGGGAATTCACTCAAGAACGAGGAGGTCAATCAGGAAACAGTGTGGAGCTGATGGGTTTCAATTCTAGCGAGGAGGAAAGCCTGAGGGAGGAGAGCACACTTGGGCACAGTTCTGGGCACTGTATAGCTTGGTTACAGCAAACGTCCAACATTCCACAATTTATAAAATAAACTAATACTGCTACTCCCTCTCTAAAATATTAAAAATATGATCATTATTGTGAGGGGAATTGAATACAAAGGTAGGGAGGTTATGCTTCAGGTATACAGGACATTGGCGAGACCACATCTGGACTACTGTGTACAGTACTGGCCTCCATATTTAAGGAAGGATGTAAATGTGTTGGAAGCAGTTCAGAGAAGGTTTACTAGAATAATACCTGGAATGGGTGGGTTGACTTATAAGGACAGGTTGGACAGGCCAGGCTTGTATCTGCTGGAGTTTAGAAGAGTAAGAGGTAACTTGATTGAAACATATAAGATCCTGAGGGGTCAGGTGGATGTGGAGAGGATGTTTCCCCTTGTGGGAGAATCTAGAACTAGGGGTCACTGTTTAAAAATAAGGGGTCGCCCATTTAAAACAGAGATGAGGTGACATTTTTTTCTCTCAGAGCGTCATGAATCTTTGGAACTCTCTTCCTCAAAAGGTGGTGGAAGTAGAGTCTTTGAATATTTTTAAGGCAGATTCCTGTTAAATAAGGGCTGTAAGGTGGCTGACTCTTAAATGCCCTCTGAACAAGGGCAATTAGGGATGGGCAATAAATGCTGGCCTAGTCAGTGATGCCCACATCCCAGGAATGAATAGAAAAAGGAAAAAAAATGGCAAAGGGTAAATAAGATTCGAGGGGTATATGCATGGCTCAAAGACTGGTGTGGGAGAAATGGGCTCCGATTCATGGGGCACTCACCTGAGCAATGAAAGAGCTGTTCCACTGGGACAGGCTTCATTTGAACCATACTGGGACCAGTGTCCTGGCGAATTGTATAACTAGGGTCGTAGACAGGACTTTAAACTAATTAGTGGGGGTGGGGAGGGTCCAATTGAAAGGAAGTTTAAAAACTCAAAAAGAAAGGAGAGAGCAGAGGTGCAGGGTGGTGAAGAGGCGAACAATATTCAAAGTGTGACAGGAAGGAGCAGAAAATATAAGCAGAAGAGTGCAGCAGAAATTAGAACCAGGCTGAGCAGTAATGGTAAAAAGTCAAAGCTTAAGGCTCTTTATCTGAATGTACGCAGCATCTGGAACAAGATAGATGAGTTGACAGCACAAATAGAAATAAATGAATGTCACTTAATAGCTATTACTGAGACTTGCAGGATGACCAAGACTGGGAACTCAAGATTCAAGGGTATTCGACATTCCGGAAAAATAGGCAAAAAAGATAAGGAGGTGGGGTAACTTTGTTAAGAAAGGAAGGTATCAGTGCGGTGGTGAGTAATGATATAGGTGCAATAGATGGTGATGTGGAATCAGTTTGGGTGGAAATAAGGAATAGCAAGGGAAAGAAGTCACAAGTTGGAGTCATCTATAGGCCTCCAAAGAGTTGCCTCCCTGTAGGACAAAGCATAAATCGGAAAATAATGGAGGCGTGTAAAAATGGCACTACAATTGTCATGGGTGATTTTAATCTGCATATTGACTGGACAAATCAGATTGGCAGGGGTAACATGGAAGGCAAATTTGTAGAGTGCATCAGGGATTGTTTTATGGAGCAATATGTTGCAGAACCTACCCAGCAACAGGCTATTTTAGATCTAGTAATGTGTAATGAGGTGGGATTAATAAGGGATCTTGTAGTTAAGGATCCTCTGCAGGTAGCAATCACAACATGGTAGAATTTCAAATTCAGTTTGCAGGCGAGAAACTCAGTTCTCAACCAGTGTCCAAAACTTAAATGAGGGCAGTTACAGGGGTATGAAGAAAGAGTTGTCGAAAGTGGGCTGGGGAAATAGACTGAGGGGAAGGTCAGTGGATGAGCAGTGGCAGATATTTAAGCAGATATTTCATAATGCTCAGCAAAAATTTATCCCGGTCAAAAAGGTCTCAGTGAGAAGGATGAAGCACCCGTGGCTAACAAAGGCGGCCACGGAGATAATCCAATCAAAAACTCAGGCAGACAAAGTGGTGAAAACTAGTGGGAGGCCAGAGGATTGGGAATTTTTTAGGAACCAGCAGCGATGACTAAAAAGCTGATAAAAAGGGAGAAAATTGATTATGAGTAAATTGGCAAGAAATATAAAAACAAACAGTAAGAGCTTCTACGAGTACATGAAAAGAGAGAGTGGCTAAAGTGAGCTTTGGATCCTTGGAAGATGCGAGTGGAGAATTGGTAATGAGGAACAGGGAAATGGCAGATAATTTAAACCGATATTTTGCATCGATCTTCACGGTGGAGGACACTATAAACATCCTAAAGATATCAATGAGTTAATGGGAGGAAAGATCTTGTAACAGGCTCTATCATGAGGGACAAAGTGTTTGACAAACTAATGGGGCTAAAGGCAGACCAGCCTCCAGGACCTGATGACCTGCACCCAAGGGTTTTAAAGGAAGTAGCTGCAGAGATAGTTGGAAAACTGCTAATATGACATCCCTGTTCAAGAAGAGAGAGAGAGACAAAAGCAGGAAATTATAGGCCAGTCGGCCTAACATCTGTCATTGGGAAAATGCTAGAGTCCATTATTAAGGAAGAAATAACAGGACATTTAGAAAAGCTTAACACAATCAAACAGAGTCACCATGGTTTTGTGAAAGGGAAATCATCTTTGACAAATTTGCTAGAGTTCTTCAAGGATATAACAAGCAGGGTTGATAAAGGGAACTGGTAGATGTAGTGTATTTGGATTTCCAGAAGGCATTCGATAACGTGCCACATAAAAGATTATTGCACAGGATAGGAGTTCACGGTATTGGGGGTAATGTATTAGCATGGATTGAGGATTGGTTAACACAGAAGGTTGAGAGTCAGGATTAATGGATTTTCTTTAGGTTGAAAAGACGTAGCTAGTGGAGTGCCACAAGGATCAGTCCTAGGGCCTCAATTATTTATTTTCTGTATTAATGACTTGGAGGAGGGAGCAGAGTGTAATGCATCCAAATTGCTGACCATACAAAAATAGTTGGGAGGGCATGTTGTGATGAGGACATAAGGAATCTGCAAGGGGATGTAAACAGGTTGAGGGGGCAAAAACTTGGCAGATGGAGTTTAATGTAGGAAAGTGTGAGGTTAAGCACTTTGATAGGAAGAATCAAAAGGCAGGTTATTATTCAAATGGGGAGAGACTCCAAAAAAGTGCAGCACAGAGGGATCTGGGTGTTCTTGTGCATGAGACATAAAAAATTAGCATGCAGGTGCAGCAAGTAATTAAGAAGGCAAATGGAATTTTGGTCTGTATTGCTAGGGGGTTGGAGTTTAAAATTAGGGAAGTCTTGTTACAACTGTACAGGGTCTTGGTGAGGCTGCACCTGGAATACTGTGTACTGTTTTAATCCCCGTATTTACGAAACGATACACTGGCATTGGAGGCAGTTGAATAAAGGAGTTACATCCAGCATTTTCCAATTTAATGGAATCTCCCCGAATCTAGAGAGTTTCGGAAAATTAAAACCAATGTATCAACTTTTTCACTCGCTGCTTCTTTCCAGACCTGAGGATGAAGTCCATCTGGACCTGGGGACTTGCCAGCCCACGGTTCCAACAATTTTCTCAGTACCACTTCCCTGATGATTGTAATTTTCTTCAGTCCCTCCCTCCCTTACATTTCCTGATTTACAGCTATTTCTGAGATGTAAATTCTATCCTCGATATGAAGACCGATACAAAATACCTGTTGAATTGCAGCCTTCTGATTTTCCATTATTAAGTCCCCAGAGTCACTTTCTATAGGACCAACGCTCACTTTGTTAACTCTTTTCTTTTTTAAAGTATCTAGAGTAACTCTTACTATTCGCATTCAAATATAACATTCACAATTTTGGGATTATATTCAGCAGCAACAACCTTCCAATCTTCCTTCTGTTTCGATTTTTCTGTTTTCCTTTGCATATCAATGTGAGGATGCCTGTTCTGAGGAATGAAGCACAGGGTTAGATACAGAGTAAGGCTCCCTCTACACCATCCCCATCAAACACTCCCAGGACAGGTACAGCACGGGGTTAGATACAGAGTAAAGCTCCCTCTACATCATCCCCATCAAACACTCCCAGGACAGGTACAGCACGGGGTTAGATACAGAGTAAAGCTCCCTCTACACTGTCCCCATCAAACACTCCCAGGACAGGTACAGCATGGGGTTAGATACAGAGTAAAGCTCCCTCTACACCATCCCCATCAAACACTCCCAGGACAGGTACAGCACGGGGTTAGATACAGAGTAAAGCTCCCTCTACACTGTCCCCATCAAACACTCCCAGGACAGGTACAGCATGGGGTTAGATACAGAGTAAATCTCCCTTTACACTGTCCCCATCAAACACTCCCAGGACAGGTACAGCACGGGGTTAGATACAGAGTAAATCTCCCTCTACACTGTCCCCATCAAACACTCCCAGGACAGGTACAGCATGGGGTTAGATACAGAGTAAAGCTCTTTACACATATGGAGATGGTAAGTTTTTCTACCCCCCCCCCCCACAACCCCCAGCCATTGCAGTGTCAGCCTCAGAAGAGCATCATCGTTTTATGTATTGTTGTGACATTTTTCAGATACCCTGTGGTCTTTCAGTGTGAAGCATGTGCATGATTCATTTTGTGTTGGACTCTTTGGGATGCTCCGGGGAAGCTAGTTTGAACTTGTCTAAATTCATTTCAGTATAAATCAAAAAGGGAACAGAATGAAAACTGTTTTACCATGGCCTGGATTTGAGGACAAATTCCAGAGTTAAAGACAGTGCCTGTGCTGGAACACACTCGGGGTATTCAGACTAGCTCTCCGTTGGATCCTGGTCACCAGTTTGTTGGGACTTATGGGTCCGGGTTGCACACTTGTTGTGGGATGGCCGAGTTGGTACAACAGACAGAGTTGACCAGCAGACAGTTCTAAGGGGAACACATTCTGTTTATTGACAAAGGTACTCAGCAGTTACACCTGTGTGCTTTCAACTCAAACCCTGTCTCCATACTTCAGGCTCTAACTATAGACGATTGACGATAGAAGTAGCCCATTGTGTCTAGTTTTCTGACTTCCCTGACTCCTTCCCACTTTCCCCCCCTAAATTCAGCATTATGAAGCTCAATCTCATCCTGAGACGATTTTTCATCAATAATTCCACAGGTGTGACACTTATTGTTGTGTGAGGGGTGGTCCTATAATCGAAAAGAAAGCTAGCTTGGTTGCTCGGTAATCTCCAGTTAATTTCTCCATGCCAGCCTTGACTGTTTGAACCGCCCTTTTGGCCAGTCCATTTGAGGAAGGGTGGGTACGGTGAGGTCTTTACATGAGTGATACTGTTGAGGCTGATAAACTGCTGAAACTCTGCATTCATAAATGCCATGTCGTTATCAGATACGAGCACTTTAGGTAGTTTGTGAATGGAAAAACTTTGACATAGCTTCTCAATTGTAGCAGAAGACATTGATGACTTCACCTCATAATGTCCATCCATTTTGAGTGGGCATCAACAAGGAGCAGAGACATTGTTTCCATGAAATGTCCCACATAGTCAATGTGTAATCGTACCCATGGCCTTCCTGGCCACTCCCAAGGGTGTAACTGAGCTGTTGAAGGTAACTTTTGCAATTTTTGACAATGTACACAATTCTTCACTAAGCTCTTTATTTCTCCATCCATCCCAAGCCACCATAGATAGCTGTGAGCTATGGTCTTCATTCAGGAAATTCCTGGATGTGCACTGTGTAGTTCAATTAACAAAGGCTTTCTTCCCTTTGGAGGAATTATCACTCGTGCTCCCCACAGTAAGATGCCATCCTGACTGGTTATTTCATGTCTTCTGTTAAAGGACGGTTTCATTTAATCAGATACAGCCTCTTGTGACCAACCACGAAGCACCTGTTCACGTACTTTGGATAAGACTGGGTCTCGACTTGTCCAATCTCTGATCTGTTTAGCACATTCTGGAGATAAATCTAAGAAATTAACCAACAAAACTAATTCTTGTGGAACTGGGACATCCTCACCTTTTTCTTGTAAGAGTTTCTGTGGTGTCTCCCAAGACCAACGTTGGTTATTCTTGAGTACATAATGCAGGGAGGCCAGCAATGCAGACAAATTGGGTAAGAAACGCCCATAATAGTTGATCATTGCTAGGAATAGTTTGAGATGTAAGGCATTTTTTGAGGGAGATGTCTCTCTAATGGCTCTCACTTTCTCCTCAACCAGGTGGAGGCCCTGTGAATCTACCCAGTGACCCAAATAAATTACCTCCCTCACTAGGAACATGCACTTTTCTTTTTGTAAATGCACTCCAGCCTGTGAGAAACGTTTCAAGACTTATTCTAAGTTTGCCAAATGTGCATCAGCGTTTGTACTTTGATTTCCAAGCCTATGGACGGAAGTATACTCGTATGCTGCCATGATTAACGCCCATCATTGTATTCTTGCTGAGGCTATGGGTGGTATAGCCTTGTCCTTGCTGAACAATCCTAGCAATGACTTGTGGTCTGAAATGGTAGTAAAATCACAGCCGTGTACATACTGGTGAAATTTCTTGACATCAAAGATGATTGACAGGCCTTCTTTATCTATCTGTGAGTATCCCTTTTCGGCTGTGGTGCGCGTTCTTGATACATATCCTATAGGCCATTCATTCAATGGGAGAGCGCTGCTCCCACTCCGTAGGGAGATGTGTCACATGTCAACACCAATTCTTTCCTCTGGTCACAATGCACTAATAGATCGGACGAGTGCAATAATTGTTTCACCTTTATGAAAGCTTCTTTCTGTGGTGTCTCCCAAGACCAACGTTGGTTATTCTTGAGTAGATAATGCAGGGAGGCCAGCAATGCAGACAAATTGGGTAAGAAACGCTCATAATAGTTGATCATTCGTAGGAATAGTTTGAGCTGTAAGGCGTTTTTTGAGGCAGATGTCTCTCTAATGGCTCTCACTTTCTCCTCAACCAGGTGGAGGCCCTGTGAATCTACCCAGTGACCCAAATAAATTACCTCCCTCACTAGGAACATGCACTTTTCTTTTTGTAAATGCACTCCAGCCTGTGAGAAACGTTTCAAAACTTATTCTAAGTTTGCCAAATGTTCCTTTTCAGTGAGTCCTGTCAACAGAACATCATCTAAATAAACTACAATGTGGGACAGTCCCTGCAGTAAACTTTCCATTATTCTCTGGAACATGGCGCAAGCTGAGGAGGCCCTGAAAGGCAATCGGGTATATTGGTACAACCCTCTATGTGTATTAATTGTGACAAATATCTGGGAGACCCTCTCGAACTCCAATTGTTGATAAATATAATTCATATCAAGCTTCTTGTAATCGGTTCCACCTGCCAGTTTAGCATACAGGTTTTCGATTTTTGGTATGGGGTGTCTGTCCAGCTCAGCCACTTTATTAACTGTCAATTTGTAGTCTCCACAAATTTGAAGGCTTTGGTCGGGTTTAAGGACAGGGATTATTGGTGTTGTCCATTCTGAGAATTGCACAGGTTGTATAACGCCCTGTTACTCTAATCTATCCAGTTTGGTGTCAACCTTCTCCCAAAGTACTTATGGTACTGGTCTCGCCTTCATGAATTGGGGGTTGCCTCTGGATCCACATGAATTTTTGTTTGCAGCTCCTGGATCTTCCCAAGTTCATCCTTGAAGACTGAGGCGTATTTCTGTAGTAGCTCTTGTAACCCACTTGCTCTCAACTGGAAAATTTCCACCCATTCTAACCTAATCTCTTTTATCCAGTTTCATCCAAGGAGGCCCCTCACCTGCTACCACCATCAAGGGTAGTTTTACTGATTGGCTTCTGTAGTGGACAGTAACTCTGCCAGTGCCTTTAACTTCGATGTCTTCATCAGTGTAAGCTTTTAATTTGGCATCAGCTTCTTCCAAATTTAATTTATATTCACCACAATTCAGATATTTGAAGATGTGCTCACAAATTATTGTACTGGAAGCTCCTGTGTCCACTTCCATTCTAATAGGTCTGCCATTTACCTTCACTATCACATATATTTGTTCAGTTTTTCCAACCTTCAAATTAAATAACGAATAAATATCTGAATTTGGTGCTTCAGGCTCTTCTACGTTGTATATCTCACGGGGACTTTTTTCTTATGTTTGAAAGTCTACCTGACTCTTTCCTTGCACTGTCCCATTCGGGGTCCATTTCAATGACAATAAAAACATTCGATTTTTTTAAACAGTTACTCATTATGAGGTTGTCTGTTTCCACCTCTGTTGCAATTATTCCTTGCTTTTGTAGCTAAGTCATTTCTTTTTGTCTGCTAGCTGCAGTGGTTTCCCACTTCTTGGCAGAGTCTTGCATTTTCACGCCCTTTTAGGTTGGGGCTTCCCACCCAAAGTGGAGGATGGTCCCATTTTGCACTCCCTGTTTGGCTTTTGAATCTCCTAATGCACTTCCCATGGCCAGTGCTATCTCCAGCACCTTCTTAAAACCCAAATTTATTTCAGGCAGTAATTTCTTCTGAAGCGTGTCCTCGTACACGCCACACACAAAATGATCTCTGAGCATCTCATTTAAAGATGTCCCAAACTCTCAATGCTCTGCTAACTGTTTCAAACTTGCCACATAACAAGCAACTGTCTTCCCCGGGGCTCTATTTCTTGAGTTAAATTTGAACCGTTGTATCGATACTGAAGGCTTTGGTTGGCAATGACCCTTTACGAGGTCCACTGATTCATCAAAACTTTTCAAATCTGGGGCACTGGGTGCCATCAAACTTCGAAACAAGACCTACTGTTTACTCCCACTCATGGATAAGAGGATCACTCGCCTCTTCTCTTCCCCCACAATGTCGTCACTTGGAAAAAGAACACGAGGCATTCAACATAATGAGACCAATCGTCCGTGGCTGAATCGAAAAGATCAATTCTTCCGAATTACGGCATTCTGTGAGGGAATTGCTTTGATGATTAGGACAGAAATTCTACTCACAATTACCATATGAGGTACAGCTTAATTTTGTTTCCCTTGATTTCTTTTGTTAACTTATTTTATTCTCAAAGCCAGTTTATTGTATCTTCGCATTTTCTTTGCTTTTGCCTCGTCGCCAGTTTGTTGGATCCTGGTCACCGGTTAGTTGGAACTTATGGATCCTGGTTGCCTGCTTGTTTTGGGATGGCCAAGTTGGTACCATTGGCAGAGTAGGTCAGCAGACCGTTCTTAGGTGGAACACATTCTGTTTATTTACAAAGGTACTCAGCAGCTACACCTGTGTGCTTCCAACTCGAACCCTGTCTCCATACTTCAGGCTCTAACTGTAGACGACTGATGTTAGAGGTAGCCTGCGCTACTCCTTTATTGGTTACATAGGATCATGTGATCTTCCTTTATGACATCCTTCTTAAAGGTAAACTACACATTACATAATACTATAATTACCACACATTCTGACCTGACTGTGCTATAATATCACTAATTGGTGTTTGTGGGAGATGATTAACTGACCGTGATAGACAAGGAGGCTGACTTGTGATCAACAAGACACAAAGTGAGCAGAGCTCCTTCTCAAACTGCACTGTAAACAGCCTTTCCTCATGATACAAAGGTCACAGTGACATTAATTATCCAATTTGCATATTTAAGTGCTGAAAGAACTATAAAAGGTTATGAGGGCTGGTTGCCTGACTTGTATTCTCTTGTATTTGAAATGTTGACGGCTGATCTGATCGAGGTGTCTAAAAATGATAGAGGATTTGATTGGGTAGGTAGAGAGAAATTAATTCCTCTGGTGGGGGAGACCAGAGCAAGTGGGGCAAGATTTTAAAACTCAAGCCAGGTCATTAACGGCTGATGTCAGGAAGTGCTTCTTCAGACAAAGGGGAGAGGAAATCTGGAACCCTCTCCTCCAAAAAGCTGTTAATTTTTGGAAAATTTGAACTTTCAAGACTGATTTTTATTGCTGATGTTGGATTTGGGTGTGAAAGGACATGGAGCAAAGGCTGTATTTGCATCCTGCTGCAGAATTCACACCTAAATAAAAACAGCAAGATTGCTGTTAATAACCACCAACCAACCCCTGGCAGTGACATTCAACTCTTACACATGTGTAGTTTCATTACTTCAGTTTTTAATTTTGCAATGAAATTTTAAAAATGTTACTTTTTTCTCACTTTCCCTTTCTGTCCGTGTTTCCTCTGTTAATCCAATCTTTTTCCCCTTTATTTCTGTACTTGTCTTAAAATTGAATTCATATCCATTCTAATTTACACTTCCTTCCCTGTCTTTGTGCTGTTACTTTCTGTTTTTATACTCATTCATACAATGCCGGTGTCACTGGTAAGGCCAGCATTTATTGCCCATCTCTAATTGCCCTTGAGAAGGTGGTGGTGAGCTGCCACTTTGATTGCAACTTGAGTGTCTTGCTCAGCCATTTCTGAAAGCAGTTAAGAGTCAGCCGCATTGCTGTGGGTCTGGAGTCACATATAGACCAGACCTGGTAAGGACGGCAGATTTCCTTCCCTAAAGGACATTAGTGAATCAGATGGGTTTTTACAAATATTTGGTAGTTTCAAGGTCACCATTGCTGAGACTATGTAATTAATTGAATTTAAATTTCCCCAGTGGGATTTGAACTCATATCTCTGGATCACTAGGTTGCTTGCTCAGTTCACTCAGGTTCCAGGTACCCTGATTCCCTCTCTTTACCATTATCGGATCATACTTGCAGCAACTTACTGGGCATTTGTTTGAGTTGAGAAGCACAGGGATAAGCCTAACTAACCACAGATTAGGTGCACTGTTAAAGCAAAACTTGGCCATTTTGCTTTCAGATCTGTGGAGAAGAAATTCCTTCTGCGTCTCTCCTTCTTTGCATAATTGTTTAAGTTTCCCTTATGGGCACTGTCCACTAGAAGCACAGGAGGTTCCAGCCTAAGAACAGGCCAAAACGGATCCAACCAGCCCTCTCACTTCCAACAGGCCTTAATTGCCCAGGGAAAGCACAGCATCAGATTTGCACATAGCAAGATCCCACAAACAGCAATGTGATAATGATCAGCTCATCTGTTTCAGTGATGTTGGATGAGGGATAAACATTGACCAAGGCACTGGAGAGACCACCACTGCTTTTCTTCGAAAAAGTGTCATGTTTTTCTTTGTTCACCTAAGGAGAGCATATGGGGCCTCCATTTAACATCAAATCCAATCTTCGACAGGACAGCACTCCCTCAGTGCCGCATTGTAATATCAACCGAGATCATGCACTTAAATCTCCAGATTGGGACTTGAGCTCATTACTTTGTGCCTTCGGGGGAGGAGCACCACTCACTGAGCCGCAGCTGACGCTGGCTGCAGTTTACCATGGTCACAGTGATTTCTGCATTTGAACTATGCTCTGCTGATGTGGCTTGTATTCCCCAGAGTTTAGAAGGATAAGGGGTGATTTTGTTAAAGTTTTCAAGATATTAAGGGGAACTACTAAGGGGACAGAGACAAACTATTTCTGCTGGTTGAGGTGAGATGAGTCACTGTCCTTAACAGCAAGACAGCATTTAACCAAATGAGAATAATTAGAGGGAAAGTTCTCCGCTGGTTGGAATCATATCCAGCACAAAGGAAGGTGGTTGTGGTTGTTGGAGGTCAGTCATCTCAGTCCCAAGACATCACTGCAGGAGTTCCTCAGGGTAGTGTCCTCGGCCCAACCATCTTCAGCTGCTTCATCAATGACCTTCCTTCCATCATAAGGTCAGAAGTGGGGAAGTTCACTGACAATTGCACAATGTTCAGCACCATTCACGACTGCTCAGATACTGAAGCAGTCCATGTCCAAATGCAGCAAGACCTGGGCAATGTCCAGGCTTGGGCTGACAAGTGGCAAGTAACATTTGTGTCACACAAGTGTCAGGCAATGACCATCTTCGAAAAGAGACAATCCAACCGTCGCCCCTTGACATTCAATGGCATTACCATCACTGAATCCCCCACTATCAACACCATGGGGTTACCATTGACCAGAAACTGAACTGGATTAGCCATATAAATACTGTGGCTACAAGAGCAGGTCAAATCGAGGAATCCTGCGATGAGTAACTCAATTCCTGAATTCCCAAAGCCTGTCCACCAAGGTACAAGTCAGGAGTGTCATGGAATACTCTACAAGTGAGAATCATTAGAGGAAAGTTCTCCGCTGGTTGGAGTCATATCTAGCACAAAGGAAGATGGATGAGGGCAGCTCCAACAACACTCAAGAAGTTTAACACCTTCCAAGACAAAGCAGCCCCCTTGATTGGCACCCCATCCGCCACCTTCAACATTCAGTCTCTCAACCACCGACAGTAGCAGCAGTGTGCACCGCCTACAAGATGCACTACAGGAATTCACCAAGGCTCCTTAGACAGCACCTTCCCAACCCACAACCACAACCATCTAGAAGGACAAGGGCAGCAGATAGATGGGAACACCACCAGCTGGAAGTTCCCCTCCAAGCCACTTACCATCTTGGCTTGGAAATATATCGCTGTTCCTTCACTGTCACTGAGTCAAAATCCTGGAACTCCCTCCCTAACAGCACTGTGGGTGTACCTACACCACAGGGACTGCAGCGGTTTAAGAAGGGAGCTCACCACCACCTTCTTAAGGGCAACTAGGGATGGGCAATAAATGCTGGGCCAGCCAGTGACACCCACATCCTGTGAGCACATTTTAAAAAAGACAGGAACCAGGTGGCATAGACTAAAGATTAGAATGTGACCTTTCAGTAGTGGAATTGGGAAACTGATGGTGTTTGGAAATACCTTTTGCAAATGGCAGTTGATGCTCAATCAATTGTCAATTTACAACCTGAGATTGGTAGATATCTAATGTATTTAGAAGTATGGAGTGAAGATGGATAAATGGAGTTAGGTCACAGGTCAGCAATAATCTTAAGTTCTTTTATGATCTCACTCAAAGGTGGAACAAGCTCGAGCTGATGAATGGTCCAGCTCCTGTTCTTATCCAACTATATCTTACCATATGTGATATTTTATCAAACGCAGTTCATATTATATATGCCTTGTTTGCATTTATTATAGATGTACCTTCGGTGAAGATTGACTTCTCCAGGAACTTTGCACGAGAAGGTGATGAATTGAGGCTAGAGTGTCGTGCTACTGGGAATCCAACGTGAGTGAACATTCTTCCGTATTAACAATGGTCCTGCCCCAGGATTCCTACCCCTGGATTTCCTGACTTCATCTCCAGCCTCGGCTGATGATGTCGAAATATGAATGTACTTTACAGTGGCTGTCAACTGGTTAAAGAATAGCAGTGGATGAGCTGAATTGCAGATTAATGGGTTATGATTGCCATAAGGTTGTGCTGCTGCTGACAGCCTCCTATGTAAAACCATGAAATGACACAGCAAGAGCTGGCCCACTGTTCTGTGCTGGTTCTTTCAAAGAGCTATCTATTTAGTCTCACTTCCCTGCTTATTCCCCACAGCCTAACAAATTTCTTGCTTCCCAGTATCGATTCAATCCCTCTATGAATCTGCTACCAGCACTACTATAAATGCTGGCCCAGCCAGTGAAGTCCACATGCCCTGAATTAATTTTAAAAAGCACTCTTTCACATCATAACAACAGGTTGCATTGAAAAAATTATCCTCATACCACCCTGGAATTTTTGCCAATCACTTTAAATCTGTGTGCTCTGATCACACAGCTACCACTGGAAACAGTTTGTTTTCAAACCTCTCCACGACCTCACCCCTCCCTATCTCTGTAAGCTTCTCCAGCCCCACAATCCACTGAGATCTCTATGCTCCTCGAATTCTGGCCTCTTGAGCAGCCCTGATATTAATCACTCCACCATTGTTAGCCGCGCATTCAGTTGACTGGGCCCCAAGCTCTGGAATTCCCTCCCTAAACCTTCCACCTCTCGAACTCACTTCCCTCCTTTTTGAAACTCCTTAAAATCATCCTCTTTGACCAAGCTTTTGGTGATCATCTAATGTCTCTTTATGCGGTTCAGTGTCATACCTTGTGTTATAATGTTCCTATGAAGCACCTCGGAATGTTTCATTCTGTTAAAGGTGCTGTATCAACATACGTTGTTGTCTCTCTCTATTTTCTCAATCAAAACCTCTCACACCTGCTCATGTATTAAAGTCAGGATAATCACTGCTCTGGAGAAGGGATAGAGATAAGAAAAACAAGTGATCTTTGGAATGTGACTGGCCTGATTCAAATTTGTAAGATTATAAAAGGAATTGAAAAACGTTCACCTTGATTAAAGATTCAACTCCCTAATATCAATATAGACATTAGACTATGAGATGGTGAGTCAGTGGGATTGAGGGAAAAGGAGGGAAGGTGGGATTGAGTGATATGGAGAGAAGGTGGGTAGGTGGGGATCAAGGGATATGGTGGGGGGGAGGGTGGTAAATTTGAAATGGTTTGAATTTCTTTCACCTTTGTATAAAAGCTATTCTGCAATAATTCCTGCTGAATTCAGCTAGAGCGTGAATGGGAAATAGTGGAGCGGCCTCTGCTGAGAGAATATTTCCTTGCTGCTGTACTCAAACCCCAGCAGGAGAGGAACAAGAACTGGATTACTTCAGCCTCATGAATATGGAAGAAAAGTTGAGGAATTAGAGCAGATAAAAATGATTAACCATGTTTTGTAATTTAAGGGGGAAATTTGCTGCTTGAATTTGTGCTGTGTGTGTGTTGAGTGTGTGTGGAGTGTGTAGTCTGACCTCAGACCAAGCACTATCACTGTGTCTCATACAGTCACTCAGAGATGAAGTAAACAGCTGACAATCTGAAATGAATTCCAAATGTCAAGTCTGTTCTGAGTGGGCATGAACTGTCCTTTATTATCATCTAATTTAACGTTAAATTGGCAATTTCACTCAAAAATGTCGCAGGTTGGCTGGTATCAGGAATGGAAAAATGTAAAATACATTATAGACACCCGAGGTTAAAGCTGAACTATATTGATAGGAAGGTGTAGAGGGAGCTTTACTCTGTATCTAACCCCGTGCTGTACCTGTCCTGGGAGTGTTTGATGGGGACGGTGTAGAGGGAGATTTACTCTGTATCTAACCCCGTGCTGTACCTGTCCTGGGAGTGTTTGATGGGGACAGTGTAGAGGGAGCTTTACTCTGTATCTAACCCCGTGCTGTACCTGTCCTGGGAGTGTTTGATGGGGACAGTGTAGAGGGAGCTTTACTCTGTATCTAACCCCGTGCTGTACCTGTCCTGGGAGTGTTTGATGGGGACGGTGTAGAGGGAGCTTTACTCTGTATCTAACCCCGTGCTGTACCTGTCCTGGGAGTGTTTGATGGGGACAGTGTAGAGGGA
Organism: Isurus oxyrinchus; assembly: GCA_026770705.1. Lineage (NCBI taxonomy): Eukaryota > Metazoa > Chordata > Chondrichthyes > Lamniformes > Lamnidae > Isurus > Isurus oxyrinchus. Next base: position 112,731,127 of record JANJGN010000018.1, read on the forward strand.
GCTTTACTCTGTATCTAACCCCGTGCTGTACCTGTCCTGGGAGTGTTTGATGGGGACAGTGTAGAGGGAGCTTTACTCTGTATCTAACCCCGTGCTGTACCTGTCCTGGGAGTGTTTGATGGGGACAGTGTAGAGGGAGCTTTAATCTGTATCTAACCCCGTGCTGTACCTGTCCTGGGAGTGTTTGATGGGGACAGTGTAGAAGGGAGCTTTACTCTGTATCTAACCCCGTGCTGTAACAGTCCTAGGAGTTAAAAACAAAAAAACTGCGGATGCTGGAAATCCAGAACAAAAACAGAATTACCTGGAAAAACTCAGCAGGTCTGGCAGCATCAGCGGAGAAGAAAAGAGTTGACGTTTCGAGTCCTCATGACCCTTCGACAGAACTTGAGTGAATCCAAGAAAGGGGTGAAATATAAGCTGGTTTAAGGCTTTGGGGGGGGAGAGAGAAGTGAGGGGGTTGGTGTGGTTGTAGGGACAAACAAGCAGTGATAGAAGCAGATCATCAAAAAATGTCACAGACAACAGAACAAAAGAACACAGAGCTGTTAAAGTTGGTGATATTATCTAAATGAATGTGCTAATTAAGAATGGATGGTAGGGCACTCAAGGTACAGCTCTAGTGGGGGTGGGGGGAGCATAAAAGATTTAAAAATATTTAAAAATAATGGAAATAGGTGGGAAAAGAAAAATCTATATAATTTATTGGAAAAAATAAAAGGAAGGGGGAAACAGAAAGGGGGTGGGGATGGAGGAGGGAGTTCAAGACCTAAAGTTGTTGAATTCAATATTCAGTCCGGAAGGCTGTAAAGTGCCTAGTTGGAAGATGAGGTGTTGTTCCTCCAGTTTGCATTGGGCTTCACTGGAACAATGCAGCAGGCCAAGGACAGACATGTGGGCAAGAGAGCAGGGTGGAGTGTTAAAATGGCAAGCAACAGGGAGGTTTGGGTCATTCTTGCGGACAGACCGTAGGTGTTCTGCAAAGCGGTCGCCCAGTTTACGTTTGGTCTCTCCAATGTAGAGGAGACCACATTGGGAGCAACGAATGCAGTAGACTAAGTTGGGGGAAATGCAAGTGAAACGCTGCTTCACTTAAAGGAGTGTTTGGGCCCTTGGACGGTGAGGAGAGAGGGAGTGAAGGGACAGGTGTTACATCTTTTGCGTGGGCATGGGGTGGTGCCATAGGAAGGGGTTGAGGAGTAGGGGGTGATGGAGGAGTGGACCAGGGTGTCCCGGAGGGAACGATCCCTACGTAATGCTGATAGGGGGTTGAAGGGAAGATGTGTTTGGTGGTGGCATCATGCTGGAGTTGGCGGAAATGGCGGAGGATGATCCTTTGAATGCGGAGGCTGGTGGGGTGATAAGTGAGGACAAGGGGGACCCTATCATGTTTCTGGGAGGGAGGAGAAGGCGTGAGGGTGGATGTGTGGGAGATGGGCTGGACACAGTTGAGGGCCCTGTCAACGACCGTGGGTGGAAAACCTCGGTTAAGGAAGAAGGAAGACATGTCAGAGGAAATGTTTTTGAAGGTAGCATCATCGGAACAGATGCAATGGAGGCAAAGGAACTGAGGGAATAGGATGGAGTCCTTACAGGAAGCAGGGTGTGAGGAGCTGTAGTCGAGGTAGCTGTGGGAGTCGGTAGGTTTGTAATGGATATTGGTGGACAGTCTATCACCAGAGACTGGGAGTGTTTGATGGAGACAGTGTAAAGGGAGCTTTACTCTGTATCTAACCCTGTGCTGTACCTGTCCTGGGAGTGTTTGATGGGGACAGTGTAGTGGGAGCTTTATTCTCTATCTAACCCCGTGCTTTACCTGTCCTGGGAATATTTGATGTGGACAGTGTAGAGGGAGCTTTACTCTGTATCTAACCCCGTGCTGTACCTGTCCTGGGAGAGTTTGATGGAGACAGTGGAGAGGGAGTTCCAGTTTAATCTGTGCTCTTTATGGTTTAAGTAATGTTTGTACCATTCTGGTACAGATACAGTCATCTATTTGCCTGAACCACCATCTTTCAATTCAATGAGCAGAATATTGATAACAAAAACCGTAATAATAAATGGCCAGGTAAAGTCTTGGAGCTGCTTTGACCTGGATAAGTACAATACCCTCGACAGTACACCACTCAGCACACAATTCATTTTGTGCTGATAGCAGCTCTGATTAAAATCAAATACATGCGATAAAATCAATTTTATTTTAATCTGATATTTGATATCTCACTTGTGCTTTAATCAGATATTTCAATGTTAACTTGATGAATACAGTGCAGAGGTGAATAAATTGAGAGCGTTGCACTGAACTGTGCTGCTTGCCTTGTGCAATCGAATCTCTATTCAACAATTCAACAGCTGATTATTTTCAAGGTGTTTAATAGAGGTGTTCAAAATTAGAACGAGTTTTGATAGAGTAGATAGGGAGAAGCTGATCCAATGGCAGGAGGGTTAATATCCAAAGGACACAGATTTCAGATAAATGGCAAAAGAACCAGCGGGGAGAAGAGATTAGTTTTTTTAACACAGCCAGTTATTGTGATCGGAATGTGTTGCATGAAAGGGAGGGTGGAAGCAGGTTCAATAATAACTATCAAAAGGGGGGACAGTTGAAGGGGGATAATTTGTTGGCCAATGGGGAATGAGCCAGGGAAGTGGGGCTAATTGGATACCTTTTATGAAAGAGCTGGCACAGGCACAATAGGCCGAATGGGCTCCTTCTGTGCTGTATCGTTCTACGATTTTATCAATGTGATGCTGCTATCCCTGAACACCAGTGAGCGAGGATGGAGGTTTGGGTTATTCCATGTGTAGCTCTGGGGTGAGATTTCCAGTGACAAGAGGGAGGGAGCCTCAAATCTAGGTGGTATCTGTCCCCTCCTGTGACTGACTGCAGGGGTTATCAGCAATGTTGATGCAGACTGTCTATTCCCAGCAGGAAATACAGGCACTTCAGGGAAAGTGGATAGGTGCAACATGAGGGAGGAACTAAGTTGAATCACCCTCATGAGGACAATTCCCCAAATCCCCCATAACAACAAAGGGGAAACTTCCCCATTTAGCCCAAAAACAAAGTGGGTAAAAGTCAAATATTCCATAACAAAGGAGGAAAACGTAACAGATTGCCCAATGAAGGTTTAAACTGGGAGAGAGTCTGTTTGGCTCTGCCTCATTAACCCAGCAGATGAACAAGAACACTTAATGGTGAACTACAGAAGAGCAGAATCTACAGGAGGTCGCAGCTAAATGAACGTTCTCTGGGACATAGGAGGAACCCAGGGTCAGTGGAGCGGAGACTGTGATCCGTGCTGACCCTGAGTTGGGCTTCCAACTCCATATCCACTTTATAACATCACTTGTCTCAGCCCTGCCTTAGCTCAGTTCCTGCTGACGCCCTCATCCATGTTTCCTCTAGACCAGACAATTCCAATGCTTTCTTGCTCACTCTCCCATCTTGTGCCCTCTGTAAACTTCAACTCATCCAAAACTCTGCTGCCCATATCCCAACTTGCACCAAGTCCCTTTAACCCATCACCCCTGTGCTCAATACATGACCCTGGCTCCTGGTCTGCAATTGCCTTGATTTCAAATTCTCATCCTTGTTTCCATGTCTCCATGGCCTCATGCCTTCCCTGTTTCTGTAACCTCCTCCAATCCTTCAACCCTCTGAAATCTCTGTGCCATTGGCTGACATGTCTGCAGGTGCTGACACCCTTTCCTGTGGAATGCCCTCCATAAACCCCTCCACCTTTCTACCCCCCGTCCTTGAAATTTCTGCTTAAAATATTGCTCTTTGACAAACTTTTGGTGATCTGATGTTTCTTTGACTTGTTTTCAGTTGTTGTTTGATAATGCTCCCGTGACGTGTCTTTGGATGTTTTACTGCATTAGAGGTGCTTCATAATTACAAATCGTTATTATATATGAAGATAGAGTCATAGAGATTTACAGCACAGAAAAAGGCCCTTCAGCTTATCGAGTCAGTGCCAGACAAACAAGTACCAAACTATCTAATCCCATTTTCCAGCACTAGGCCCATAGCCTTGTATGCCATGGCATCGCAAGTGCACATCCAAATATTTCTTAAATGTTATGAGGGTTTCTGCCTCTACCACCCTTTCAGGCAGTGAGTTCCAGATTCCCACCACCCTCTGGGTGAAAAAATTCTTTCTCACATCCCCTCTAAACCTCCTGCTCCTTACCTTAAATCTATGCCCCCTGGTCATTGATCCCTCCACCAAGGGGAAAAGTTCCTTCCTGTCTACGCTATCTATGCCCCTCATAATTTTATACACCTCAGTCATGTCCCCCCTCAATCTCCTCCACTCCAGGGAACATAACCCCAGTCTATCCAATCTCTCCTGATAACTAAAACTCTCCAGCCCAGGCAACATCCTGGTAAATCTCCTCTGCACTCTCTCTAGTGCAATCACATCCTTCCTATAATGTGGATCCCAGAACTGCACGCATTACTCTAGCTGTAGCCTAACCAGTGTTTTATACAGTTCCAGCATAACCTCCCTGCTCTTATATTCTATGCCTCGGCTAATAAAGGCAAGTATCCCATATGCCTTCTTAACCCCCTTATCTACCTGTCCTGCTACCTTAAGGGACCAGTGGACATGCACACCAAGGTCCCTCAGAAGGGTTGTAGAGATAAGTCAGGAATTACAGGCCAGTGAGTCTCATGTCAGTGGTAGGGAAACTATTGGAGAAAATTCTGAAGAAGAGAATCTCTCTCCACTTGGAGAGGCAAGGTTTGATCAGGGATAGTCAGCATGGCTTTGTCATAGGGAGGTCATGCCTAACAAATTTGATTGAATTTTTGGAGGAGGTGACCAGGTGTGTAGATGAGGGTAGTGTAGTTGATGTAGTTTATATGGATTTCAGTAAAGCCTTTGACAAGGTCCCACATGGGAGACTTATAAAGAAGGCAAATACACTTGGAATACAGGGTAATTTGATAAGGTGGATTCAAAATTGGCTTAGTTGTAGGAGACAGAAGGTGATGACAGAAGGATGCTTTAGTGACTGGAAGCCAGTGTCCAATGGCGTACCACAGGGATCTGTGCTCGGTCCCCTATTATTTGTCATTTATATAAATGACATAGAAGACTATGTCGGGGGTAGGATTAGTAAGTTTGTGAATGACACAAAGATTGGCCGGGTGGTTAACAGTGAGGTTGAATGTCTTGGGCTACAGGAAGATATAGACGGGATGGTCAAATGGGCAGATAAATAGCAGATGGAATTTAACCCTGAAAAGTGTAAGGTGATACACTTTGGAAGGAGTAATTTGACAAGGAAATATTCAATGAACGGCATGACACTAGGAAGTTCTGAGGAACAAAGGGACCTTGGCGCATGTGTCTATAGATCTCTGAAGGTGGAGGGACATGTTAGTGAGGTGGGGAAAAAGACATATGGGACACTTGCCTTTATCAATTGAGGCATAGATTACAAAAGTAGGGAGGTCATGTTGGAGTTGTATAAAACCTTGGTGAGGCCACAGCTGGAGTACAGTGTGCAGTTCTGGTCGCCACAATATAGGAAGGATGTGATTGTATTGGAGGGGGTGCAGAGGAGATTCACCAGGATATTGCCTGGGATGAAACATTTAAGTTATGAAGAGAGGTTGGATAGACTTGGGTTGTTTTTGTTGGAGCAGAGAAGACCGAGGGGCGACCTGATTGAGGTGTATAAGATTATGAGGGGCATGGACAGGGTGGATAGGGAGCAGCTGTTAGTTGAAGGGTCAGTTACAAGAGGACATAAGTTCAAGGTGAGGGGCAGGAGGTTTAAGGGGGATGTGAGGAAAAACTTTTTTACCCAGAGGGTGGTGACGGTCTGGAATGCGCTGCCTGGGAGGGTGGTGGAGGCAGGTTGCCTCACATCCTTTAAAAAGTACCTGGATGAGCACTTGGCACATCATAACATTCAAGGCTATGGGCCAAGTGCTGGTAAATGGGATTAGGTAGGTAGTTTAGGTGTTTCTCATGTGTCAGTGCAGACTCGATGGCCCGAAGGGCCTCTTCTGCACTGTGATTCTGTAATTCTATGATCCTCGGTGCTTCCCAGGGTCCTACCATTCATCGTGTATTCCCGTGCCTTGTTTGTCCTGCCCAAGTGCATCACCTCACACTTATCCGGATTAAATTCCATTTGCCACTGATCAGCCCATCTGTCCAGCCCGTCTATATCCTCCTGTAATATAAATTGAATGTGTTCTTGCTGAAGGACTGGCTACAGGGCTCGACCCCCAAGTGACTGATGTTCTGGCGTCTCAGAGTATCTATCACTTTTAAAGTATCTTCTTGCTGAGCCAAGACCTCACAGATTAACTTTCACTGTATGCTTTCAAATGTTGGCTTATTTTAAGCTGAATGCATTCTGGCTGCAGGACTGGCTACAAAGTGGCTGGTTCATGTCACTTTGTTATCTTTGTTAGCTGTGCAGCTTACCTTGCTGGACTGCAATATATATTTCTATCCATTTTCTTTCACTTTCCCATGCCCCTCCCCCTTTGTTCAAGGTCAGTGGACCCACTTTATTGAAGCCACAAGCAGTTCCACTGTCCCCTCGCCTGGTACGTGAGAAGTGTACAGCTGCTTATCTCAGGAGACCAGCTTTAGCAATCGAGTATAGAATGCAAATGCACGAGATTCCATCATGCTTTTAGATTACATATTGACCCCTTTTATTCCCATGTTTCCGAACAACATTTATCTTAGCATTTGTGTCTCCTCCTGCTTATCTACAGAAAGGGTTGTCGAAATCTGGAACCATCCCTCCAAAAGAGCTGTCAGTTGAAGGTTTCAAAACCTAGATCTTGTTAGTTTAGGGTATTAAGGGTTAAGGAGACAAGGCAGGTAAATGGAATTAAGATGCAGAATAGCCTTGATCTAATTGAATGATGGAACAGGCTGGAGCGGCTGAAATGTCTCCTCCTCTTCCTCCCTTCCTTCCTAGTGGTAAGACTGGACACGAGAGCTGCTTCAGGCTGGCGCAGGTAGGTTCATTACTGGAGCAGTAGTGGATGGAGCTGAACAGTGTAGATTGCCAGTGAACAGCCATTCCCAACTTCAAGGAATGGTTATTGTAGCTTAAAGGTTTATCCTGAGGTCACTGTCTGTGATAGTGCTCAATTTGGATAGAACCAAACTAGCTCAGTCTAATCACCCATTGGTTCTGGCTGTAACTTGAAAATGGCCCCCTGGGGTGAATAGCTGAGAGAGGATGGCACCTGTCCCATCGTACCCAGGAAATATCAGCATCTTTGGAAGAGCAGTAAATGGACAAAAAGAGAGCAAGTCCAAATTAGGTTCACTGTCCTTCAGGGAAGGAAATCTGCCATCCTTATCTGGTCTGGTCTACATGTGAGTCCAGACCCACAGCAATGTGGTTGACTCTGAAATGTCCTAACAAGCCACACCGTTATATCAAACCACTAAAAAGGCTCAAAGGAATGATACCGGACGGACCACCCGGCATTGACCCAGGCACTGGAAACAACAATAGCAAACCCAGCCCTGTCGGCCCTGCAAAGTCCTCCTTACTAACATCTAGGGGCTGGTGCCAAAATCGGGAGAGCTGTCTCACAGACTAGTCAAGCAACAGCCTGACATAGTCATCCTCATGGAATCATATCTTATAGATAATGTCCCAGACTCCACCATCACCATCCCTGGGTATGTCCTGTCCCACCAGCAGGACAGACCCAGCAGAGGTGGGGGCACAGTGGTATACAGTCAGGAGGGAGTTGCCCTGGGAGTCCTCAACAGCAACTCCGGACCCCATGAAGTCTCATAGCATCAGGTCAAACATGGGCAAGGAAACCTCCTGCTGATTAACACATACCGCCCTCCCTCAGCTGATGAATCAGTGCTCCTCCATGTTGAACATTAGTTGGAGGAGGCACTGAGGGTGGCAAGGGTGCAGAATGTTCTCTGGGTGGGGAGACTTCAATGTCCATCACCAAGAGTGGCTCAGTAGCACCACTACTGACCGAACTGGCCGAGAGCTAAATGACATAGCTGCTAGACTGATGGGGGAGCCCAGCACATCAGTGCAAAAGATAAGACTGAAGCATTTGCTATAATCTTCAGCCAGAAGTGCCGAATGAATGATCCACCTCGGCCTCCTCAGGAGGCCCCCAGCATCACAGGATCACAGAATTGTTACAGCGCAGAAGGAGGCCATTCAGCCCATCATGCCTACACCTGCTCTCCGAATGAGCAATTCACCTGGTGCCATTCCCCTACCTTCTTCCTGTAACCCTGCACATTCTTCCTTATCAGACCACAGTCTCATTCCCTTCTGAATCCTTCAATTGCACCTGTCTCTACTACCCTCTCATAGAGTCACAGAGTTATCCAGCACAGAAACAGGCCCTTTGGCCCATCGTGTCCATGCCAGCCATCAAACACCCATCTATTCTAACCCCATTTTCCAGCACTTGGCCCGTAGCTCTCTCTGCTTTGGTGTGTCAAGTGCTCATCTGAATACTTCTTAAATGTTGTGAGGGTTCCTGCCTCTACCACCCCCTCAGGCAGTGTGTTCCAGATTCCAACCACCCTCTAGGTGAAAAAAATGTTTCCTCAAATCCCCTCTAAACCTCCAGTCCCTTACCTTAAATCTATGCCCCCTGGTGATTGACACCTCTGCAAGGGGGACAAGTTTCCTCCTATCTACCCTATCTATGCCCCTCATAATTTTGTATACCTCTGTCAGGTCCCCGCTCCCCACCTCAGCCTGCTGTGCCCCATGAAAACAATCCTAGCTTATCCAATCTCTCTTCATAGCTGAAACACTCCAGCCCAGGCAACATCATTGTGAATCCCCTCTGCACCCTCTCCAGTGCAATCACATCCTTCCTATAATGTGCTGACTAGAACTGCACACAATACTCCAGCTGTGGCCTAACTAGCAATTTATACAGCTCCAACATAACCTCTCTGTTCTTATATTCTATGCCTCGGCTAATAAAGGCAAGTATCCCATATGCCTTCTTTACCACCTTATCTACCTGTGCTGCTTCCTTCAGGGATCTATGGACATGTACACCAAGGTCCCTCTGATCCTCTGTACTTCCTAGAGTCCTACCATTCATTGTGTATTCCCTTGCCATGTTAATCCTCCCAAAATGCATCACCTCACATTTCTCAGGATTAAATTCCATTTGCCACTGCTCTGCCCATCTTACCAGCCTATCTATATTGTCCTGTAATCTAAGGCTTTCCTCCTCACTATTTACGACACCACCAATTTTTGTGTCATATGTGAACTTACTGATCATACCTCCTATATTCACATCTAAATCATTAATGTACACTACAAACAGCAAGGATCCCAGCACCGACCCCTGTGGTACACCACTCAGTACAGTCGCAAATCCAATCGCAAAAACAATCTTCAACCATCACCCTCTGCCTCCAGCCACTAAGCCGATTTTGGATCCAATTTGCTAAATTGCCCTGGATCCCATGTGTTCTTAGCTTCTTGACCATTCTCCCATGTGGGACCTTGTCAAAAGCCTTACTGAAGTCCATGTAGACTACATCAACTACACTACCCTCATCTACACAACTAGTCACCTCCTCGAAAAATTCAATCAAATTTGGTAGGCATGATCTCTCCCTGACAGAGCCATGCTGACTATCCCTGATTAATCCCTGTCTCTCCAAATGGAGATTCATCCTGTCCCTCAGACATTTTTTCCAATAGTTTCCCTAACACTGATGTTAGACTCACTGGCCTGTAATTACCTGGTTTATCCCTACTACGTTTCTTGAATAATGGTACCACATTCACTGTCCTCCAGTCCTCTGGCATCTCCTATGGCCAGACAGGATTTGAAAATTAGTGTCAGAGCCCCTGCAATCTCCTCCCCTGTCTCACATAGCAGCCTGGGATACATCTCATCTGGGCCGCGGGATTTATCCATTGTTAAGCCCACTAAAACCGCTAATACCCTCTCCCCTTCAATGTTAACTTGTTCAAGTATATTACAGTCCCTCTCCCTGATTTCTACACCTACATCATATTTCTCCATAGTGAACACAGATGAAAAGTAATCATTTAAAACCTCACCAATGTCCTCCGGCTCCAAGCTCAGATTGCTACTTTGGTCCCTAATGGGCCCTGCTCTTTCCCTGGTTATCTATCCTCTTGCCCTTATTATATTTATAAAATGCCTTGGGGTTTTACTTTATCTTGCCCGACAATGTTTTTTTCATGCCCTCTCTTCACTTTCCTAATTACTTTAAGTACCCCCTACACATTCTATACTCCTTCAGGGCTTCCGCTGTTTTTGGCCATCTGTATCTGCAATAAGCCTCCTTTTTTGCCTTATCCAATGCTCTATATCCCTTGACATCCAGGGTTCCCTGCTCTCTTGCCCACATGTCTGTCCTTGGCTTGCTGCATTGTTCCAGTGAAGCCCAACGCAAACTGGAGGAACAACACCTCATCTTCCGACTAGGCACCTTACAGACTTCCGGTCTGAATATTGAATTCAACAACTTTAGGTCGTGACCTCCCTCCTCCATCCCCACCCCCTTTCTGTTTCCCCCTTTTTCCTTTTTTTTTTCCTATAAATTATATAGATTTTTCTTTTCCCACCTATTTCCATTATTTTTAAATATTTTAAAATCTTTTATGCTCCCCCCACCCCCACTAGAGCTGTACCTTGAGTGCCCTACCATCCATTCTTAATTAGCACATTCGTTTAGATAATATCACCAACTTTAACTTTAACACCTATGCGTTCTATTGTACCATTGTCACTGACATCTTTTGATGATCTACTTCTATCACTGCTTGTTTGTCTACACAACCACCTCTCTCTCTCTCTCTCTCTCCGCCCCCCACACACACACCTTAAACCAGCTTATATTTCAACTCTTTCTTGGACTCGAACTCAAGTTCTGTCGAAGGGTCATGAGGACTCGAAACGTCAACTCTTTTCTTCTCCGCCGATGCTGCCAGACCTGCTGAGTTTTTCCAGGTAATTCTGTTTTTGTTTAGGGTTCCCTGGACTTGTTGGTCCCGCCCTTCAGCTTTACAGGAACATATTGACCCTGAACTCTCACTATTTCCTTTTTGAATGACTCCCACTGGTCTGATGTCAGGCAGAGCATTCCAGACTGTAACCACTTGCGGAATGAAAACGTTTCTCCTCCTGTCACTTTGGTTCTTTCACTAATTACTTTAAATCTGTGCTGTCTTGCTGCCAGACATTTCACGAGTGGGAACGGTTTTTCCCCACCTACTCTGTCTACACCCCTCATGATCTTGAACATCTCTATCAAATCACCTCTCAGCCTTCTCCTCTCCAAGGAGAACAGTCCTAACTTCTCCAATCTACCTTCATAACTGAAGTTCCTCATCCCTGGAACCATTCTCGTGAATCTTTTCTGCACTCTCTCCAATGCGTTTACGTCCTTCCTAAAGTGTGGCACCCAGAACTGTACACAATACTCTAGCTGATGTCCAAATAGTGACTTATACAAGTTCAACATAACCTCTTTGCTCTTGTACTCTCTTAATAAAGCCTAGGATACTATATGCTTTATTAACTGCTCTCTCCACCTGTCCTGCACCTTCAATGACTTATGCACATATCCACCCTGCTCCCACACCCAGGTTAGAGCTGTACCCTTTATTTTCTACTGTCTCTCCATGTCCTTCCTGCCAAAATGAACCACCTCACATTTCTCTGCATTGAACTTCATCCGTCCACTCCACCAACCTATGTCCTTTTGAAGTTCTACATTATCCTCCTCACGGTTCACAATGCTTCCAAGTTTTGTATCATCGGCAAATTTTGAAATTATGCCCTGCACACCAGTCTAGGTCATTAATATATATCAGGAAGAGCAAGGATCCCAACACTGACCCCTGGGGAGCTCCATCTGCAAAGCTTCTTCCAGCCCAAAAAACATCCATTCACCACTACTCCCTGTTTTCTGCCACTCAGCCAATTGTATATCCACGTTGCTATTGTCCCTTTTATTCAATTTTCTTACAAGTCTGCTGTGTGGCACTGTGTCAAACACCTATTGGAAGTCCATGTACACCACATCAACAGCATTGCCTTATCAACCCTCTCTTACCTCATCAAAAAACTCCAGCAAGTTAGTTAAACATGATTTTCCCTTAACAAATCTAAGCTGGCTTTTTGGAATATGCATTTGTCCATGTGACTATTAATTTTGTCACAAGTTATTGACAGATACCAATCTTCAGCCAATTCAATTCACTCCACCTGATATAAAGAAACAGCTGAAGGCACTGGATTTTTTTATTCATTCATGCTGTCTGGGCCAGCATTTATTACCCATCCCTAATTTCCCTGTTCAGGGGGCATTTAAGAGTCAATCACATTGCTGTGAGTCTGGAGTCACGTGTAGGCCAGATCAGGTAAGGACAACAGATTTCCTTCCCTAAAGGGCATTAGTGAACCAGATGAGTTGTATGACAATCAGCAATGCTTTCATGGTCATCATTAGACTTTTAACTCCAGATTTTTATTAGATTTAAATTTCACCATCTGCCATGGTGGGATTCAAACCCCGGGTCCCCAGAGAAATACCCTGGGTCTTCTGGAATACTAGTCCAGTGACAATTGCACTATGCCATCATCTTCCCCCAATACTGCAAGGGCTATGGGTCCTGACAGTATTCAGCAATAGTGCTGAAGACTTGTGCTCCAGAACTTGCCACACCCCTAGCCAAGCTGTTCCAGTACAGCTACAACACTGGCATCTACCCAGCTATGTGGAAAATTGCCCAGGTATGTCCTGTCCACAAAAAGCAGGACAAATCCAAATTGGACAATTACCACTAGTCTAGTCTTGATCATCAATACAGTGATGAAAGGGATCATCAACAGTGCTATCAAGCAGCACTTGCTTATCAATAACCTGCTCACTAACACCCAGTTTGGGTTCTGCCAGGGCCACTCGGCTCCTGACCTCATTACAGCCTTGGTTCAAACATGGACAAAAGAGCTGAACTCCCGAAGTGAGGTGAGAGTGACTGCTCTTGACATCAAGGCTGCATTTGACCAAGTGTGGCTCAGGGAGCCCTAGCAAAACTGGAGTCAATGGGAATCAGGGGGAAAACTGCACTGGTTGGAGTCATATCTAGCACAAAGGAAGATGGTTGTGGTTGTTGGAGGCCTTTCATGTCAGCTCCAGGATATCACTGCAGGAGTTCCTCAGGGTAGTGTCCTCGGCCCAACCATCTTCAGCTGCTTCCATCATAAGGTCAGAAGTGGGGATGTTCGCTGATGATCGCATAATATTCAGCACCATTCGCAACTCCTCAGATACTGAAGCAGTCCATGTCCAAATGCAGCGAGACCTGGACAATATCCAGGTTTGGGCTGACAAGTGGCAAGTAACATTCGCGCCACACAAGTACCAGGCAATGACCATCTCCAACAAGAGAGAATCCAACCATCATCCCTTGACATTCAATGGCATTACCATCACTGAATCCCCCACTATCAACATCCTGGGGGTTACCATTGACCAGAAGCCAAACTGGATTAGCCATATAAATACTGTGGCTACAAAAGCAGGTCAAAGGCTGGGAATCCTGCAGCAAGTAACTCACTCCCTGACTCCTTGAAGCCTGTCCACCATCTACAAGGCACCCAGAGGGCAGTCAGGGTCTGGAACTCACTGTATGAGAGGGTAGTAGAGGTAGGAACCCTTAACTTATTTAAAAGGTGTCTGGATGTGCACCTCAAGTGCCGTAACCTGAAGGGCTAAGGACCAAATGCTGGCAGTGGGATGAGGCTGGGTGGCTCATTTATCAGCTCTTGCACCCACAATAGGCCAAGTGGCCTCTTTCTGAGCTGTACACTTTCTATGATTCTACGATAAATCAGGAGTGTGATAGGATATTCCCCCACTTGCCTGGATCAGTGCATCTCCAAAAACACTCAAGAAGTTCGAAACCATGCAAAACAAAGCATTCCGCTTGATTGGCACCTCATCCACTACCTTAAACATTCACTCCCTCCACCACCGACGTACAGTAGCAGCAGTGTTTACCATCTGCAAGATGCACTGCAGGGACTCACCAAGGCTCCTTTGACAGCACCTTCCCAGCCCATGACCACTACCATCTAGAAGGACAAGGGCAGCAGATAGATGGGAACACCACCACCTGGAAGTTCCCCTCCAAGTCACTCACCATCCTGACTTGGAAATATATCGCTGTTCCTTCACTGTCACTGGGTCAAAATCCTGGAACTCCCTCCCTAAGCACTGTAGGTGTACCTATACCACATGAACGCTGGCCCAGCCAGTGACACCCACATCCTGTCAACGAATACATTTTAAAATGATCCTTTTTGCGTCTCTCATGCCAGGTGGTTCCTGTCACTGTCGGGAGTGAATCCAGACTGACTGTGGTCTTACCCTCATTTCTCAATGCCTAATAGCAGCATTGTGCTCCAATTGTTCTTACTTTTTTCATGTTTAACCCACCGGTATTGAGAGGGAGCAGAGAGTGAGTCACTGAAATCCTCACAGGTTGTTATAAATGCTCTTTCAGATTGACCCTGCAATGATGGGATTCTGTACAATGGTTCTGTAACAAAGGGCTCTCTGCAATCAGTTTTTCATGCTGCCAACATTCACCAGTTCTGACTCCAGGAACCTCACACACACTGAACACAAAAAGCATCACTCGCAGCACTTACCAGAACAGAGTCTCCATTCCAGTGTCAATGATGCTGGAATTAATTATAGCGCAGCCAAGCTGCCTGTTTGCATACTACAGGGCAATTCTTCGCCACTTTGAGCAGCACAGCTTCAGCAGTCCCGAACTTGTGGGAACTGGTTTCTGTCATTCTAACAACCTGGCTGGCATTTCCCCTCACCCTCACCTCTCCATCAGAGGCTGCTTCACCCATCCCATTCCAACCCATTTCATTCCTATCCATCTCATCCCAGCCCATTCCAGCCCATTCCATCCCAGTCCAGTCCAGTCCAGTCCAGAAAAGCCAATGAAGTACTTTTCAAGTCTAATCCCAGGACAGTTCCTAAAATAGAACCACAGAAGGAAGACATTCAGCCTGTCTGTTCCAGACTGGCTCTTTGAAAGAACTCTCCAATTTATTCCCACACCCCAGCAGTGGCCTAGTGGTTACTTCCCTGAATTAGTAATACAGAGGCCCGACTAATGCTCTGGGGGACACGGATTCCAATCCCACCAATTCAATTAATGAATCTGGAATTTGAAGCTAGTCTCAGTAATCGTGATTAAGAAACGGTTGTTGATTGTCTTAAAAACCCATCTGGTTCATTAATGTCCTTTCGGGAGAGAAATCTGCTGGTCTGGCCTACATGTTCTGTTATGTTGGTTTTGTCTCAGGATATAACACACAAGTCAGGAGTGTGATGGAATACTCCCCATTTGCCTGGATGAGTGCAGCTTCCACCACACTCAAGAAGCTTAACATCATCCAGGACAAAGCAGCCCCGCTTGATTGGCACCACATCCACAAACATTCAC
Source organism: Isurus oxyrinchus (assembly GCA_026770705.1). Lineage (NCBI taxonomy): Eukaryota > Metazoa > Chordata > Chondrichthyes > Lamniformes > Lamnidae > Isurus > Isurus oxyrinchus. The sequence goes on from JANJGN010000018.1 coordinate 112,746,652, forward strand.
TCCCTCCACCAGCGACACACAGTAGCAACAGTGTGGACCATCTACAAGATGCACTGCAGGAATTCACCAAGGCTCCTTCGACAGCACCTTCCAAACCCACAACCACTACCATCTAGAAGGACAAGGCCAGCAGATAGATGGGAACACCACCACCTGGAAGTTCCCCTCCAAGTCACTCACCATCCTGACTTGGAAATATATCACCGTTCCTTCACTGTCGCTGGGTCAAAATCCTGGAACTCCCTCCCTAACAGCACTGTGGGTGTACCTACACCACATGGACTGCAGCGGTTCAAGAAGGCAGCTCACCACCACCTTCTCAAGGGCAATTAGGGATGGGCAATAAATGCTGACCCAGTCAGTGACACCTACATCCCGTTAAACAATTAAAAGCGAAGCATTCAATACCTGAATAAGAAATGAATCTGGTCGATGAAAAGAAGGACGAAGAACATCCTTAAGACAGTGCTGGATACGAGGAAAGGAAGACTTCTCTAGGGTAGGGATTTCACTTTCTGTAGTTAGTGCTATCATTTCCATGCTTGCTTCAGCATGTGGCTGCTCCACTGCAGACAATGAGATCTTGAGGTCAACGGAATAAAGTAGGATTGCACCTTCATCAACAATGGAATAAAATCCTGCACCTGCATCTATAGGAAGTTCCAGCATATCATCCTGGTCTGCAGATTTGCTTTAACATCAGCAATGGGCATTGTTACTACAAGAGTCTCAGCAGTAAGAGGAATGACAGCTAGTATCAGAGCTTCTTCAGCTAGTTTCCCTGTAGCTAGCTCTTTCATCCGATGCTATGGTCATTTCTTTAGATACGGTACAGCATTTATCAACTCCTGTACTGCAATAGGTTCACTTTGTTTGGTTGCACCATTTCTAATGTGGAAAGCCCTCTCTGTGGTTTGGCAGTGCTGGGGTAATAGCCGAGGCTTTCGTTCAGCATTCCCTTTTGGGTAGTTAGACTTCTTCAACTCCTGTTCAATTTTAATATTTTCAAGCTCTGTTTGATGCTTGACTTTAAGTTTGTCTAAGGTACCCTTCAGCTGTAGAAGCTCTGTATTTTGTGCCTCTGGGTCTTTACTGAGAGAAAGCTTGAGTGTGCCCAGGGTTCGCTGATGAGATCCAAGTGCGAGCTCCTGCTTACATTGTGCAGATTAATAACCTCTGAACTTTCACTATTGGATTGATCCAATTTGGAGTTATGCTTCTCATTCTCCCTGGACAACTTTTTGCTGGCTACTTACTATCGTTGATACGTGTCATTGGTGGGCTCAGTAGAATAAATAAATAAATTCACCTCTTTATTACCTTCTTCAACAAAAGGATGGTTCTCCTCAAAACAGACAACAAAGACTTCCTGCTCATTGGCAGTGGAGTCTGTAACAATCCTTGGCCAGACCCTGGGACGTGGGGACCCGTCCGGTTAGGGACCAGTAACATCTTGTTTAAAGTACATAAAGGTTGAGATTAAAGACACCTGCTTTTGGAATAAAATCACAAGAATCCACAGGTTTTAAACAAACAAAAACAAAAGTTACTGTACAAGTACAGAAAGATAAAACAATTTACAATATCCATCCTATACATGAACACTCAGAATCAACTAGAGGTGAATAACAGACCAGTATGGCCAAACACACCTCACTACAGAATAAATGGCAGATGGAACCAATGGACTTCTCAAGAACCTACCCAAACGCTCGTATTCACTGTGAGTTACACAATCTCTTTCAATTCTGTCTTCTTCACAAAGGATTCCAATCCTTTACTTTCAAAGATCTAGCCTCGGAACTTTCTCAAAGCCGCTTCGACTCCAACTGCCTTAACAACTGCTCCCTTCCAGGGTTTGTTCCTCAGGACTTCTCCTGAGCCCTGACCGCCTGGAGACTGCTCAGCACAACACCTCTGCTGCCTGGAGCCTCTCCTCCCTGCTTTGGAACACACCCAGTCACCTGGGATTTCTCGAAGCCCCAGCTCCTGACTGCACCCAACTATCAATGGCTCCCAAAGCTTCTTCTAAGCTAAACTCTCTCAACAGCACGGAGCGAGCAAATGGCCTCTGCAGTTTCTTCTGTGCCCCAACCTGCACAGAGTTACCTACTGGCTCCCAGGGCTAACAACAGCACTTTGCCTGCGTGGAGCTGGTCACCTTCTTCTTCACCTGCTCCTGACTGACTGACTGATTGACCAACTAAAATTAACTGACTAAAATTGACTGTCTGCCTGACTGACTGACTGACTAAAATGGACTGACCCTTGAGCTGCTCTTCACTGACACTTGAACTGACCTGGGGGACTAATCAAAACACTCCAAGGGGGATCCAGCCTTGTTACTAGGCAGAAACCATTGTACCAGCATCGGAACCTTAAATGTCCCTTAAATGTTACAATCTCCACAGAGATACACAAATCAGTGGGTTTCCTAACAAGTCAAAGAGTGTAGTAAGGTCCAGGACTACTGCTTCCAATAAATCATCTGCTTCTACAGTGGCTTCATTCTCTTGCACTCTTTCCTGAAAAAACAAATTAAGGTCTATAATGGTCTCCAGTGGGGGTCACCATCACTGTTGGTGCTTGCTGCTTCCACCTGCCTGAAAGAGAAGTGAAAGGTCTGCATCCTCCTCCTGGGGTCTGATGGATGGTGTTTCTGCAATACAGACTGGCCCACTGCCTAATGGGCCAACTTCAATTTCAGCAGCAGCTGGGGAGGAGAGAAGGTTCAAAACTGCACGAGCATGTCTGTTCAATAAAGAACACTGCTGATTTGGAAGGACATACAGTATCAATGCTCTTTGTCCCATTATAGCAAAGGATACCCAGCATCAGCGCTTGTACTCTTACTGGGATACCTCCTGCATCTTGAAATGGCTTCGAGAGAGTTTGCAGAGTAACTTTATTCAGCCGTGAAACTCTGTCAGATAACACTGAGACACCTGTTCCTTTGTCTGGTTTAAATTCAGCCAGATGCCCATTTTAATTCAATGTCAGCATTCCAAAACTGGTTTTCATTATCCAGGGTTTCTGTGCAGACTCGAAACGTTAACTCTGTCTTTCTCTCCACAGATGCTGTCAGACCTACTGAGTTTTTCCAGCAGGTTTTGTCTTTGTTCCACATCTCACTTGGATACAGATTATTCCATCTGCTCTACAGAGTCTCTAGTACATGACTGCTGATGTCACTGTTACCCATCACTAACTCATTACATAACTAATAATCCCTTATTCTACAAGGCTTCCTTCCCTCTGCAGCAGCAACATTGGGAAATGGTGGCTGGTGCTTTTTCAGGATGTTTCAGGTTTAGAATGCACAGATTGAACAACTTCATCGAACTATTCTCAGAAAATTTCCCTCCTGTCTCGCACAAAAGCCTTAATCTGCCTTCGCTCTTCAGCCTGTCTGGCCAGCTGCACAGCTCTGCTTAAACTTAAATCTTCCCGAGATTGTAAGAAATCAGAGATTTTTTCATCTAAAACACCAACATTTGATCTCTGACCTTTTAATCAGTGTAAAAATTTACAAAGGTTAAAAAAGACTAACATATAGCTAGAGCTGTCCTCTGAAATGCTACTCAGACATCCTCACTGAGCGAGTGACATCACTTGCACATGCTCAGTATTCTCTTATTAGAGTTAGCTCTTAACTCTACACATGTGACTCCAGGCCCACAGTAATGTGGTTTACTCTTAACTGCTTTCTGAAATGGTCCAGCAAGCCACTCAGTTGTATTAACCAAAGTGCAAAATTCACTAGATTCTGGAAAGGCTCCATCAGACTATAAAGTAGCAAATATAACCCCTCTATTCAAGAAAGGAGGGAGGAGAAACTAGGAACTATAGGCCAGTTAGCCTGATGTCTGTCATGGGGAAGATATCAGAATCAATCATTAAGGAGGTTATAGCTGGGCACTTAGGAGAGCTCAGGACAAAGGGGAAGAGACAACATGGTTTTGTGAAAGGAAAACCATGTTTATTGGAGTTTTTTGAAGGAGGAACATGTGCTCTGGATAAAGGGGAGCTTGTGGGCGTACTGTACTTGGATTTCCAGAAGGCATTTGATAAGGTGCCACATCAAAGGTTATTGAGGAAAATAAAAGCTCATGGTGTAACATATTAACATGGATAGAAGATTAGCTGGCTGGCTGAAAGCAAAGAGTCTGCATTGGAGTGTTGTGCTTGACTGCAGTAGAGAGCTTCAGTTGGAGATTGGTGACTGAGGGACTTTAAGGGTTAAATTAAGGATTAATTTCTATCTAAAGTCTAGCCTTTCTTTAATTTAGCAATTAACTAAAAGTTGCTGTTAAGGTTGGAAGAAGGTGAGTTTTAGACCAGAGAGGAGAGGCCAGCAGGAGTGTGGGTGTATAAAAGAGCATGAAAAACAGAGGCAGAGACCAGAGAGGAGAGGCCAGCAGGAGTGGTATAAATAGGCATGGAAAACAGAGGCGCAAACCAGAGAGGAGAGGCCAGCGGGAACAGTATAAACAGGCATGGAAAACAGAGAGAAGAAGCCAGCGAGAGCAGTATAAATAGGCATGGAAAACAGAGAGAAGAGGCCAGTGAGAGCAGTATAAATAGGCATGGAAAACAGAGAGAAGAGGCCAGCGAGGAGAGGCCAGTGGGAGCGGTATAAATAGGCATGGAAAACAGAGGCGGAGACCAGAGAGGAGAGGTGTACCCTCAGGACCTTCAGGTAGTGAAATTCGAAGTGACGTCACAATTCAAACAGTGACACGATGCAGGGGAGGCAGCTAATTGGTAAGCAGGACCAGGCAAGTACTTCTACTTTTTCTACCAATTAAACTGTTGCAGCCATTAGCTTAAACGAAATAAGATGAGGACTTTGAACTAAAGTGGGAGTGTTTGGAGTGGAATAAGGCCCTTAGCTTGGTTAGTATCCTTTAAAGGAAGTAACTAATGAGCTTAATCTAAAGGGAAGTTCTAGCAACAGAGCCTGCACCTGTGATATGCCCCTCCTGCACTATGTGGGAAGTCATGTAAGGGAAGGCATAAAAAAAGAAATTAGAGATGCATGCAAAGAGGATACAACTGTAATCATGGGTGATTTTAATCTACATATAGATTGGACAAACCAAACCAGCAATAATACTGTGGAGTAGGATTTCCTGGAGTGTGTTCGTGATGGTTTTTGAGACCAGCTAGAGAGCAGGCTATTCTAGACTGGATATTATGCAATGAGAAAGAATTAATTAACAATCTTGTTGTGCAGGGTCCCTTGGGGAAGAGCGACCATAAAATGGTAGAATTGTTCAATAGGATAAAGAGTGAAGAAGTTGAATCCGAAATTAGGGTCCTGAACCTAAATAAAGGGAACTATGAGGGTATGAGGCATGAGTTGGCAATGATGGATTGGGGAACCTTACTGCAAGGGTTGACGGTGGATAGGCAATTGTTAATATTTAAGGAACGTATGCTTGAATTACAACACTTATTCATTTATGTCTGGTGCAAGAATAAAACGTGACAGGTAGCTCAACCGTAGATTACAAAAGAAATTAGGGATAGTATTGGATCCAAAGAGAGACAAATAAAATTGCCAGAAAAAGCAGCAAGCCTGAGGATTGGGAGCAATTTAGAAGTCAGCAAAAGTGGACAAAAAGATTGATTAAGAAGGGGAAAATGGAGCATGAGAGTGAACTTACAGAGAACATAAAAACTGAAGGAAAAAAGTTTCCTTAAATATGTGAAGAGATAAATTCTGTCTTCACAAAAAAGGACAAAAATAATTTCTCGGAAATGTTAGGGAGCAAGGGACTAGTGAGAGGGAGGAACTGAAGAAAATCAGTATGAGTAAAAAAATGGTGTCAGAGAAATTAATGAGGTTAAAGGCTGAAAAATCCCCAGGGCCGGATAATCTACATCCCAGAGTACCTATGGAAGTGACCCTGGGAATATTGGATGTATTGGTGGTCAGCTTCCAAAATTCTATAGACTCTGGAGCAGTTCCTACAGATTGGGGTGTGGCAAATGTAACTGCACTATTTAAAAAAGGAGGGAGGGAAAAAAAAGAGAATTACAGACCAGTTAGCCTAACATCAATAGGGGGGGGGGGGGGGAAATGCTAGCGTCTATTATAAAAGACATGGTAACAGAACACTTGGAAAGCATTAACGGGATTAGACAAAGTCAGCATGGATTTATGAAAGGGAAATCATACTTAACTCATCTACTGGACGGAGAACCAGAAGAGGTGGTGTATTTGAATTTCAAGAAGGCTTTTGATAAGGTCCCACATGGATTGAGAATTGGTTGACAGACCAGAAACAGAGAGTGGGAATAAATGGGTCTTTTTCTGGGTGGCAGGCGGTTACTAGTGGGGTACCGCAGGGGTCAGTGCTTGGGCCCCAGCTATTTACAATATATATTAATTATTTGGATGAGGGAACAAAATGCAATATTTCTAAGTTTGCTGACGACACAAAACTGGGTGGGGTTGTGAGGTGTGAGGAGGATGCAAGGAGGCTTCAGGATGATTTAGACAAGTTGTGTGTGTGGGCAAACACATGGCAGATGCAGTGTAATGTGGGTAAATGTGAAGTTATACGCTTTGGTGTGATAAACAGAAAGGCAGAGCATTATTTAAATGGTGATATATTGGGAAATGTGGATGTACAAAGGGATCTGGGTGTCCTTGTACACCAGACAGTGAAAGTAAACAGGCAGGTGCAGCAAGCAGTTAGGAAGACAAATGAATCCTGAGATAAACTCACAATGAAAGAACTCGGACTCTCTACAGATGCTGTCGGACCTGTTGAGTTTTTCCAACATTTTCTGTTTTTATTATAAAAGAGCTGCCCTTGTCCCTTTAATATCATGTGCCAATATTTTCTCAATAGATTTGTTGTGAGGTTCTTAATCAAATGGCCTCGTGCTGCTGTGCCTGAGATTCAGTGATTGGCAACCTTCACAAATCCAGCTTTATGGACAAAGTGTGAGGTGATACACTTTGGAAGGAGTAATTTGACAAGGAAGTATTCAATGAATGGCATGACACTAGGAAGTTCTGAGGAACAAAGGAACCTTGATGTGTGTGTCCATAGATCTCTGAAGGTGGAGGGGCATGTTAGTGGGCTGGTGAAAAAGGCATATGGGACACTTGCCTTTATCAATCGAGGCATAGATTACAAAAGTAGGGAGGACATGTTGGAGTTGTATAGAACCTTGGTGAGGCCACAGCTGGAGTACTGTGTGCAGTTCTGGTCGCCACATTATAGGAAGGATGTGATTGCACTGGAGGGGGTGCAGAGGAGATTCACCAGGATGTTACCTGGGTGAAACATTTAAGTTATGAAGAGAGGTTGGATAGAGTTGGGTTGTTTTCATTGGAGCAGAGAAGACTGAGAGGCAAGATGATCGAGGTGTACAAGATTATGAGGGGCATGGACAGGGTGGATAGGGAGCAGCTGTTCCCCTTAGTTGAAGGGTCAGTCACGAGGGGGCATAAGTTCAAGGTGAGGGGCAGGAGATTTAGGGGGATGTGAGGAAAAACTTTTTTACCCAGACGGTAGTGACGGTCTGGAATGCACTGCCTGGGAGGGTGGTGGAGGCGGGTTGCCTCACATCCTTTAAAAAGTACCTGGATGAGCACTTGGCACCTCATAACATTCAAGGCAATGGGCCAAGTGCTGGTAAATGGGATTAGGTAGGTAGGTCAGGTGTTTCTCACGTGTAGGTGCAGACTCGATGGGCCGAAGGGCCTCTTCTGTACTGTGTGATTCTGTGATTCTGTGATTCAGCTTCACACTTTGGAGAGGATGTGAAGGCATTAGAGAGAATGCAGAGAAGGTTCGTGAGAATGGATGAGGAACTTCAGTTATCTGGAGAAGTTGGGATTGCTTTCCTTGCAGGAGAGATCATTAAGATGAGATTTGAAAGAGGTATTAAAAATCAGGAGGGGTTTGGATAGAGTAAGGTGAGAATGGTGGAAGGATCGAGAGTCAGAGGACATAGATTGAAGGCAAAGAAGCAATGGTAAGAAATACACTGTCTGAGAGTGTGGTGGAGACAGGGTCAATCGAGTGGTTAGGATCTGGAATACACTGTCTGAGAGTGTGGGGGAGACAGGGTCAATCGAGTGGTTAGGATCTGGAATGCGCTGTCTGAGAGTGTGGTGGAGACAGGGTCAATCGAGTGGTTAGGGTCTGGAATGCACTGTCTGAGAGTGTGGTGGAGACAGGGTCAATCGAGTGGTTAGGATCTGGAATACACTGTCTGAGAGTGTGGGGGAGACAGGGTCAATCGAGTGGTTAGGATCTGGAATGCACTGTCTGAGAATGTGGTGGAGACAGGGTCAATCGAGTGGTTAGGGTCTGGAATGCACTGTCTGAGAGTGTGGTGGAGACAGGGTCAATCGAGTGGTTAGGATCTGGAATACACTGTCTGAGAGTGTGGTGGAGACAGGGTCAATCGAGTGGTTAGGATCTGGAATGCACTGTCTGAGAATGTGGTGGAGACAGGGTCAATCGAGTGGTTAGGATCTGGAATACACTGTCTGAGAGTGTGGGGGAGACAGGGTCAATGGAGTGGTTAGGGTCTGGAATACACTGTCTGAGAGTGTGGTGGAGACAGGGTCAATCGAGTGGTTAGGATCTGGAATGCACTGTCTGAGAGTGTGGGGGAGACAGGGTCAATGGAGTGGTTAGGATCTGGAATGCACTGTCTGAGTGTGTGGTGGTGACAGGGTCAATCGAGATGTTAGGGTCTGGAAAGCACTGTCTGAGAGTGTGGTGGAGACAGGGTCAATGGAGTGGTTAGGATCTGGAATGCACTGTCTGAGAGTGTGGTGGAGACAGGGTCAATCGAGTGGTTAGGATCTGGAAAGCACTGTCTGAGAGTGTGGTGGAGACAGGGTCAATCGAGTGGTTAGGATCTGGAAAGCACTGTCTGAGAGTGTGGTGGAGACAGGGTCAATCGAGTGGTTAGGATCTGGAATGCGCTGTCTGAGAGTGTGGTGGAGACAGGGTCAATCGAGTGGTTAGGATCTGGAATGCGCTGTCTGAGAGTGTGGTGGAGACAGGGTCAATCGAGTGGTTAGGATCTGGAAAGCACTGTCTGAGAGTGTGGTAGAGACAGGGTAAATCTGGACTTTCACAAGGTAATTGCTGGTTATGCGAAGAGAAGGAATTTGCAGGACTACAGCGAAATGACAGTGGTATGACGTGTGTTACCCGTTCAAAAAGTCAGCACAGACACGACAGGTGAAATGGCCTTCTCCTGTAACCGTTCTATGATCCTATAAATAAATTTTAGTAACTCAGTGAAGCATCTCCTCTCAGGATGCAATGAGCTAACATTCACAGCCCTTGTTGGACCTTTGTCTCTGAAGGAGTCTCTGGATGCTCTGTTATGTTTCCCTCTAATCCCTGACTACCTCTGACAGTGCTCCTCTCGATGGAGTAGGGTTTATGGCAGACTGATTAGATACTTGGCTCATACTGGTCTGCCTGAATCAAACTCTGTCATCCGGGCAGATGGCCTCATTTAACTACAGAAATCACTGTTAGTTGCTTCTAATCAACTATAATCAGGAACCACACGTACATGTTGACCTCTCAGTGACAGAGAATAGTCAGACTCTGCTAAACTCTTGTACATGTAAAATGAAGTTGCAAATAATTTCGAGTAGGGATTGCCTGCTGATTGTGAAGCTAAATTGATCCAAGAGATTGACTGTCCCATTGGCAGCACTGCCGAGATTGCAAATTGTTTTTAAATCTGTGTTAGTACCCACCAGCGCGTTATCTGTCACTCTGGCACATACCTCACATGCTCGCAAACTGCTGCTGCTATTTTACCAGCAGCTGTGTGCTACCTGATCATCACAATTGACAGGAAGAATTATCAAGGGGGAATATTGAACACGCAGGCAAGTGATGAAAGCATGTATTGCTCCCTAATGAGCCCATTTTCTTCACTTTGTAATATTGCCTCTCTCTTTCTCTCTCTCTCCCTCTCTCTCAATCCTGATTTCGTTCCCCTCCAGTTTCTCCCCGACTCTCCACTGTCACCCATTCTCATCATACCTCTGGCATCTCAGAATGCTGCACGCCCTCCTCACCCATCCCAATCCCTCGCATTGGACTGGCCACCCTACTTCTGTGTGGGCTATTTGACTGCAGTGTGCATCCCAGACCCAGTTCTCGTCCAATTTCCTGTGACATATTTTCTGATTGGGAGCCGTAATCTGGGCTGATCTTTTCTCTCCCTAACTCAGGGGGATTAGTCAAGCTCCCCATGACGATATGGTTAAAAATTCTTGTTCAAAGCCCACACTTTCCCATCTCTCCCCACCAGGCCTACGGGAGCCCAGTGTCCAGTTGGTCATTTGCCAGTGAGAGTGCTGGGCCTGAGCTATTGAGCACTGAAGTCAATGTCTTGCATTCAAACAGTATCTTCAATGCAGTAAAACAGCCCGAGGTGCTTTGCAGCAGCATTATTAAACATCAGGGGCTGGATTTTTCAGGTCCCCACCAGCTGTGTTTTCGGCAGGGGTCACATAAATATGAGGGGTATCCAGATCTCCACCATCACACCCACCACCAAGCTGAAGAAGAGTCATAAGGACTCAAAGAATCATGTGGTGTAAGTACACCCACAGTGCTGTTAGAGAGGGAATTCCAGGATTTTGACCCAGTGACAGTGAAGGAACGGCCAATATATTTCCAAGTCAGGATGGTGAGTGGCTTGGAGGGGAACTTCCAGGTGGTCGTGTTCCCATGTGTCTGCTGCCCTTGTCCTTCTAGATGGTAGTGGGTTTGGAAGGAGCCTTGGTGAATTCTCGCAGTGCATCCTGTTGATGGTACACACGCTGCTACTGTGCGCCGATGGTGGAGGGAGTGAATGTTTGTGGATGTGGTGCCAATCAAGCGGGGCTGCTTTGTCCTGGATGGTGTCAAGCTTCTTGTGTGTTGTGGGAGCTGCACTCATCCAGGCAAGTGGAGAGTATTCCATCACACTCCTGACTTGTGCCTTATAGATGGTGGACAGGCTTTGGGGAGTCAGGAGGTGGGTTACTCGCTGCAGGATTCCTAGCACCTGACCTGCTCTTGTAGCCTCAGTATTTATATGGCTAGTCCAGTTCAGTTTCTGGTCAATGGTAACTCCCAGGATGTTGATAGTGGGGTTTCAGTGATGGTCATGCCATTGAATGTCAAAGGGTGATCGTCATTGCCTGACACTTGTGTGACATGAATGTTACTTGCCACTTGTCAGCCCAAGCCTGGATATTGTCCAGGTCTTGCTGCATTTGGACATGGACTGCTTCAGTATCTGAGGAGTTGTGAATGGTGCTGAACATTGTGCAATCATCAGTGAACATCCCCACTTCTGACCTTATGATGGAAGGAGGCTCATTGATGATATTATGACACAGCTGATGGTAAATGCTGAGTTGTTTCAATCCCAGAGGGAAACTTGAAACAACTGTCATAACCATTTTTTGCAATTTGTATGCTTCAAGATGCAGACTTTGAATTCGGTTCAGTCTCAAGAGGTTTTTATAAAACTAAATTAAACAATTACTAGTTATAATATTGTAAGCATGTACATATGTCTACAAATTACCACCGTAATAACTTCCAAAAATCCTCTTAATTAATCTGACTCCCAGTTACATCCCCGTTGAGGCAACAGTAAAACACATTGAGAAGGATGTTCTGGTCACGGAGCTGATGTGTAAAATTTACACACAGTGACGCTGGGCGGGTGTCCCGACATCACCACACGTCATTTCAATTGTCAGTTCAGCGGATGTGCTGCCAAAACAAAAACAGAATTACCTGGAAAAACTCAGCAGTTCTGGCAGCATCGGCGGAGAAGAAAAGAGTTGACGTTTCGAGTCCTCATGACCCTTCAACAGAACTGATTTTTGATTTTAGGGGGTGCTGCCAAGTCGGCTGTGCACCCAGTGAACTGTCAAAGGCCTATTAAGGCCTGTTATAAACTAATTAACACAGTTAAATAAGCTGCCCGACCACCCTTTAGGCCTTTGTATTTTTCATGGAACCTCATCCACCAAAAATTCATTGCCACTGACATGAGGGGACATGTTTTAAAAGTTTTTTTTTCCCTTTATTTAAATTTTCCAATATCAAACTGATCTCTCTGAGGCACCTCTGTGCATGAAAGAGCACAGGCCCGGACCCGGGGAATCCCCCCCCCTCCCCAGCTCGCACAGGGAGCTCTCAGCTCCTCAGGGTGAGTGACACGCTGGGCCGGCCGCAATTGGCCCATCCACCTTAAAATGGCAGCACAGCCCCGGCAGGGGGAAAATTCAGCCCGTAGATTTAAACAGACCCCGGGCAAAGTACACCCTGGACAGTTCCATTCCAAAATGAGTTTCTTTCAGCTCTGGGCCCTTGCAGACAGCAGGTTGAGGCCTACAGGCTGGAAGCTTTCGATCTTAGGATCCCTCCTCTTTTACCTACAGCTTTCTCTTCCTTTATATATATTTTCTTCTTTGAATGCAAACTCTCATTGTATTACCAGTTTTTTGAACTTTTCCTCTTCTGACAATAAAACCATTTCACAACACCAACGTTATCAGTAAACTTTGGAAAAAATAAACACATTGTTTGGCTTCTTCTGGCCAGGTGTAATATTTCACCCATTCTTTGAATGGTTTATTTCAAAAATGCAAATTGCCCACCTTACACTTCACCTTCGAACTTGCCCATGAGCAGAATCTTCTGTCTGGCATGTAGGGCCCACCCTGGATTACCAACGCGTAACAGGATGCACAGTGATGTCGGGCGAGTGTCCCAATGTCACCGCGCGTCATGTCAACCTTCAGTTCAGTGGGCACGCACCGGAGTCAGAGTCAAAGGCCTGTTAAAGCCATTAATGAATTAATTAAAGTACTTGTCAGGGCTGCCTGTCCAACCTTAAGGTTGTGGGGGGAGGTTGGGGCAGGCAAAGATCCCAGGCAGCCTTCGCATTTTTCATGGAACCTCATTCACGGGCGGGATGAGGTTCCATGAAGGGTTTATTAATTAAATAAAATGTTTTATGAAAATTCATAAACATGTCCCAGCTCATGTGACAATGTCACATGAGGGGACATGTCTGAATAACTTTATTTTTTTGTTTTTCCCATCTTTATGACTGAACTTAATCTTCCTGAGGCAGCTCCGTGGCTCAGGGAGATTTCTGCAGCCTTTCACGTGCTACACAAAAGAGCGCAGGCCCCGACTGTCCCTCCTTCCCCCACCCGCACAGGTAGCGCTGAGCACTTCCGGGTGCTCATCATGCTGGGCAGTCCTTAATTGGCAGCCGATTGCAGATGGTGATGGGCTCCAAGTGGTGAGACTGTGTGTAGTTCTGGGAATCCGTATTATCGGAAGGATGTGATTGCACTAGAGAGAGAGCAGAGGAGATTCACCAGGATGTTGCCTGGGCTGGAGAGTTTTAGTAATGAGGAGAGATTGGATAGACTGGGGTTATTTTCCCTGGAGCAGAGGAGATTGAGGGGGGACATGATTGAGGTGTATAAAATTATGAGGAACATAGATAGGGTAGACAGGAAGGAACTTTTTCCCTTGGTGGAGGGATCAATAACCAGGGGGCATAGATTTAAGGTAAGGGGCAAGAGGTTTAAAGAGGATGTGGGGAAGAATTTTTTCACCCAGAGGGTGGTGGGAATCTGGAATTCACTGTCTGACAGGGTGATAGAGGCAGAAACCCTCATAACATTTAAGAAGTATTTGGATGTGCACTTGCAATGCCATGGCTTACAGGGCTATGGGCCTAGTGCTGGAAAATGGGATTAGAATAGATAGGTACTTGTTTGACCGGCGCAGACTCGATGGGCCGAAGGGCCTTTTTCTGTCCTGTAGACCTCTATGACTCTGTGACTGCAATATAGCTTTGGCAGTTGCTCAGACATGTCTGGGAGTTGAAGTTATAACTTTGGCTGGTTTACAAAAGGTAACTCAAGTTAAGTTAATAGAATTGGTGGTTAAGTTATAATTGGGGTTACCTACAGGGGCTAAGAAAGCAGATATAATTGAAGGCATATCACAGCATTTAAAGTTGGAAGTCATACCTGATACTAGCAAGTCACAGCTGGAGGTAGTGAGACTTTAGTCAGAAGTGAAGAAGCTTGAATTTGAACAAGCAAAGGAAATGAGAAACCTTGATTTGGGGGCAAGCGAAAAGGAAAAAGAATTGGAAATGAAAATGAAACTGAAACTAGAGGCAGCAGAAAAAGAAAGGGAAAAGGAGAGATTATTTCACAAAGAAATGGAAATGCAAAAACTTGATCTCCAGAGCAATGGAAGAGAGACTGAAGAAAAGAGACAGTGAATATCGGCTTAAAAAGCTGGATTTTAAAAAGGAGATATCAGATTCTGAGGAAAGTTCTGATGATGAAAAAACCTTTAACCTAAAACCCGGTGGGGAAATGTTTAAATTTGTACAAACTCTTCTAAAGTTTGAAGAAAGAGATGTGGAAGCATTCTTTAATTAATTTGAGGGGAGGTGCTGGCATAGTGGTATTGTCACTGACTGGTAGACAGTGACCCAGGATAATGCCCTGGGAACATGGGTTCACCGCAGATGGTGAAATTTGAATTCAGTAAAAATCTGGAATTAAAAGTCTGATGATGACCATGAAACCATTACCCATTGTCATAAAAACCCATCTGGTTCATTAATGTCCTCTAGGGAAGGAAATCTGCTGTCATTACTTGGTCTGGCCTACATGTGACTCCAGACTCACTGCAATGTGGCTGACTCTTAAATACCCTCTGAACAAGAGCAACATCACGCACATCCCATGAATGAATAATATAAAATAGCTAAACAGATGAAATGGCCACAGAAAAACTGGACATTGTTGTTACAATCCAGTTGGTGGGTAGAACACATGAGGTTTATGCTTCACTGTCAGAAGAAATGTCAGTGAACTATAATGTGGTTAAAAAAAGGCTATTTTGAGTGCATATGAGTTGGTTCCTGAGCCATACAAACAGAAATTTAGGAATATGAAGAAACAGCCTGGGCAAACTTATATTGAGTTTGAAAGAGTAAAACAAAGTAATTTTGACCAGTGGATACAGGCATTAAAGATAGATTCAACATGTGCAGCTCTTAGAGAGTTCATCCTTTTGGAAGAATTTAAAGGTTCAATTCCTTCAGTTGTGAGAACTCATGTGGAGGAACAGAGGGTTAAAACAGTAAGACAAGCAGCAGAGATAGCTGATGACCATGAGTTAGTTCATAAAGTTAAACCTTTTTCTCGTCATCTTTTTAAATCAGAAAAGGATAAAAAGTGTGAAGGTGAAAAGAAGGTTGGTACTCAGGGAAGAGAAGGTGGAAATTCGCAGGAAGTATTTTCTCAGAATAAAAAGGAAGGTGCTGGGGGTAGAAGTGACATTCGAAAATTGAGGTGTTTCATTGTAATAAAATTGGACATACAAAATCTGTGTGCTGGAAATTGCAGGGAAAATCTGTTGGAATTATAGGGATGCAGTAAAGTACTGGAAGTAAAAGTACTGTGGGTTCTGAGGTTCAGGTACAGGAAAAACCAATGGTTTGTGTACAGGTAAAACAGGGAGAATCAGTAATAGGTAAAGAAGTGGGAATGTGTTCATAATTTACCCAGGAGAATTCAAAGAAGCAGGTTGAAGAAATGTTTAAAGATTTTGTGTGTGATGGGAAAGTCTTTCCATGTATACGGGGTGGAGTAGGTAAAGATGTTAAAGTTTTAAGAGACACAGGGGCTAGTCAATTCTTAATGTTGTAAGATAGTGATATTTGTTGTTCAGTGGGAGTTTTGCAAGAACAGGTGATAATAAGTGGAAGTCATGGAGATGCTAACTCTATTCGATTGTGGGACGTAGATTTAAAGAGTAAATGGAAAACAGATGAGGTGATTGTTGGAGTAGTGGAAAAATTGCCCATTGCAGGGGTTCAATGTATTCCTGGTAATGATATAGCTGGATCACAAATGTAGGTGATGTCTATGGTAGTTGAGCAGCCTGCAGAAGTGTTTTCAACAGAAGTGTTGCAGAGAGAGTATCCTGGATTGCTTTCAGATTGTCTGATTATGAGATCACAGGCTCATAGGTTGAAATAGGAAGAACAGGAAGTTCAAAGGCAGGGAGAAGGTGTGGAAATCTAATTAGCTGACACCATGTTTGATAAAAGCAAAAAACTGCGGATGCTGGAAATCCAAAACAAAAACAAAAATACCTGGAAAAACTCAGCAGGTCTGGCAGCATCTGCAGAGAGGAACACAGTTAACGTTTCAAGTCCAAATGACCCTTCAACAGAACTGTGTTTGATAAGCTTGTTCAGGAAGAAAGACAGAGACAATTCAGCTGAAGTGTTTAACTCAAGGAGTTTAGTGGAGTTACAGAAAAAGGATTTGCAAATAAAACATTTATATCAGACAGCTTACTCAGAAACAGAGGTAAAATGTATTCCAGAATATTTTTCCCTTCGGGTCATGTTTTAGTGAGAAAACTGAGACTTTATCAGGCTTCAGCAAATGAAAGCTGGAGGAAAGTGCATCATGTTGTACTACCATTTGGATATAGAAATGAGATTCTGAGGATAGCTCATGAAATTCCAATGGGGGGACTTTTAGGAATTAGGAAGACACAGGCGAAGATATGAAAACATTTCTTTTTGGCTTGGATTGCATAGGGATGTAGTCAGATTCTGTAGAACATGTCACATATGCCAGATGATAGGGAAACCACAAGCAGTGATTAAGTCAGCACCTTTAATCCCAATTCCAGCATTTGAAGAACCTTTTACTAGGGTCATGATTGATTGTGTAGGACCCCTCCCTAAGACAAAAAGTGGAAGTCAGCACTTACTGACAATAATGGATGTGTCTACCAGGTTTCCTGAAGCAACACCTTTGAGAAATATTACAACAAAGAAAATTGTCGAAGAGTTAACTAAATCTTTTACAAGAAATACAATCAGATCAAGGTTCAAATTTCATGTCACAGCTGTTTAAAGAAGTAATGAACAGTTTGGGAATAAAACAGTTTAAGTCAACAGCTTATCACCCTGAGGCACAAGGAGCTTTGGAAAGATGGCATCAAACTCTAAAAACCATGATGAAGGCGTATAGTCAGAATTATCCACAGAATAGGGATAGGGGAATTCCATTGCTATTAGGGATGCTCCTAATGCATCAACTGGTTTTAGTCCTTTTGAACTAGTTTATGGTCATGGGGTGAGAGGACCACTGAAATTGATTCATGAGAAATTGGTGGGTCAAAATTCAGAAACCACTCTCCCGGATTCTGTATCAAATTTAAGAGAGGGATTGGACAGAGCATGTGAGTTGGCAAGGGAATATTTAAAGATACCACAGCAAGTGATGAAAATGAAACCAGACAGGAAGGCTACAACTCATAGTTTTGTTGCAGGGGAGAAAGTATTAATTCTGTTACCAGTACTGAGTGACTCATTAAAGGCAAGGTTTACTGGGCCTTACAAGATTGAAAAGAAATTGAGTGAAGTGAATTATTTAATACTCCAGATAGAAGAAAGAAGCGGAAGATGTGTCATCTAAATATGGTTTTAAAGTATTTTGACAGGGAAGAGGACCAAAAGGAAGTGTTAGTGGTGGTAGATAATGAGAAAGAGGTAGAAATGCAATATTCTGAAATTGATTTTCCATTAATCAAATTGGATAACGAAGGAATACTTGAAATTTTAAATGTAATATTGAGATACCTTCCAGACAAGTGTCAAAGGGATTTGGAGAGGTTATTGCAGTCCCACAAAGCTATTTGTGGAAATAAGTTGGGAAGGGCAAATTTAACTATACATGATGTGTCTGTACAAGTTTCATCTTCGCTAAGGCAACATCCTTATAGATTAAATCCATCAAATTTATCACAAATACAGAAAGAAATCGAATTCATGCTTCAAAATGATATCATTGAGTGTAGTTGCAGTAAGTGGAGTTCGCCTATTGTACTGGTACCGAAACCGGATGGAACATACAGGCTGTGTGTGGACTATCAAAAGGTGTATGTGGTGACAAAAGCAGATTCATATCTTATACCACAGGTGGAAGATTGGATTGAGAACGTGAGACAATCAAGATTTATCACAAAGCTTGACTTGCTACAGTTATTGGAGGCAGGTACCGTGATCAGAGAGGGCAAAAGAGATTTTGGCTTTTGTGACACCAAATGGAGTATATCAGTTTAAAGCCATGCCGTTTGGTATGATAAATGCATCTGCAACATTTCAAAGATGGACAAAGTAATTGCAGGTCTGAGCAATTGTGCTGTTTATGTTGACGACTTGATAGTTTTCAGTCAGACATGGGAGGAGTATTTACAACACCTGGAAGAATTATTTACTCAAGTACATGAAGCTTATTTAGTGGTGCACATGGCTAAAAGCGAATTTGCAAAAGTGCAAGTTACGTATCTAGACCATACCATTGGACATGGAAAGGTGGCTCTGAGAGATGTGCAAGTCAAGGCTATCGTGGATTTCCCAGTGCCTTTAATGAAACGAGAAGTTTTGAAATTTCTGGGCATGAGTGGGTTTTGCTACCAAATTTTAGCAGTGTGTTTGCTCCACTGACTGAACTATTAAAAAGAATAAAAAGTCTCAATGGACAGTGGAGTGTCAGAAGTCATTTGACAGTTTGAAAACTTTATTAACTCCAACACCAGTTTTGGCTGTACCCAATTACACCAAGCAATTTAAGTTGGCCGTTGATGTAAGTGATATAGACATTGGGGCTGTACTGTTACAAGAAGATGAAAATGGAATTGAAAAACCGATATGGTATTTTTCACAGAAGCTGAATGTACAACAGAGAAGATATTCAATGATTGAAAAGGAGACCTTGGATCTGGTGTTAGCTTTGCAGCATTTTGAGATTTATGTTGCAAACAATTCATCAGAAACAATTGTTTATACAGACCACAATCCTTTAAAGTTTCTGGACAAATTTTGAGACAGAAATGCCAAACTATTCAGATGGAGTGTATTACTGCAACCATTTAATCTACAGATTATACAATCTGAAAATCTGACTGTAGGTACACTATCAAGAGCTGATGGTTAAAGGGAAGATTAGACACTTAAAACCTGGGCACAACTGGAATGATCTCTATTGATACGAAGGATTTGTATATATATTGTTATGTTGATGCATACATTTGGTATTGTAATAGTGTAAGCACATAGTGAAGTATAGGCAATACTATAAATGGGTTAATAAAAATGAAGCCGTCTTTTTAAATTATGAAGGTTCATTTTGCAATAAGGAAGATGTCAGGAAGGGATAATGTTATTGGAATTTATTGTAAACCTGTGGGGGGGGGGGGGGCGGGTTGTGTGTCTGTGTGTGTGTGTGTGTGTGTGTGTGTGTGTGTGTGTGTGTGTGCTTGTGTGATTTAATTGGATTAAAGGCAGCTGGTCTGAAGGCTTTGATGTGTTAGAAGATAAACTGGGTTTGAAATGTTAAGTAGGTAAACATGGGGGAAGTTTAGAATGTAAAGAAAAAAAGGACATCTCCATTTTTAAATAAACCACACTAGATTGTTTTCAAAGGAGGGGTGAAATGTACCTCTTAGCTAGGTGAAGTTCAGAAACAGTGTGTTTGTTTTTCCCAAAGATTACTGATAAAAATTAGTACTATGGGAGATTTTTGTGATCAGGGATGTAAAGTCTAAAGACGTAGTGAAACAATGGTAATTTGCATTCAAAGGGGAAAATATATATAAAGGAGAGAAGGCTATGTGTAAAGGCAGGAATTTTAGGGTCTAACAAGTGCGGAAAGCCTTCAGCATCTACGCCTCAAGCTGCTGTCTGCAAAGAACTGAAGTTAAGGAAACTCACTTTGAATTGGATTGTTCAGGATATCATGTTTCTTTGCCTGGGTCCTTTAAAATTTATGTGTCTTACTGTTGCCTTAATGAAAGTGTAGCTGGGAGTTGGATTAATTAGGATTTAAAAGTTACTATTGTAGTAACTTGCAGACATAGGTATGTGCTTAAAGCCATTTATCTTATCAATAAATGTTTAATCTAGTTTTGTAAAAAACCTATAAGGCTCAGTAGTTTTATTACTACTGAATTTGAGCCCGCATCTCGAAACATACAAATTGAAAAATAGCTGTGACTGTTGTTTCAAGTTTCCCTCTGGGATTTGAACAACTCAGCATTTACCATCAGCTGCGCCATTACAACCTGCAACAGGTAGATTGGTGAGGATGAGGTCAGGTATGTTTTTCCCTTGTGTTGGTTCCCTCACCACTTGCTGCAGACCCAGTCTAGCAGCATTGTCCTCTAGAACTTGGCCAGCTTGTCAATAGTGTTGGACATTGAAGTCCCCCACCCAGAGTACATTCTGCACCCTTGCCACCCTCAGTGCTTCCTCCAAGTGGTGTTCAACATGGAGGAGCACTGATTCATCAGCTGAGGGAGATGGTACATGGTGATCAGCAAGAGGTTTCCTTACGATGTGTGGCTTGACGCCATGAGACTTCATTGGTTCGAGAGTCGATGTTGAAGATTCCCAGGGTGACACCCTTTATACCACTGCACTGCCACCTCTGGTGACAGTGGTGTCTGGGACTTTATCTAGACGGTCTGATTCTGTGAGGATGACTATGTCAGGCTGTTGCTTGACTGGTCTGTGAGACAGCTCTCCCAATTTTGGCATTAGTCCCCTCATATTAGTAAGCAGGACCTTGCAGGGTCGACAGGGCTGAGTTTGCTGCTGTCATTTCTGGTCCCTAGGTTGATGCCGGGTGGTCCGTCTGGTTTCATTCCTTTTAGACTTCAACTTTGATATAACTGAGGGTCTTGCCTGGCCATTTCAGAGGGTATTTAAGAGTCAACCACGTTGCTGTGGGTCTGGAGTCACATGTAGGCCAGACCAGGTAAGGACAGCAGATTTCCTTCTCTAAAGGACATTAGTGACCCAGATGGGCTTTTACAACAATCGACAATGGTTCCATGGTCATCATTAGAAAATCTTTTAATTCCAGATTTATTAACTGAATTTAAATTCCATGAACGGCTGTGGTGGGATTTGAACCCATATCTCCAGAGCATTAACCTGGGCCTCTAGATTACTAGGCCAGAGACATAATTGCTACACTACCTGCTCTCCACAACAGTGCTGCACTGTCAGTGGGTTAGAAATGAGGGAGTGCTGCACTGTCAGTGGGTCAGTACTGAGCGAGTGCTGGACTATCAGAGGGTCAGTACTGAGGGAGTTCAGCACTGTCAGAGGGTCAGTGCTGAGGGAGTGCAGCACTATCAGAGGGTCAGTACTGAGGGAGTGCTGCACTATCAGAGGGTCAGTACTGAGGGAGTGCTGCACTATCAGAGGGTCAGTACTGAGGGAGTGCTGCACTGTCAGAGGGTCAGTACTGAGGGAGTGCTGCACTATCAGAGGGTCAGTACTGAGGGAGTGCTGCACTGTCAGAGGGTCAGTACTGAGGGAATGCTGCACTGTCAGAGGGTCAGTACTGAGGGAGTGCTGCACTGTCAGAGGGTCAGTACTGAGGGAGTGCTGCACTATCAGAGGGTCAGTACTAGGGAGTGCTGCACTGTCAGAGGGTCAGTACTGAGGGAGTGCAGCACTGTCAGAAGGTCAGTACTGAGGGAGTGCTGCACTATCAGAGGGTCAGTACTGAGGGAGTGCTGCACTGTCAGAGGGTCAGTACTGAGGGAGTGCAGCACTGTCAGAGGGTCAGTACTGAGGGAGCGCTGCACTGTCAGAGGGTCAGTACTGAGGGAGTGCAGCACTGTCAGAGGGTCAGTACTGAGGGAGCGCTGCACTGTCAGAGGGTCAGTACTGAGGGAGTGCTGCACTATCAGAGGGTCAGTACTGAGGGAGTGCTGCACTGTCAGAGGGTCAGTACTGAGGGAGTGCAGCACTGTCAGAGGGTCAGTACTGAGGGAGTGCTGCACTGTCAGAGGGTCAGTACTGAGGGAGTGCAGCACTGTCAGAGGGTCAGTACTGAGGGAGTGCTGCACTATCAGAGGGTCAGTACTGAGGGAGTGCTGCACTGTCAGAGGGTCAGTACTGAGGGAGTGCTGCACTGTTGGAGGCTCAGTACTGAGGGAGTGCTGCACTGTCAGAGGGTCAGTACTGAGGGAGTGCTGCACTGTCAGAGGGTCAGTACTGAGGGAGTGCTGCACTGTTGGGGGGTCAGTACTGAGGGGGTGTTGCATTGACGAGACATTAAAGTGATGCCCACTGTGTGCATGTATCGTGGTTGATAGGGAAGCTGATGGTTATTTTTGATTTTTGGCTTATTACAGACCTGAGGCTGTGAAATGGAAGAAGGATGGGGCTGAACTCCCTGACCCTGACAGGATGGTGGTGGAGGGAAATGTGCTTATCATCAGCGCCCTGAATAAAACCGACAATGGCACGTATTACTGTGAGGCCGCAAACACCATGGGTCACAACAGCGCCGAGTACATCCTCTTTGTATATGGTGAGTAGCCCTAACTCTTCAACAACCTCTTCTATTCCAGCTAGCTGCTGTCTGCTATTAGGATTTGAACATTCATTCTCTCCATTACTGATTCTGTATTCAGTTGCTAATTTGACATTCTGTTAACACTACTTGCTTCTATTTCATGATCCCAGTTATCTCTGTTGGTCTCAAACTTCCAACCTGCATCATTTGGCCAGATTTCTGCTAATTTACCAATTGCTGAATATTAACTGAAATGCAGATTGTCTGCACCATTTGCCCATCACCAACTGTGCCGCCAAGTCATGGAGCCCTGTACCCGCTGTCTTAAAACCTGTGCCCCATGATCCATACCTCGTGCCCTCTGTGCCTTGCAAACCTGTACCCTGTTCCTCATGTGCCATTTTCCATGACACTACCATGCTCCATACCCGCTGCCATGTGCTGTGAATCCCAGTGTCCTTTGTCCTATACCTCAAATTCCCATATGTCATACCCCTTGCCCCATGCATCATTCTCCTTGCCAGCCTGGCTTTTGCCCCAAACATTAAAACTTACTGCATATACTGCATAGTGAGCTTTCCAAGTCATTACTTGTGCTACCTTGATAACATTACTTAGATTTCCATGGCTCTGTGTGTGTGTGTGTGTGTGTGTGTGTGTGTGTGTGTGTGTGTGTGTGTGTGTGTGTGTGTGTGTGTGTGTGTGTGTGTTGCATAAGAAATCAGAACTGAAGTAGGCCATTCAGTCCCTTGGACCTGCTCTGCCATTCAGATGACCATGGTTGACTCTCTACCTCAGTTATATTTTCCTTCACTATCCCCATATCCCCTTGATTTTCTTACTGCCCTAAAATGTACACCCTCTGTCTTCAATATACTCAATGACTGAGCGTCTACTGCCCTCTGGGATAGAGAATTGAAGAGATTTCTCCTCATCTCAGTCCTAATGTTCAACCCCTTATTCTGAAATCGCAACCCTGTGTTCTAGACCACCCTCCCCCCGACCCCCAGCCAAGAGATGCAGCCTTCCAGCATCCACCCTGACAAATGTAAACAGAAAATGCTGGAAAAACTCAGCAGGTCTGACAGCATCTGTGGAGAGAGAAACAGAGTTAACATTTCAAATCCCTATGACTCTTCTTCAGAGCTGAAGAGAAGTAGAAATGTGGTGGAACTGATACTGTTTAAGGGGGGGGGGGTGGAGTGGGTAAAGCAGGATAGAAGGTCGGCAGTAAGGAGAGATTGACAAAGCTGTCATGGACACAAGGAAAATGGAGGGTTAACGGGAGCGTTAAAGACTAAAGAAGGTGCTGATAAAAGTAAGAAAGCAGAACAAGGCTTAGCGTTCTGTGAAAGCTAAACCTAGAAACCAGTAACAGATGGCCCTATGGGGTGAGGGCTGGGAGTGGTGACTGGGGAAAGGGGATAGAAAAAGGGATTTAAAAAGGGATAGAACAACAGATCAGTGAATAAAAACAAGTGAATGAAAAATAAAAATACATTTAAAATCCACCCTGTCAAACCCCACAAAAATGTTATGTTTCAATGAGATCACCTTTCATTCTTCTAAACTCCAGAGAATATAAGCCTGGTCTAGTCAAACTCCCCACACTGGAAAGTCCCTTTGTCCCAGTCTAGCAAATCTTCATTCCATTCCCTCTACAGCAAATATATCCTTTAGGTAAGGAGACGGAAAGTGTACACTGTACTCCCGATGTGTGTCATTGCAGTAAGACTTTTTTACTCTTGTTCTCCAACCTTCTAGCAACACCATGCAGCTCCCTAACTGCTTGCTGTGAGGAGATTGGTGGACAAGATCATGCACAAGGACAGACAAATCCCCCCGAATTTCTCTCTCCATGGGAAAAATATTCTGCTTTTCAATCTTTCCGATTAAGGTGGATAACTTCACATTTCTCCACATTATACCACACTGGCAGGTTCTTACCCATTCATTTAAGCTGTCTAAACACATTAGCAGCTTCTTTGTATCCTCCTCACAGTTTACTTTCCCATCTAATTTTGTACCATCAGCCAATGTTACACTCAATCATAGAAGCGTAGAACCACAGAAAAGTTACAGCACAGAAACAGGCCATTCAGCCCATCATGTCTGCACCAGCCAAAAAAGAAAAACATTTAAAAAACTAGCTGCTCATTCTAATCCCAGCTTCCGCAGCCTTGCAGGTTCCAGCACTTCAGGTGCAGATCCAGGTGCCTTTTCAATGAGTTGAGAGTTTCTGCCTCCAGCACCAAACCAGGCAACAAATTCTAAACACCCACTGCCCTCTGAATGAAGACGTTTTTCCTCATGTCTCCTCTAATCCTTTCACCAATCACTTTAAATCTATGCCCCGTGGTAACTGACCCCTCAGCTAGAGGAAACAAGGAATCCCTGTCTGCTCTATCTAGGCCCCTCATAACCTTGTACATCTTAATCAGGTCACCCCTCAACCTCCTCTGTTCTAAGGTAACCAACCCCAGCCTATCCAATCTCTCCTCATAGCTGCAATTTTCAAGCCCTGGCAGCATTCTTGTAAATCTCCTCTGTACTCTCTCCAGAGCAGTTATGTCCTTCCTGTAATGTGGTGACCAGAACTGTACACAAAATTACAAGGCCTAACCAGCATTTTATACAGTTCATCATTACAACCCTATTTTGTATTCAATACCCAGCCCAATAAAGGAGAACATTCCATATGTTTTCTTTACCATCTTGTCCACCTGTCCTGCCACCTTCAGGGACCTGTGGACATGCACTCCAAGGCTTCTCACTTCCTCTACCCCTCCCAATGTCCTCCCATTTATTGAGTATTCCCTTGCTTTGTTTGCCCTCCCCAAATGCATGACCTCACATTTTTCTGGACCAAATTCCATCTGCTGCTTCTCCGCCCACTCAACCAAACCATTAATATAATTCTGGAGTCAACAGCTATCCTCTTCACTATCTACTACACAACCAATTTTTGCATCATCTATAAATTCCCCAATCATGCCTCCCACATATAAGTCTAAATCATTAATACATACAGCAAACAGCAAGGGCCCCAACACTGAGCCCTTTGGAACACCACTGGGGACCGTTTTCCATTCACAAAAACACCCATCAACCATTACCCTTTCTTACCTGTCACTGAGCCAATTTTGGATCCAACCTGCCACCTTTCCCTTAATCCCATGGGATCTCACTTTCCAGACCAGTCTGCCATGTGGCACCTTATCAAATGCCTTACTGAAATCCATGTAAACAACATCCACTGCACTACCCTCATCAATCCTCCTTGTTACTTCCTCAAAAAAATTGATTAATTTAGTAAAACACGACCTTTCCCTAACAAAACCATATTGACTATCCCTGATTAATCCATTCCTTTCTAAGTGACAGTTAATCCTGTGCCTCAGAATTGAGTCTAATAATTTGCCCACCACCGAAGTCAGACTGACCAGTCTATAATTATTTGGTCTATTCCTCACACCCTTTTAAATAATGGTACTACATCCGCACACTTCCAATCCTCTGGTCCCTCGCCTGTATCTACTGAAAATTGGAAAATGATCCTCAGAGCTTCCACTATTTCCACTCTAGCTTTCTTTAACAGCTTGGGATACAATCCATCTTGCCCTGGTGACTTAATCACCGTCAAAAATGTCAGTCCCTCCAGTACATGGATAGAAGATTGGTTAGCTAACAGGAAGCAGAGAGTAGGCGTAAATGGGTCTTTTTCAGGTAGGTAAGTTGTAATGAGTGGTGTACCCCAGGGGTCAGCGCTGGGACCTCAACTGTTTACAATTTATACAAATGACGAATGAAGGGATGGATGGGATGGTTGCCAAATTTGCTGATGACACAAAGATAGGTAGGAAAGTAAGTTGTGAAGAAGACATAAGGAGGTTACAAAGGGACGTAGATAGGTTAAGTGAGTGGGCCAAGATCTGGCAAATGGAGTATAATGTGGGAAAATGTGAAAAGGTCCATTTTGACAGGAAGAATAAAAGAGAAGCATATTATATAAATGGTGAGAGATTTCAGGAGCAGGATTTTACATGTCGGTGAGTGGGGGCGGGTCCCTCTTGCTGACGCGTAAAACGATGTGTGGTTATGTCAGGGGGACCTCCCGACGTCACCGCGCCCCATTTAAATTTACAGGAAGGTGGGGGCGCAGCAAAATCAGCTGCGGGCCCGCCAACCTGTCCATGGCCAATTGAGGCCGTTTACAGAGGCAAGTAAGTAATTAAAGGACCTGCCCGTCCAACCTTAAGGTTGGCAGGTCGGCCAGGAGCCCTGATGCGAATTAGAAAAAGCATCAAACCTCATCCACGGGCGGGATGAGGTTTCATGTAGCTTTTAAAAATTTTTAATGAAGTTTTTGTGAAAATTATGGACATGTCCCAACTGATGTACCATTGTCACATGAGGGGACAGGTTAGGGAAATTTTATTTTTCTATTTTTAGGTTTTTGACATTTACAGCCGATCTCCCTGGGACTGCACTTAGCCTCAGGGAGATGAGTGAGCTCTGTTGTGCGCATGCGTGAAAGAGCAAACTCTCGAATTTGGGGTTAACCTCCCCCCCCCGCCCACACAGGAGGTGCATAGCGCTTCTGTGCGGAAGTCACGCTGGGTGGGCATTAATTGGCCCACCAATTTAAAATGGCGCCGTGCCCCAATCGGGGGCACCGATCGGAACCGCACCTGTGTGCGCCCGCCCATCAACTTCCCCCCCAACTGGGGGGGGGGGTGGAATTCAGCCCCAGAGCTTGGAGATGCAGAGGGACCTGGGTGTCTAGAATCGTAGTGCATGAGTCGTAAAAAGCTAATATGCAAGTTCAGCAAGTAATTAGGAAAGCTAATAAAATGTTATAATTTATTGTGAGGGGAATTGAATACAAAAGTAGGGAGGATATGCTTCAGTTGTACGGAGCACCAGCGAAACCACATCTGGTTACTGTGCACAGTATTGGTTTCCTTATTTAAAGAAGGATGTAAGTGCATTGGAAGCAGTTCAGAAAAGATTTACCAGCCTAATAACTGGAATGGGCGGTTGTCTTATGAGGAAAGATTGAACAGACGAGGCTTGTATCTGCTGGAATTTAGAAGAGTAAGAGGCAATTTGATTGAAACATGTAAGATCCTGATGGTCTTGACAGGGTGAATGTGGAAAGGATGTTTCCCCTCCTGAGAGAATCTAGAACTGGTGAGGGGAGGGGGGGGTCACTGTTTAAAAATAAGGGGTCGCCCATTTAAAACAGAGATGAGAAGGAATTTTTTTCTTAGAGAGTTGTGAGCCTTTGGAACTCTCTTCCTGAAAAGGAAGTGGAAAAAGAGTCTTTCAATATTTTTAAGGCAGAGCTAAACAGATTCTAGGTAAGCAAGGGGGTGATAGGTTATTGAAAGTAGGTGGGATGCAGATTTGAGGTTACCATCAGATCAGCCATGATCTTACTGAGGGGTGGAGTGACCTACTCCTGCTCGTATGTACTATTGTGTTGTATCTAATATTTCACACTCGCTTTAACAAGAATAACTGCTTCACCCCTCTCCTTAATGAGACAAGGGGACTCATTGAGAATCCTGCCCACACCTTCAGCACAAGTTACCATATCCATCTCCTCTAAGTTTTTCCTTATTCGTTTATGAGATGCAGGCATCACTGGCTAGGCCAGCATTTATTACCTACCCCTATTTGCCCTTGTTCAGAGAGTATTTAAGAGTCAACCACATTGCTGTGGGTCTGGAGTCACATTTAGGCCAGACCAGGTTATGAATTAATCAGGTAAGGACATTAGTGAATCAGTTAATCATCACCAATTCCAGAATTTTATTGAATTCAAATTTCACCATCTGCCGTGGTGGGATTTGAAACCCAGGTCCCCAAAGCATTATCCTGGGTCTCTGGAATACTAGTCCAGCAACAATACCACTACGCCACCACCTCCCCATAGACTGTAAATAGCTGAGGCCCCAGCACTGACTTTTGTGGTACCTGCCTAGTTACAACCTGCCAACCTGAAAATGACCCATTTATTCCTCCTGCCAGTTTTCTGTCTGTTAACCAGTCCCCAGTCCATGCCAATATATTACCCCCAACCGCTGAGTGGCCTCATTTTTCATAACCTCTTGTGTAGCATCTTATTGAATGCTTTATGAAAATCCAAATACATAACATCCACTGGTTTCCCTTTATCTACCCTGTGTGTTAGTTACATCCTCAAAAAACAAACTTGACAAACATGTTTCACTTTCCGACCCATGTGTTAACCCTGCTGAATCATACTACCATGTACTGAGTGCCCTGTTTTACTCATGCCTTCCCATCTGGGTTTTTTCTGTTTCTTTCTCCCTTTATCCATTTTTTTTTTGTCCTTTTTCTGCTTCTGCCTTTGTCTGATTCTTTCTCCCTGCTCACTTGGGGAATCAAATTGTCATTCATTGCTTTATATTACAGATTAAAATCATTTTCACCACTTCCCACTCTCATTCCCCTTTCTGTTTTTCTCTTTCTCCCTCCCCATCTACTTCTCCCATGACTCAGAGTCTGTTCAATACAGGCGCTCAGCTTGCTGCTGCTGTGTTTCCCCTGTATAAACTCTGACCGTTACAATACCATGGCAATGGATCAGACCATGAAGTCATTTCTAAGACAGCACTGAATGTACATTCCCTGGACTGATACAGCGCCTGGTGAGGTACTGAGCCACATACACACATCATAATATCCTAACTTCAATCTTGAACCTGAATAAACTATCTGAACACAGCAAGGGGAAATGTCGGGAATGGTACAAATGCATTAAGGTTGGGCAAAGTAAGCCAATCCATTAAAAAAGCAGTTTGACCTGCTACAGTGTCTATTCGGACAACATTTTGGAAAAGCAATAGAACATTACGATTTAGGACATCTGGTGAAGGTCCAGTCTCCAACACCATCCCAGCCAGCAAGTGCCTGATCTCCGCCATGCGTTGACAAAGAGGATCCAGACAGAAAGGAGACATCTCCTTGAGGCTGGAAGAAACACTAGAGCCTGGGAGAGCAGCAGGTTCCAATGAGGCAACAAATCAGCAACTATTTTAGAATGGGAACGGAGAAAGGGAGAAGTCAACTGCTCGTGTTCTCAGGCACAATCTGGAGCATTGAGATCAGAAAGGAAGCACATCCCATAATCAGTAAACAATACACTCCAATAATCTGTAAACACTACACCCTATAATCAGTAAACACTACACTCCAATAATCTGTAAACTCTACACCCCAATAATCTGTAAACTCTACACTCCAATAATCTGTAAACACTACACCCCATAATCAGTAAACTCTACACTCCAATAATCTGCAAACACTACACTCCAATAATCTGTAAACACCACACCCTATAATCAGTAAACACTACACTCTAATAATCTGTAAACACCACACTCCAATAATCTGTAAACACTACACTCCAATAATCTGTAAACACTACACCCTATAATCAGTATACACTACACTCCAATAATCTGTAAACACCACACTCCAATAATCTGTAAACACTACACTCCAATAATCTGTAAACACTACACCCTATAATCAGTAAACACTACACTCCAATAATCTGTAAACACCACACTCCAATAATCTGTAAACACCACACTCCAATAATCTGTAAACACTACACTCCAATAATCTGTAAACACTACACCCTATAATCAGTAAACACTACACTCCAATAATCTGTAAACACTACACCCTATAATCAGTAAACACTACACTCCAATAATCTGTAAACTCTACACCCCAATAATCTGTAAAGACTACATCCCAATAATCTGTAAACTCTACACCCCATAATCAGTAAACTCTGCACTCCAATAATCTGTAAACACTACACTCTAATAATCTGTAATCTCTACACCCCAATAATCTGTAAAGACTACATCCCAATAATCTATAAACTCTACACCCCAATAAACTATAAACTCTACACTCCAATAATTTGTAATGACTATATCCCAATAACCTGTCAACTCTGCACCCCAATAATCTGTAAACTCTACAGCCCAGTAATCTGTAAACTGTACACCCCAATAAACTATAGACTCTACACCTCAATAATCTGTAAACTCTACAGCTCACTAATCTGAAAACTCTGAATACCCCAGACCTCTGGCACCATCCCCAGACAGCATGCGGCTGCTACTTTCTCACAACTTGATCCCACAGCTAGTGATCAGCAGAAAGATTTCTGCTACAATCTTCACTTAGCCTGCAGAGGGAGGAGAGCAGTCTAAATGACATGCAACACTAGTAAAGCCTGCACTCCCTTTCCACTCATTTTCCTGCAATTTAATTGCCCTTTTCATTGACAGATACCTCTAATTTCATTTTTTTAATGTACATATCAAAATATGAAATGTCAGTTTTGCCTCAGTGTGAATTTTATTACCCTGTTAGTTTCACCTCTGATTGCAATTGTTTGGCTGGTTTGGGAGCCTAGTAGATTTCAATAAATTGCCACTCCAGTAAGTATCTGACTATAATAGTGATTTTCATTCTGGTGTCATTGCTGAGTAACAGAGATAAACGACAGTGTCTGAGGAGAAAGCGTAATGGGGCAATTCATTCATGTTAGCTATCATAACACCATGCTGTCAGTGAGATCTGCCCTCCATACTCTCAATCTCTCTCCTCCCCTATGTTAATCAGAATCCACTTAGGCCACAAGTTAAACCCAGCATCACCACTGCTTTCTACTCTCACATCCCCCGTCATTCAGATTCTTACACTGCTCTCTATTCCTGAATGCTATGTTTCAGACCACTCCTCATGATTTCTGCTGGCAGGCAATTAATGGGAGTAATGCACAGTCTGAGGGTGCACTTATTTATTTCTAGCCTGCTTGCAGGATGAAATATCACAAGGCAGATTATTTTAATATTACTGTTTAAATAGTCAGAATAAAAAGAGCGTTGGTCAGGACTGCTCTCAACATTCACCCTGAATAATTTACTGTACACAAATAGTGTACAATTGGGCAAAGCAGAGAATGGAAACCATAAGACGTAGGAGCAGAAGGAGGCCATTTCAAACATCGAGTCTGCTCCGCCATTCAATGAGATCATGGCTGTTCTGATAATCCCCAATTCCACTTTCCTGCCTTTTCCCCATAACCCTTGATTCCCTTACTGATTAAAAATCTGTCTATCTCAGCCTTGAATATACTTAACAACCCAGCCTCTACAACCCTCTGCAGTAAAGAATTCCATAGATTCACTACCCTCTGAGAGAAGAAATTCCTCCTTATCTCTGTTTTAAATGGGTGACCCCTTACTCTGAGACTATACCCTCTGGTCCTAGACTCTCCCACAAGGGGAAACAACCTCTCAGCATCTACCCTGTCAAGCCCCCTAAGAATCTTATATGATTCAATAAGGTTGCCTCTCATTCTTCTAAACTCCAATAAGTACAGGCCCAACCTACTCAACCTCTCCTCATAAGAAAATCCCTCCATACCCAGGATCAACATAGTGAACCTTCTTTGGACTGCCTCCAATGCCAGTACATCTTTCCTTAGATTTGGGGTCTAAAATTTTTCACAGTATTCTAGGTGTGATCTAACTAGTGCCCTGTATAGTTTTAGCCAGACTTCCCTATTTTTATACTCCAACCCCTTTGAAATAAAAGTCAACATTCCATTTGCCTCCCTATTACCTGCTGAACTTGGATGTTAGCTTTTTGGGATTCATGCACAAGGACCCCAAATCCCTCTGTGCTGCAGCTTTCTGCAGTCTTTCTCCATTTAAATAATATTCAGCTCCTCTATTCTTCCTGCCAAAGTGCATAACCTCTCCTTTTCACACATTATATTCCATCTGCCAAATATTTTGACCCACTCACTTAACCTGTCTATATCCCTCTGTAGACTCTTTGAGTCATCCTCAACACCTTCCACCTATTTTTGTGTCATCCGCAAACTTGGCTATAGTACATTCACTTCCCTTATTTAAGACATTAAAATATATTGTAAGTAATTGAGGCCCCAGCACTGATCCCTGTGACACTCCACTAGTTACAGGTTGCCATCCTGAAAATGCCCCCCCTCATCCCAACTCTTTGTCTTCTATTAGTTAGCCAGTCCTTTATCCATGCTAATATACTACCCCCAACACTCTTATCTTTTTAAGTAGCCTTATGTGTGGTACCTTAATCGAAGCCTTTTGGAAATCCAAAATATTACATCTACTGGTTCTCCTTTATCTATTCTGCTAGTTAGCTCCTCAAAGAATTCTAATAAACTTGTCAGGCATGATTTCCCCTTCATGGAGCCATACTGACTCTGCTTGATTAGATTATGTATTTCTAAATGCTCTGCTATTACATCCTTTATAATAGACTCTAACCTTTTCCCAATGACAGATGTTAAGCTAACTGACTCATAGTTTTCTTTTTTTTGTCTCCCTCCCTTTTTGAATAAGGGTGTTACTTTGGCAGTTTTCCAATCCTCTGGGATTTTTCTAGAATCTAAGGATTCTTGGAAGATTACTACTAGCGCATCCACTGTAGTTACTTCGTTTAATATCCTAGGATGCAACCCATCAGATCCAGGGGACTTATCGGCCTTTAGCCCTATTAGTTTCCCTAGTACTTTTTCTCTGGTGAAAGTTATTGTCTTTATTTCCTCCCCCTCTTGCCCCTTGATTATTTAGTATTTTTGGAATGCTATTAGTGTCTTTTACCGTGAAGATTGATGCAAAGTTCTTATTCAACTCCTCTGCCATTTCTCCATTATTATTTCACCAACCTCATTCCCTAAGGGACCTATGTTCACTTTGGCTTCTCTCTTCCTTTTTATATATTTGAAGAAGCTCTTAGTGTCCATTGTTATGTTACTTGCCAGTTTACCCTCAAAGTTTATTTTCTCCCTCTTTATTATTTTTTGGTCATATTTTGTTGGTTTTTAAAACTTTCCCAATTTTCTGGCTTAGCACTAATCCTTGCCACATTGTATGTTTTTTCTTTCAATTTCATACTATTCTTAACTTCTTTGCTTAACCATGGGTGATTTATCCCCTTCCTAAAATCCTTCTTCCTGACTGAAATATATTTTTGTTGTGATCGATGAATTACTCTCTAAAACATCTGCCATTGTTCATCAACCATCACTTCTGCTAAACTCCTTTCCCAGTTCACTCCAGCCAACTCTGCCTTTATTCCTTTGTAATTACCCTTATTTAAGTTCAGCACAGTTGTTTCTGACCCACGTTTCTCTCTCTCAAACTGAATGCTAAATTCCACCATGTTATGGTCACTGTTTCCTGTTGGATCTTTTGCTCTGATCATTCATTAAAGCTCATTACAGATTATCATATCCAAAATAGCCTGATCCCTGGTTGGATCCACAACATATTGTTCTAGGAAACTGTCCCGAATACACACTGTGAATCCTTGCTCGTGGCTACCTCTGCCAATTTGACTTTCCCAATCTACATGATTAAAGTCACCCATGATTAATATAGTGCTTTTTTTACATGCCCTTAGTATCTCCTGATTCTCTGTCCTACAGTATAGCTACTGTTAGGGGGCCTATAGACTACTCTCACCAGTGTCTCCTTCCTCTTGTTATTTCCTACCTCCACCCATGTGGATTCTGTATCTTCCAATCCAGAATCATTTCTTGCTATCGTACTTATTCCATCTCGTACTAACAAAGCTACCCCACCACCCTTTCCTTCCTGCCTGTCCTTTCGAAAAGTCACATACTCCTGAATATTTAGTTCCCAGCTTTGATCTCCTTATAACCATGTCTACGTAATGGCTATAAGATATACCCATTAACCCCTATTAGTGCCGTTAATTAATTAATTATTTTCCGAATACTATGGGCAGGATTTTGCCCCCATCGGGGGAAAAGTAAGTTGAAGTGTGGCCACACAAGAGGCTTTCCTCTGATTGGCACCCCTGATCGGGGCCATGCCACCAAGAGGTGCAATGTGCTCCCTGTGTGAGCGGGGCGAATCCCTAAAACCGAGAGGACGCTCTTCCGTGTATGAGCATGAAAGAGCAGACTCGCCTCCCTGAGGCTAAGTGCTGCCTCAGGGAGATCATCTCTACAATAAAAAATATTAAAAATAGAAAAAAAAAATCCCTGACATGTCCCCTCATGTGACAATGTCGTATGAGTTGGGACATGTCTGTAACTTTTCAAAAAACTTAAATTAAATTTTTTAAAACCTACATGAAACCCCATCCCGCCTGTGGATGAGGTTTCATGTTTGTTCTGAAGCTTGCCGGGGCTCCTGGCCTGTCCGACAACCTTAAGGTTGGACAGGCAGGTCCATTAATTGCTTCAGTGATTCTGTTAAATGGCCTCAATTGGCCATTGACAGGTCGGCGGGCCCACAGCTGATTCTGCTGCACCCCCACCTTCCTGAAAATTTAAATGGGGCGCGGTGACATCAGGAGTTCCGCCTGACATCACCGCGTGTCATTTTATGCTGCAGGGGGCGGGGCCTGCTGGCCAACAGGAAAATCCTGCCCTATATGCATTTAAGTAAAGAGCCGTTAATTTTGCTTTTTTACCATTTTTTCCACACTTTGACCCTATTTGCTGCTGTTTTTTAATGTTTGTACACTCTGTCCCTTCCTGTCACACTCTGGGTATCATTACCTAAACGGCTGCCCTGCAATGCTGCCATGTCCTTTTGCTTTGTAAGTCTAACTCTCCAGAACCCTCCCCCACTTCTAATTAGTTTAAAGCCCTCTCTCCAACCCTAGTTATTTGGGCAGTTTTACAGTGCGTTTAAATGAAGCAACGGCCAGAGCCGTTTAATCAATTTTACAATTTGCTCATCAACATTCACCTGACTATTTCCTTTTGCCTGTGAACCTTTGTCAGAGGAAACTCCAGGGACTGGAGTGCCCTCCTCACCAGACACCCCACTGAACTGCTCACTCCCAATAGCTCACCTGAGCTGTGGCAGGAGTGACTACGTCACTCCCCAGCCTGGAGCTGCAGCTGATACTCCATCGGGGTGGGAGTGAGGTCATGGGGCAACCCAAACGCAGAGTCATCTGCTCTCCTGAGCTCTGGGTACTGAGGCCAATCACAACTTCCCAACCGCTCCCCTGATTAAACCCAGTCTGAGTGTGGTCATTTCTCAGCTCTGCACCGTAGGAAGTACATTGGAGAGAGTACAGAGGAGATTTACTAGAATGGTACCAGGGATGATAGACTTCAGTTACATGGAGAGACTGGAGGATCTGAGATTGTTCTCCTTAGAGCAGAGAGAGTTAAGAAGAGATTGATGGAGGTGTTTGAAATGATGAAGGGTTTTGAAAGAGTAGAGAGGGAGAAGGCAGCGGCAGGAGGGTCAGTAACCACACAGATTAAAGATAATTGGCAAAAGAACCAGGGACGAGTTGAGAAGATTTTTTTTTACAAAGTGAGTTGTTGTGATCTGCCTGAAGCCTTACAGTACAGAAAGAGGCCATTCAGCCCATCATGTCTGAGCCAACTATTTGAAAAAACTATCCAATACCACTCGTCTCCTCTTTCACAGTGCGAATTTGTCCCTGTCTAATCTTCATCTTTTAATCAGAATCCAGAATTCTAACCCTTTTGATCAGAATTCAATTCGATTGAATTGAAAAGGATAATGAGAGTAAATGTTTTCAATGGGGAAGACCATTTTTTTTGTTCTTTCACTGGATGGAACGTTGTTGCCCATCCCTTGCTTTTGAATTTTCCTAAACTGAGGAATGGCTTGGCACAGGTGGACTGGAAGCAGCTACTTGCAGGTAAATCAGTGTCAGAGAGTGGGAGGCATTGAGGGAGGAGAGAGAGAGTGTTCCCACAGTGAAAAAGCATGGGATTCCCAAATGAGGACCCATGGATTGCAGCCTAGGAGAAGATGCCAAGATCAATAATACAGAAATCCGAGAGGAACACAGGACACACAGGGATGAAATGAAAAGGAAATTAGGAAAGGGAAGAGAAGGCATGGAAAAGTATTGTCAAGCAAAATCAAGAAAACACAAGGATATTTTATAAATATAAGGGGAGATGATGTCATAGTGGGAATGTCACTGGTCTAGTAATCCAAAGGCCCAGGGTAATGCTCTGGGGACATGGGTTCAAATCCCACCACAGCAGCTGGTGGTATTTAAATTAAATTAGTAAATCAAGAATATCAAGTGAGTCTCAGTGATGGTGACCATGAAACTACCATTGATTGTTGTAAAAGCCCACCTGGTTCCCTAATGCCCTTTAGGGAAGGAAATCTCTGTTCTTACCCAGTTTGGCCTACACGTGACTCCAGACCCACAGCAATGTGGTTGATTCTGAACTGACCTCCAAAATGGCCCTAGCAAACCACTCAGCTCAAAGGCAGTTGGGGATGAGCAACAAATGTTGGCCTTGCCAGCAAAGCCCATGTCTCCTGAAAGGATAAAAAACTACAAAAGGGCAAGAAAATAACGAAGGAAAACATCAGGCTGATTAAAGATAGAAAACGGAACTTGTGTGTGGAGGAGAGGCATAGGATAGAAGAGCAGGGAGGTTATGCTGGAACTGTATATAACACTAGTTAGACCACAGCTAGAGTACTACTCTCCTGATCAGCAGATTACAGGAAGGATGTGATTGCACCGAGGAGAGGGTACAGGGGAGATTTGCGAGGAATGATTCCAGGAATGGAGAATTTTAGCTCAGGATAGACTGGGATTGTTTTGTTTGGAACAGAGGAAGCTGAGGGGAGGTTTAATTGAGGTTTATAAAATTATACCAGCCCTTGACAGAGTGGATAGGAAAGACTTATTTCCCTTAGTAGAGAGGTCAGTAACCAGGAGACAGAGATTTAAAGTAACTGGTAGAAGGATTCGAGGGGAGTTGAGGAAGCTGAAAGGGCGATGGAACTCACTGCCTGACAGGGTGGGAGAGGCAGAAACCCTCATGATAATTTTTACATTAAAAAATATTTTGATATATACTTGAGATGCCATCACTTACAGGACTATAGACCAAGAACTGGAAGGTGGGATTGGACTGGGTAGCTCTCTCGGGCAGCACAGACATGATGGGCTGAATAGCCTCCTTCTGGGCCATAAATTTCCTTTGTTTCTATGTGACAATTGAATCTGCTTCCACCACTCTTTCAGGCAGCACATTGCAAATCATAACAATTCACCATGTGAAAACCTGTCCTCATCTCACCTCTGGTTGTCGAGGATTATTAATCTAAACTTGTGTGTGGTGTCTCATGTTACCCCACTGCACGATGCACAGTGGAGGAGCCATTTGAGAGTTAGCTGCCTTGTTCCCTGTATTACAACAGTGACTACACTTCACAAATATTCCATTGGCTGTTAGGACATGCTGAGGTCATGAAAGGTGCTATAGAAATGCAGGTCTTTGTTTTCTTCATTCAACGTCACTTGGAGGTTTTTAGCTTTACATTTAAATGGTGTAAACAGTCACACGTGATACCACCCGGTATCACAGAGTTAACCTCTGTGAGTGTCAAGAGGTGGAAAGCAGTTTGTGCAGTGAGAGCTGCCACTGTGTAGATGTCTCCGTATGATCTCTGTGTGTATCTGCCATGGGATATATTGAAATTTTAGACACATGGAGCTGCAGGGAATTTCATCTTATCTCTTCACACACTCCAGTGCCTGATGTGTGATTGCATCGAATCCATCACTGACAACAGGAAATCCCTTTGCTGAAATTAACAGCCTGATCTTCTGGTTTACCCTCTTCCATCCTGTTCTTTCCCCTTGACTCAGACGAGGCTCCGGCTTCCACAGACACTGACTGTGCTCCCATCTCCCACCTGATCCATTCTGCTTCATGTGAATTCCCTGTAAAAACCCGGCAGGATGCTGTCAGAATTCCCACATTCATCCCCCCAGCCCAGTCTGACCCAATACCAATAGCAGGAGTCCCTGGGCCCTGGATGGAGCCGAGGCTCAGGAGTTGCCTGATAAAGACCAGGATCCGTACACCCTGCCTGGAGACCAGGGTCGGGAGTCCCTGATCAGCGACCAGGATCGGGAGTGTCATCGAGATCACGATTAGCAATCCATGGATAGAGAACAGGATCTGGAGCACGAGACCAGGGCTGGAAAGTTTTGGCTTCCCTACTCCAGGTACTAGTCAGTGATCCAGCTCCCTGCCACCACCCTGTCAAAATCAGGTCACACAGCAGAGCCTTGTACATATAAAAGAGCTGTGTATATCCCAATTTATTTTTGTATATTCACCCTATATGTTCATTCTGGCTGTGTATATCATGTCTGTGTTTATATTTAGCCTGAATGTATATATTCACCCTGTCTGTGCATATTCACCCGATCTGTATATTTTCATCCTGTTTGTGTATTTTCAACCTGTCTGTATATTTTCACCATGTATTTATATATTCAATCTGTGTGTATTTACCCTGTCTGTGTGTAGTCGATCAGCCTGTATATATTCACCCTGTCTGTCTATATTCACTCTGTCTGTCTATATTCACCCTGCGTCCGTATATTCAATCTGTGTATATTCACTCTGTCTATGTATATCCTATCCACTCTGTGTATACCCACTCTGGGAGATGGCAGTTTAGTGGTAAGGTCACTGGACTAGTAATCTACAGACCCAGGCTAATGTTCTGAAGATAGGTTCAAATGGCAGCTGGTGGAATTTTAGTTGAGTAAATAAATCTGGAATATAAAACTAGTCCCAGTGATGGTGACCATGAGACTATCATCGATTGTTGTAAAAACCCATCTGGGTCACTAATGTCCTTTAGGGAAGGGAATCTGCTGTCCTTACCTGGTCTGGCCTACACGTGACTCCAGACCCACAGCAATGTGGTTAACTCTTCACGGCTTTCAGAAATGGCTGAGCAAGATAATTAAGTTGCAATCAGGAAGGCAGCTCCCCACCAGCTTCTCAAGGGCAATGAGGGATGGGCAATACATGCTGGCCACATCCCGAGAAAGAATTTTTTAAAACTCTGGATGTGTACATTAACCAGGATCGGTAAATGACAATGTTCCAGCAGGGGAAGCTGCTGAATTGCTGAAATATATTGGTTCTCCCTGAAAGCCTTGTTATTTTTATTTTAAAATGATGAAGCTGACAGCTCATTAAATAACCAGGGTGATCACACCACTTGGTGTGGCTAAGTAATTGGAACAAGGGAAAGAAATTATTAATTAATCTGAGGCTTTTCAGTGTAAGTCACAGGAATGGTAAACGAACGACCTTTCATCTCTGGAGGTCCCACGGATTCACTGTTTGTGTGGGCCGACAATACTTAGCACCTGGTAATTACTCTCCCCATCATCATTAGCACTCGTCATTTTCTTTCTCTCCAACATCATTATTCCACAAATGCTCTTTAACTCGGTGCTCAGAACACGAGGTGATTCCTCTTTGGATGGAAATGTTCTGATCATTAACAGTAAATGGTAATGAGACTAACAAAATTAGCCCAGTATAATGATTCTGACCTTTCGAGAAACATATCTGTCCCTCCAGTAAACATCACAAATAATATTATTGTGACTCACCAGTTCCAATGGACAAATCCTGCAGCTGGTACATGAGAGTTTTAAAAACACTTCAGCAGCTTACCCTGATAGAGCATCAGTTCCAGATATGAGTCAGCAGCACAGAGCTGGGAAATCAAACCCCTGCAATCCGTACCCCAGTGAGAGTCAGTGTGTGTGGGACCCGTACCCAGTGAGAGTCAGTGTGTGTGGGACCCGTACCCCAGTGAGAGTCAGTGTGTGTGGGATCCATACCCCAGTGAGAGTCAGTGTGTGTGGGACCCATACCCCAGTGAGAGTCAGTGTGTGTGGGACTCGTACCCCAGTGAGAGTCAGTGTGTGTGGGACCCGTACCCCAGTGAGAGTCAGTGTGTGTGTGGGACCCGTACCCCAGTGAGAGTCAGTGTGTGTGGGACCCATACCCCAGTGAGAGTCAGTATGTGTGGGACCCATACCCCAGTGAGAGTCAGTGTGTGTGGGACCGGTACCCCAGTGAGAGTCAGTGTGTGTGGGATCCGTACCCCAGTGAGAGTCAGTGTGTGTGGGACCCGTACCCCACTAAGAGTCAGTGTGTGTGTGGGACCCGTACCCCAGTGAGAGTCAGTGTGTGTGGGACCCGTACCCCACTAAGAGTCAGTGTGTGTGTGGGACACGTACCCCAGTGAGAGTCAGTGTGTGTGGGACCCGTACCCCAGTGAGAGTCAGTGTGTGTGGGATCCGTACCCCAGTGAGAGTCAGTGTGTGTGGGACCCGGACCCCAGTCAGAGTCAGTGTGTGTGGGACCCGTACCCCAGTGAGAGTCAGTGTGTGTGGGACCCGTACCCCAGTGAGAGTCAGTGTGTGTGGGACTCGTACCCCAGTGAGATTCAGTGTGTGTGGGACCCGTACCCCAGTGAGAGTCAGTGTGTGTGGGACCCATACCCCAGTGAGAGTCAGTGTGTGTGGGACCCGGTCCCCAGTGTGAGTCAGTGTGTGTGGGACCCGTACACCAGTGAGAGTCAGTGTGTGTAGGACCCGTACCTCAGTGACAGTCAGTGTGTGTGGGACCTGTACCCCAGTGAGAGTCAGTGTGTGTGGGACCTGTACCCCAGTGAGAGTCAGTGTGTGTGGGACCCATACCCCAGTGAGAGTCAGTGTGTGTGGGACCCGTACCCCAGTGAGAGTCAGTGTGTGTGGGACCCGGACCTCAGTGAGAGTCAGTGTGTGTGGGACCCGTACCAGAGTGAGAGTCAGTGTGTGTGGGACCCGTACCCCAGTGAGAGTCAGTGTGTGTGGGACGCATACCCCAGTGAGAGTCAGTGTGTGTGGGACCCGTACCCCAGTGAGAGTCAGTGTGTGTGGGACCCGTACCCCAGTGAGAGTCAGTGTGTGTGGGACCCATACCCCAGTGAGAGTCAGTGTGTGTGTGGGACCCGTACCCCAGTGAGAGTCAGTGTGTGTGGGACCCGTACCCCAGTGAGATTCAGTGTGTGTGGGACCCGTACCCCAGTGAGAGTCAGTGTGTGTGGGACCCGGACTCCAGTGAGAGTCAGTGTGTGTGGGACCCATACCCCAGTGAGAGGCAGTGTGTGTGGGACCCGGACCCCAGTGAGAGTCAGTGTATGTGGGACCCGTACCCCAGTGAGAGTCAGTGTGTGTGGGACCCGTACCCCAGTGAGAGTCAGTGTGTGTGGGACCCATAAACCAGTGAGAGTCAGTGTGTGTGGGATCCGTACCCCAGTGAGAGTCAGTGTGTGTGGGACCAGTACCCCAGTGTGAGTCAGTGTGTGTGGGACCCATACCCCAGTGAGTCAGTGTGTGTGGGACCCGTACCCCAGTGAGAGTCGGTGTGTGTGGGACCCGTACCCCAGTGAGAGTCAATATGTGTGGGACCCGTACCCCAGTGAGAGTCAGTGTGTGTGGGACCCGTACCCCAGTGAGAGTCAGTGTGTGTGGGATCCGTGCCCCAGTGAGAGTCAGTGTGTGTGGGACCAGTACCCCAGTGAGAGTCAGTGTGTGTGGGACCTGTACCCCAGTGAGAGTCAGTTGTGTGGGACCCGTACCCCAGTGAGAGTCAGTGTGTGTGGGACCCGGACCCCATTGAGAGTCAGTGTATGTGGGACCCGTAACCCAGTGAGAGTCAATGTGTGTCGGACCCGTACCCCAGTGAGAGTCAGTGTGTGTGGGACCCGTACCCCAGTGAGAGTCAGTGTGTGTGGGACCCATACCCCAGTGAGAGTCAGTGTGTGTGGGACCCGTACCCCAGTGAGAGTCAGTGTGTGTGGGATCCGTACCCCAGTGAGAGTCAGTGTGTGTGGGATCCGTACCCCAGTGAGAGTCAGTGTGTGTGGGACCCGTACCCCAGTGAGATTCAGTGTGTGTGGGACCCGTATCCCAGTGAGAGTCAGTGTGTGTGGGACCCGTACCACGGTGAGAGTCAGTGTGTGTGGGACCCGTACCCCAGTGAGAGTCAGTGTGTGTGGGACCTGTACACCAGTGAGAGTCAGTGTGTGTGGGACCTGTACCCCAGTGAGAGTCAGTGTGTGTGGGACCCATACCCCAGTGACAGTCAGTGTGTGTGGGACCTGTACCCCAGTGAGATTCAGTGTATGTGGGACCCGTACCCCAGTGAGAGTCAGTGTGTGTGTGTGTGGGACCTGTACCCAAGTGAGAGACAGTGTGTGTGCGACCCGTACCACAGTGAGATTCAGTGTGTGTGGGATCCGTACCGCAGTGTGAGTCAGTGTGTGTGTGAGACTGATACCCCAGTGAGAGTCAGTGTGTGTGGGACCCATACCCCAGTGAGAGTCAGTTGTGTGGGACCCGTACCCCAGTGAGAGTCAGTGTGTGTGGGACCCGTACCCCAGTGAGAGTCAGTGTATGTGGGACCCGTACCCCAGTGAGAGTCAGTGTGTGTGGGACCCATACCCCAGTGAGAGTCAGTGTGTGTGGGACCCGTACCCCAGTGAGAGTCACTGTGTGTGGGATCCGTACCCCAGTGAGAGTCAGTGTGTGTGGGATCCCTACCCCAGTGAGAGTCAGTGTGTGTGGGACCCGTACCCCAGTGAGAGTCAGTGTGTGTGGGACCCGTACCACGGTGAGAGTCAGTGTGTGTGGGACCCGTACGCCAGTGAGAGTCAGTGTGTGTGGGACCTGTACACCAGTGAGAGTCAGTGTGTGTGGGACCTGTACCCCAGTGAGTCTATGTGTGGGTCAAATCAATTTTTCTGCCCACTACACTCTTCCCTGATTTTCTCTTGGATTGATTTTATTGTGAAGAAAACTGAGTGTGAACTGTACCCCGCTGGTGGTAACGCACAGTTATCTTGTCATTAACTTCTTTCCAAACACAATCCCTATCAAGAAGGATTGCGGTTACTGGAAGGCTTGGTTTTCAGCAACAGCAAATCTGGTTGGTTCAGTAATAAACAGGATATTCATTCATGTTCCCACCGTGAAGATTTAGTTATAATTCAATTGTTTGTGTGCTTTAGGATTGGAACTGGAATCACACTCCAAACAGTGGCTCACAGTTCAGGGGAGTGCTCATTGGATTCACACTCCAAGCACTGGCTCATTGTATGGGGAATGCGCACTGTTCACTGGAATCACAGACCAAGCACTGGCTCACAGTACAGGGCAGTGTTCACTAACTCTGGGGTTTACTTGACACTTGGTAAGGTTTCCCTCCATAGCCTCCCAATAGGGAATCCTCACAAGTCGTGCTCAATTAATCAATTGATGGCCACAGTGATTAAAAATGCTAAACAGATTTTCCTTAAACGAATGGTTAGAGACCGTGGAGATCAAGTTTTTTTGGAAGATTGTTCCAGTCCTAAATTGTCCTTCGGGAATAAGACGTTTCCCAAGGGAGCATGTGGCTTGTGTACAGTTGGCGCTGTTGACTATGAACCCTTCCAGTTCAGTCATTTTTGGGCTGAATGTACTATTTAGAAATATTTTATTGTTCATTCAAAATTTTATAGAGACTCGTCCAGCTTTGAGTCTTTTGTCTGTTCTGGAGACTGTGCCAGCTGAGCGACATGACCAACTGGTAGACACCAGTTGTGAGGAATCGTTTGTAACAAAATGAGCTGCCCAACATTGAACTTTCTCAAGGGGGGTATGTTTTTAGCACTATAGTGGCTATGTCGTACTCGAAGTGTCTGGTACAGAATTTCCTTCACTGTAGTTGTAGAGTTGAAGTCTGAAGTTCTGTTTCAAGCTTATCAGTTTCTTAGGGACTGAGGGACACCACGTAGTGAAAGAAAGACTTGCATTTACATCGTACAGTTCACAGCATCTCAACATTTCAAAGCGCTATACAGCCAAAGAAGTAATTTCCAAGTCACTGTTGTAATGTAGAAAATGTGCAAGCCATAACCATGCAAGTCTGTGCAGGACATAAATCCCCTGCTGCTCTTAAAAACACCAGGGAGATGGTGGTATTGAGGAAATGTCACTAGACCCAGGTTAATTCTCTGGGGAGATAGATTCAAATCCCAATATGACAGCTGGTGGAATTTAAATTCAATTAATGATCTGGATTTAAAAAGCGAGTCTCAGTAAGGGTGACCTGTTGCATAATTTGTCCAAATATTATTTTTATTTCATTGTTCAGCATTCCAGTTTTTCTCTCAACAGACAGGTTAAAAGTCAAACTGGAACACAATCCCCTCAGTTTTGGGGTCCACTATGGAACCTTCCAGGCTTTTGGGTGTTCTGCCTCGTGCCTGCAAGGTGTCGAGTCTCCATATCCCAGTGAAGTTGGTGTTACAGCTGAACGCTACACATCATCAGGCACAAAATTACTGAGAGAGATTACACAGAGAGCGCAGGACCATGG
The DNA here is from genome assembly GCA_026770705.1 of Isurus oxyrinchus. Taxonomy (NCBI): domain Eukaryota; kingdom Metazoa; phylum Chordata; class Chondrichthyes; order Lamniformes; family Lamnidae; genus Isurus; species Isurus oxyrinchus. The sequence continues at coordinate 112,791,447 of JANJGN010000018.1, forward strand.
TGAGAGCAGGATCAAGGAGACATCTGAGGTTCAGTATCTATTACTGTATCTAACTGTGCGAAGGTGATAGAGAGAAATTCAAAAGAAGCAAATAAATGCAGTGAAGGTACCCTTCAGGAGCAGCCTCTGAGGCAAATGTTTAGGACAGTATAGAGGGAGCTTTACTCTGTATCTAACCCTGTGCTGTACCTGTCCTGGGAGTGTTTGATGGGGACAGTGTAGAGGGAGATTTACTCTGTATCTAACCCCGTGCTGTACCTGCCTTGGGAGTGTTTGATGGGGACAGTGCAGAGGGAGTATTACTCTGTATCTAACCCCGTGCTGTACCTGTCCTGGGAGTGTTTGATGGGGACAGTGTAGAGGGAGCTTTACTCTGTATCTAACCCCGTGCTGTACCTGTCCTGGGAGTGTTTGATGGGGACAGTGTAGAGGGAGATTTACTCTGTTTCTAACCCCGTGCTGTACCTGTCCTGGGAGTGTTTGATGGGGACAGTGCAGAGGGAGCTTTACTCTGTATCTAACCCCGTGCTGTACCTGTCCTGGGAGTGTTTGATGGGGACAGTGCAGAGGGAGTGTTACTCGGTATCTAACCCCGTGCTGTACCTGTCCTGGAATGTTTGATGGGGACAGTGCAGAGGGAGCGTTACTCGGTATCTAACCCCGTGCTGTACCTGTCCTGGGATGTTTGATGGGGACAGCGTAGAGGGAGCTTTACTCTGTATCTATCCCATGCTGTACCTGTCCTGGGAGTGTTTGATGGGGACAGTGTAGAGGGAGCTTTACTCTGTATCTAACCCTGTGCTGTACCTGTGCTGGGAGTGTTTGATGGGGACACTGTAGAGGGAACTTTACTCTGTATCTAACCCTGTGTTGTACCTGTCCTGGGATGTTTGATGGGGCCAGTGTAGAGGGAGCTTTACTCTGTATCTAACCCTGTGCTGTACCTGTCCTGGGAGTGTTTGATGGGGACAATGTAGAGGGAGAATTACTCGGTATCTAACCCCATGCTGTACCTGTCCTGGGAGTATTTGATGGGGACCGTGCAGAGGGAGCTTTACTCTGTAACTAACCCCGTGCTGTACCTGTCCTGGTAGTGTTTGAGGGGGACAGTGTAGAGGGAGCTTTATTCTGTATCTAACCCCATGCTGTACCTGTCCTGGGAGTGTTTGATGGGGACAGTGTAGAGGGAGAATTACTCTGTATATAACCCTATGCTGTACCTGTCCTGGGAGTGTTTGATGGGGACAGTGTAGAGGGAGCTTTAATCTGTATCTAACCCCATGCTGTATCTGTCCTGGGAGCGTTTGATGGGGACAGTGTAGAGGGAGCTTTACTCTGTATCTATCCCCATGCTGTACCTGTCCTGGGAGTGTTTGATGGGGACAGTGTAGATGGAGCTTTACTCTGTATCTATCTCCATGCTGTACTTGTCCTGGGAGTGTTTGATGGGGACAGTGTAGATGGAGCTTTACTCTGTATCTAACCCTGTGCTGTACCTGTCCTGGGAGTGTTTGATGGGGACAGTGTAGATGGAGCTTTACTCTGTATCTATCCCCATGCTGTACCTGTCCTGGGAGTGTTTGATGGGGACAGTGTAGATGGAGCTTTACTCTGTATCTATCCCCATGCTGTACCTGTCCTGGGAGTGTTTGTTGGACCCAATACTCCAGTTAAGTCTGAACCAATATTTTATCCAATTTTATCATAACTTCCTTGTTTTTGTTATGTCTGCCTCTCTTCAATTCCTATGTATAGCACCTGTAATCTTTATGTGAATATATTGAAAGTACTTTGTATCAAACATTGGAAGAAAATCTCCAGGATTTCCAGCTACCCCACTTTCTTTTTATTCATTCATTCACGGGATGTGGGTGTCGTTGACTGGGCCAGCATTTTTTTCCTATCCCTAGTTGCCCTTGAGAAGGTGGTGGTGAGCTGCCTTCTTCAGCTGCTGCAGTCCATGTGGTGTAGGTACACCCACAGTGCTGTTAGGGAGGGATTTTGACTCCATTAATAAGACAATGCAGGGACAGTGGAAGCCAGTGAGTCTCAATGTATTCAGCCACGAATTTCAGTCAGCTTAAAGTATCCATCTGGTGCTTTGTGAGTGAGTGATATATTGGCTTCGTGTCACTTTCCGATATACCTACCTGCCCCAACTGTCCCATGTAGCTGACTGTCAGCCTCACTAATGTCTTTCTAGTATCCCTGATCTCTGAGTGGGTCCTACTTCCTGTCTACACATTGATGCCCACAGTTTATGAAGTCAGCCTGTGATGTACAAATCACTATTGCAGAGAATGAAAGACTGCGGCAATCTATGGATCCACTTCCATTCAATATGAACTTCCTGCCCACTCCCCATTCCCTTAATTCCCTGAGAGATCCGACCAAAAGTCTGTCTATCCCAGCTTTAAATATATTCAAGGATGGAGCATCCACAACCCTCTGGGGTAGAGAATTCCAAAGATTCACAGCGCTCTGAGTGACATCATTTCTCCTCATCTTATTCCTAAATGATCAGCCCCTTATCCTGAACCTGTTCCTCTGTGTTCTATATTCCCCAGCCAGTGGAAATGGCCTCTCACTATCTACCCTATCAAACCCCTTCAGAATCATGTTTGTTTAACTGAGATTGCCTCTCATCCTTCTAAACTCCAGACATTATAGATCCAATTTACACAGCCTCTCATCAAAAGACAACCCACTCATCCCAGAGACCAATCTGGTGAACCTTCACTGTACCGCCTCCAATACAAATATATCCTTTCTTAAATGCGGAGACTAAAACTGCACACAGTATTCCAGATGTGGTCTCACCAAAACCCTGGACAACAATAGCAAGATCTCTTTATTCCTGTACTCCAATCCCCTTGCAATAAAAGCCAACATTCCATTGCTTTCTGTTAGGGTTCCTGTGGGGAAACTGTAAACCAAAATAACCAAATTTACTGAAAACCCCCAATGAAGAAATTACCAAGAAGATTCCACTTTTTGTAGTGTGTACTTTAACATGGATCAGAACTAATGGAAATTAAACATGAATTAACAGGCAAATGATAATTAAATAAAAAGGTAAATTTCACTTTAAAGAGTTGATACAACAAAGATATGTCTGAGACAATCTAAAGCGCCCATTTCACTCCTCACGCAAATCGGTACCATGTGCAACCCAACATCTTTCCAAATCAATCCATTCGGCCCTCGAGTCACATTCACTGGCAGACAGATTTCATCCAAAGTCCCTGGTAAGGTTAACATCGATCAGGTGCACATCAATGAAGCCTCTCTCAGCTGAAGCAGGTCAGCCCTGTTGGTCTGGCTTTCCGGAGTTCTTCCACAGTCAACCAACCAACAACACTCGGTTCATAACCTGGTTTTCTGATACAATGTTTGTTGTAAAAACCCATCTGGGTCACTAATGTCCTTTAGGGAAGGAAATCTGCCGTCCTTACCTGGTCTGGCCTACATGTGACTCCAGACCCACAGCAATGTGGTTAACTCTTAAATGCCCTCTGAAATGGTCCAGCAAGACACTCAGTGTATCAAACCACTATAAAGTCACAAAAAGGAATGAAACCAGACGGACCACCCAGCATCAATTTTGGCACCAGAAAGGACAAAGGCAAACTCAGCCCTGCCAAGCCCTCCTTACTAACACCTGGGGCTAGTGCCAAAATCGGGAGAGCTGTCTCACAGACTAGTCAAGCAACAGCCTCACAGAATCATATCTTACAGATAATGTCCCAGACACCACCATCACCATCCCTGGGTATGTCCTGTCCCACCGGCAGGACAGGCCCAGCAGAGGTGGTGGCACAGTGGTATACAGTCAGGAGGGAGTTGCCCTGGGAGTCCTCAACAGCGACTCTGGACCCCATGAAGTCTCATGGCATCAGGTCAAACATGGGCAAGGAAACCTCCTGCTGATTACCACGTACCGCCCTCCCTCAGCTGATGAATCAGTGCTCCTCCATGTTGAACACCACTTGGAGGAAGCACTGAGGGTGGCAAGGGCACAGAATGTACTCTGGGTGGGGACTTCAATGTCCATCACCAAGAGTAGCTCAGTAGCACCACTACTATCTGAGCTGAGTCCTAAATGACATAGCTGCTAGTCTGGGTTTGCGGCAGGCGGTGAGGGAACCAACAAGAGGGAAAAACATTCTTGACCTCATCCTCACCAACCTGCCTGTCACAGATGCATCTGTCCATGACAGTATCAGTAGGAGTGACCACCGCACAGTCATGGAGACAAAGTCCTGTCTTCACATTGAGGATACCCTCCGTCATGTTGTGTGGCACTACCACTGTGCTAAATGGGGTAGATTTCAAACAGATCTAGCAACTCAAGACTGGGCATCCATGAGGCGCTGTGGGCCATCAGCAGCAGCAGAATTGTACTCAAACACAACCTGTAACCTCATGGCCCAGCATATCCCCCACTCCACATGATATCAAGAAATGGCTGAAGATACTGGATACTGCAAAGGCTATGGGCCCTGACAATATTCTGGCAATAGTACTGAAAACTTGTGCTCCAGAACTTGCCGCACCCCTAGCCAAGCTGTTCCAGTACAGCTACAACACTGGCATCTACCTGGCTATGTGGAAAATTGCCCAGGTATCTTGTACACAAAAAGCAGAACAAATCCAACCCAGCCAATTACTGCCCCATCAGTCTATCCTCAATTATCAGTAAAGTAATGGAAGGGGTCATCAACAGTGCTATCAAGCAGCACTTGCTTAGCAATAACCTGCTCACTGATGCTCAGTTTGGGTTCCACCAGGGCCACTCAGCTCCTGACCTCATTACAGCCTTGGTTAAAACATGGACAAAAGAGCTGAACTCCCGAGGTGAGTTGAGAGTGACTGCCCTTGACATCAAGGCAGCATTTGACCGAATGTGGCATCAAGGAGCCCTAGCAAAACTGGAGTTAATGGGAATCAGGGGAAAACTCTCCGCTGGTTGGAGTCATACCTAGCACAAAGGAAGATGGTTGTTGTTGTTGGAGGTCAGTCATCTCAGCTCCAGGACATCACTGCAGGAGTTCCTCAGGGTAGTGTCCTCGGCCAAACTATCTTCAGCTGCTTCATCAATGACTTTCCTTCCATCATAAGGTCAGAAGTGGGGATGTTCGCTGATGATTGCACAATGTTCAGCACCATTCACAACTCCTCAGATACTGAAGCAGCCCATGTCCAAATGCAGCAAGACCTGGACAATATCCAGGCTTGGGCTGACAAGCGGCAAGTAACATTTGTGCCACACAAGTGTCAGGCAATGACCATCTCCAACAAGAGAGAATCTAACCATCGCCCTTTGACATTCAATGGCATTACTATCACTGAATCCCCCACTATCAACATCCTGGGGGTTACCATTGACCAGAAACTGAACTGGACTAGCCATATAAATACTGTGGCTGCAAGAGCAGGTCAGACTCGGAATCCTGTGGTGAGTAACTCACCTCCTGTCTCCCCAAAGCCTGTCCACCATCTACAAGGCACAAGTCAGGAGTGTGATGGAATACTCCCCACTTGCCTGGATGAGTGCAGCTCCCACAGTTTACCAGTCCAGTGATAATACCACTAGACCATCACCTTGTTATAATCCTGGAACTCTTCCCTAACAGCACTGTGGGTGTACCTACACCACATGGACTGCAGCGGTTCAAGAAGGTATCTCACCACCACCTTCTCAAGGGCAACTAGGAATGGGCAATAAATGCTGGCCCAGCCAGTGATGCCCACATCTTGTGAATGAATAAAAAAAACTCTCAGCCCTTTCACATGCCTTAGATATTTGAACCACTTTTTAGGATTCAGTTCCTTTTAACTCACTCATACATCACTTTCCCAAGAGCTTCTGGAACACTACTTTTCTCCTTACTGCCAAAATGAAAAGCAACCTTTTTGTGGAGAGCTTAGCTGGCTTCAACTGACATGAATTCTGTGCTCCTCTTTCTGTCTCTGTCTGCTAACTCTTTGTGTCTGCAGCTCTCCTTTGTTTTGCAACTCGCTTTGTGTCTGTCAGCCAGGTGGCTTCTGGCCTTCACTTCCTGTTAATACTGCTCCCAGGTCAAGGGTCACCAGATCTCATGGGCTAGTATTTCTTATTATCCAAAAAAATTACAACTGATCCTTTTATAATTGATATTAAATTGATATAATTAAAAGTCTCTTTCTTAAAAACAATTACAGATTCCCAGATATTTTAAAGACGTTACAAATTATCCTTACTGTACTGCTGCTTGTTCACATCTTCCTAATTGCTTGCTGTATTTGCTTGTTAACTTTCTGTGTTTCTTATGCAATTACACCCAGGTTCTTCTAAACAGAAGCATTTCCAAGTTTCCTACCTTTAAAAAATATTCTGCTTTTCTATTCTTTTTACCATAGTTATTAACCTCACACTTCTCCAAATTATAAAATTATATTCTACCTCATTGCCCACTCACTTAACCTGTCTATATCTCTTTACAGCCTCTTTGTATCCCCCTCACAGTTTACATTCCCACCTACCTTTGTGTTGTCAGCAAAGTTGGATACATTACTCTCAAACTCTTCATTAATGTAGATCGTAAATAGTTGAGGCCACAACCCTGATCCTTGTGTTATCCGTTAGTTATAACTCTGCTTCCTGCCCATTAACCAATCCATTATCTGTGCTAGTATATCACCTCCAACCGTGTGCTCTTACCTTGTGCATTAACCATTTGTGTGGCACCTTATCGAATGCCTTTTGGAAATCCAGGTACTCCACATCTACTGGTTCCCCTTTATCTACCTTACTAGTTGCATTCCTATTCCCTAATATCAAATACTATTTCCCTTTTGTAGAACCATGCTCACTCTGTCTGATCAAACTATATTTTTCTAACTGCATTGTTAAGACTTATTTAACAACAGGTTCCAGCATTTTCCTGGTGACTGATGTCAGGTTAACTGGCCTCTGGTGCCCTGTTTTCTCTCTCCTCTATTTCTTGAATAGCAGAGTTATGTTTGCTAGTAGGTTATAAAAGGGGCCCTGTCGTTGGGTTAGAAAAAAGGTTTGTAATATTTCACATGACTTAATCATTTTGAAATTTCCCAACTATCTGATTAGTCGGTCACCGTGCTCCAGACAGAGACTTCAGCAGAAATGGAGGAGACTGGGAAATTCATGTCTGGAGGGAAAGTGCCAATAACACTATTAATGTAATGCCTTTAAGACTGGGTATTAGTATTCTGTTTCCTCTCATTGTGTGTGTATTTTTAATGTGCATATCTATTGCAGGTACATATTGCAGGTAACGCTGTTTATTCATGTCTAAATTTAAGAGTAAATTTATTGGGTCCGGCTAACCTCAGGGTGTGACGATCAGAGATTGGATTACAGCACTGCAGAGATTTCCCTGACACTTTCCAGGGTGTGATGATCAGAGATTGGATTACAGCACTGCAGAGATTTCCCTGACACTTTCCAGGGTGTGACGATCAGAGATTGGATTACAGCACTGCAGAGATTTCCCTGACACTTTCTCACCTGTGAGTTCAGCTGTGCACTGACAGCAAGGGCCAGAAACAGGCCTATGAGAGATGGGTGTATATTCAAGAAGGAAAAACTTGCAGGCCTTAGGTGAAGAGCAGAGGGGAGAGGGGCTAATTGGATAGCTCTTTCAAAAGAACTAGTACAGGCACGGTGGGCTGAATAGTCTCCTACTGCACTATATGATTCTAGTATTGTGGTCCTGACTCTCACACCCACTGACTCTTCGAAAGCAGCTTAGCATGGCCATTTCAGGTCAGGAGTAGAACGATACTGTAGTCCTGATTTTCGAGTTTGCTCTCCCAAGAACATAGCAGGTGCTGGAAGCCTATAACCGGAGAACCTACCATTTAGTCTCTGCAGAGTTAAATTTACAGCTGATTTGGAACTGGTAACCATGCAGACCCAGCGACCCTTGCCCTGGGTGCCGAGCTTCAGTTCAACAATCCAACAGGGGCCTGGTAGCACAAACCCAGGGTGGTTAGCCTTGTACAGGCAGTCCCAGCCTACTTTCCACATAAAGTTCTGTGTTGTCCATACCCCAGGCCTGTTGCATTCAGTCTAAGGTCTGTATGAATTCAGTGGTAAGCACAGGAATGCATTACCACAGGTGTAGTATCCAACCTGCCTCCTCAGGAAGCCTTGTGACTCCAACAGATTGCTCCAGACCAAGCAGCCAATCTGCTGATGTGGTTCTGTTCCATGTGACGTTGATCAGGCCCCTTGGAGAATGAGCTCAGCATTAAATCGCCAACTTGGATTGGACATATTCCTGGACATGAATTCTCACCTTGCCCTCAAACAGCCATTTTTACAACTCCAATATTTTTATAACTCGCCATTAAAAGTATTTAAAGAAAGTGAAACAAGGTCACAAACATTAATGCCCCTGTGAATTTTCTCCCTCAGTCTTACTCCCAGCAATGTTCAGTCTAAGTTCCAGGAGACTCCAGGGCAACCCTGGAGAGTTGGCAACCCTAGCCCCGTACTTTCTGTTAATCATCGAGAGGGAGCTGGAAATGTTTCAGTGTTTTTATTGCCTTTATTTTATATTCCGAGCGTTGTCTGTAATCTGTTAACATTGGGCAGCCAATGTCTGTTGGTTTATATTATTCAGCTTCATTGCATCTGTGTATTATTTGGTATAATTTTTTGCTCTGTGAATTTTCCTTTAATCATGATGCACGATCTGTTTGATTGGTTTCGTTTTCTTTGGTTTCGTTTTTTGTCTCTTGCCTGTTTCAAGATTATTTTTTCTTCCCACCAACCAGATGCTCCCATCTCTCCGTCTCCCACTATCAACGCCCCTTTCTCTCCCTCCACTAGAACAATCACAACCCCCGTTACCATAGCAACCAGCACCACCAAACTGACCGCAGTCTCCAGGGCCCGAGGTACAGTATCAAGCCTGCATTTCTTTCTCGACTAGTTGTCAATTTAGCTGAAAGTAGTGAGTAGTTTTTGTAGTTGTTTTAGTTAATTTTATCTTTTCTAATACATCATTTATTGAGCTCAGTTCCAAAAGTGTCCACCCGAGAGGGACTGGATAATGGGGTGGTTGCAAGGGCAATTGTAAACTAAACTCCCCTGCCCCCCCCCCCCCCCCACCTCAGAGGGAATGGGGCAGGATGGGTTTGTAAACTAATTCCCCTTCAGGAAAGCGGGTAACTGATTGTTAGCAAGCAGGAAGATTCTGGGCTCACTCCCCGCTATCCTGGTAGAGGTGGTGGGGGGGGTAGTTACAGGACAAGGGAAGCTCAGCCCGTGATCTGGCTCCGAGTCCTCACCTAGCGCCCAAACTGCTGGATGGTGGTGTTTGTACATCGGGGGGAAGCAGGCTCAGCTGTAATTCCATCTCCCGATGTCCCCGCCTTAGTTTCCCTCCAATGACCTCCAATATTCACAGAGGTAGTGGAAGATGCTAAATAGCATCCATTAAAACCAACAAGAGAGGAACACAGGAGGGGAGAAGAATTTGTCTGATCTGATGGAGCCAAACGAGGTGATAAATGATTTCATGTAAAGGCATTTTGGCTATTGGGTATGGGGTATGGATTATGGGGCATTGGGTATGGGGTAGGGATATGGGGCATTGGGTATGGGGTATGGGATATGGAGCATTGGGTATGGGGTATGGGATATGGGGCATTGGGTATGGGGTATGGGATATGGGGCATTGGGTATAGGGTATGGGATATGGGGTATTGGGTATGGGGTATGGGATATGGGGCATTGGGTATGGGGGATGGGATATGGGGTATTGGGTATTGGGTATGGGATATGGGGTATTGGGTATGGTGTATGGGCTATGGGGTATGGGATATGGGGTATGGGGTATGGGATATGGGGTATTGGGTATGGGGTATGGGGTATGGAATATGGGGTATTTGGTATGGGGTAAGGCATATTGGGCATGGGATATGGAATATGGGGTATTGAATATGGGGTAAGGCATATTGGGTGTGAGGTATGGGATATGGGGTATTGGGTATGGGGTAGGGCGTATTGGGTATGGGTTATGGGATATTGGGTATTGGGTATGGCGTATGGAGTATGTGTGGAGGTGGGGGGGTTCTGGAAAGGGGATATGTAGGCTTACAAAACAAAAGCATATGACAGTCTTGCAGGGCAGCTTTTAGGTGATGATACCCAATGATAGCAAATAGGATCAAAGAGGGAAAAATGGTAAAAAGGCAAAATGAATGGCCCTTTACTTAAATGCACATAATATTCAGAACAAAATAAATGAATTAATGGCACATATAGCATATAGAGGTTAATGTGTATGATCTTATAGCCATTACAGAGATGTGGTTACAAGGAGATCAAAGCTGGTAATTAAATATTCAGGGGTATGTGACTTTTCGAAAGAACAGGCAGTAGGAAAGGGTGGTGGGGTAGCTTTGTTAGTACGAGATGGAATAAGTAGGATAGCAAGAAATGATCTTGGATCAGAAGGTGTAGAATCCATATGGGTGGGGATAAGAAATAACAAGGGGAAGAAGATACTCATGGGAGTAGTCTATAGGCCCCCTAACAGTAGCTATTCTGTAGGATGGAGAATAAATCAGGAAATAATGAAGGTATGTAAAAAAAAAAGGCAGTACATTAATCATGGGTGATTTTAATCTTCATGTATATTGGGAAAATCAAATTGGCAGAGGTAGCCACGAACAAGAATTTACAGAGTGTATTCGGAACAGTTTCCGAGAACAATATGTTGCAAATCCAACCAGGGATTAGGCTATTTTGGATCCAGTAATGTTAATGAGGCAGGTCTAATAAATGATCTCAGAGTGAAGGGTCCCCTAGGAAACAGTGACCATAACATGGTTGAATTTAGCATTCATTTGAGAGTGAGAAACGGGTTGGAAACAACTGTGCTAAACTTAAATAAGGGTAATTATAAAGGAATGATGGCAAAGTTGGTGGGAGGGGACTGGGAAAGGAGTTTAGCAGAAAAAAATGGTTGATGAACAATGGCAGACATTTAAGAAAATAGTTCATCACTCTCAACAAAGATATATCCCAGTGAGGAAGAAGGATTGTAGGAAGGGGATTAACCAACCATGGTTAACCAAGGAATTTAAGGTCAGTATGAGATTGAAAGGAAAACATACAATGTGGCAAGGATTAGTGCTATGCCAGAGAAATGGAAAAGTTTTAAAAACCAACAAAAGATGACCAAAAAAATAAAGAGGGAGAAAATAAACTTTGAGGGTAAGCTAGCAAGTAATATAAAAACTGACAGTAAGAGCTTCTTTAAATATATTAAAAGGAAGAGAGAGGCCAAAGTGAACATAGGCCTCTTAGAGAATGAGGCTGGGAAAATAATAATGGGGAACCAGGAAATGGCAGAGGAGTTGAATAAATACTTTGCTTCAGTCTTCACGATAGACGATACTAACAGCATTCCAAAAATACTAAATAATCAAGGGGCAAAAGGGGAGGAAATAAAGACAACAACTATCACTAGAGAAAAAGTACTAGGGAAACTAATAGGGCTAAAGGCCGATAAGTCCCCTGGACCTGAGGGGCTGCATCCTAGGATATTAAAGGAAGTAGTTACAGAGATAGTGGATGCACTGGTAGTAATCTTCCAAGAATCCTTAGATTCTGGAAAAGTCCCAGAGGATTGAAGAACGGCCAATTTAACACCCTTATTCAAAAACGGTGGGAGATAAAACCAGGTAACTATAGGCCAGTTTGCTCAACATCTGTCATTGGGAAAAGGTTAGAGTCTATTATAAAGGATGTGAAGCAGAGCATTTAGAATTACATAATCTAATCAAGCAGAGTCAGCATGGCTTCATGAAGGGGAAATCATGCCTAACAAATTTATTAGAATTCTTTGACGAGGTAACAAGCAGGATAGATAAAGGGGAACGAGTAGATGTGATTTATTTGGGTTTCCAAAAGGTGGTCGATAAGGTACTACACATAAGGCTACCTAATAAGATAAGAGCCCATGGTGTTGGAGGTAATATGTTAGCGTGAACAGAGGATTGGCTAACTAATAGAAGACAGAGAGTTGGGATAAGTGGGGCATTTTCAGGATGGCAACCTGTAACTAGTGGAGTGCCGCAGGGATCAGTGCTGGGGCCACAATTATTTACAATATATATTAATGACTTGGATGAGGGAAGTGAATGTACTATCGCCAAGTTTGCGGATGACACAAAAATAGGTGGGAAGGCAAGTGCTGAGGATGACACAAAGAGTCTACAGAGGGATATAGACAGGTTAAGTGAGTGGGCAAAAACTTGGCAGATGGAATATAATGTAGGAAAATATGAGGTTATGCACTTTGGCAAGAAGAATAGAAGAGCTGAATATTATTTAAATGGAGAAAGACTGCAGAAAGCTGCAGCACAGAGGGATTTGGGAATCCTTGTGCATGAATCCCTTTAGGATTCATGCACAAAGGGGATGTGATGGCATAGTGGTATCGTCACAGAACTAGTAACCCAGAGACCCAGGGTAATGCTGGGTTTGAAACCCACCATGGCAGGTGGTGGAGTTTGAATTTAATAAAAATCAGGAATTAAAAGTCTGATGATGGTGATCATGAAACTATTGTCGATTGTTGTAAAAACCCATCTGGTTCACTAATGTCCTTTAGGGAAGGGAATCTGTCATCCTTACCTGGTCTGGCCACATCCACAGCAATATGGTTGACTCTTAAATGCCCTCTGAACAAAGGCAACTAGGGATGGGTGATAAATGCTGGCCTGGCCAGCAATACTCACATCCCATGAATGAATAATAAAAAAAAAGTTCAGCAGGAAATAGGGAAGGCAAATGGAATGTTGGCCTTTATTTCAAAGGGAATGGAGTATAAAAATAGGGAAGTCTTGCTAAAACTACACAAAGCACTAGTTAGAACACACGTAGAATACTGTGAACAATTTTGGTTCCCTTATCTAAGGAAAGATATACTGGCATTGGAGGCAGTTCAGAGAAGGTTCACTAGGTTGATCCTGGGTATGGAGGGATTTTCTTATGAGGAGAGGTTGAGTAGGTTGGGCCTGTACTCACTGGAGTTTAGAAGAATGAGAGACCTTATTAAAACATATAAGATCCTTAGGTGGTTTGACAGGGTAGATGCTGAGAGGTTATTTCCCTTTGTGGGAGAGTCTAGGACCAGAGGGGCATAGTCTCAGAGTAAGGGGGGCCCATTTAAGACGGAGATGAGGAGGAATTTCTTCTCTCTGAGGGTAGTAAATCTGTGGAATTCTTTACTGCAGAGGGCTGTAGATGCTGGGTCATTAAGTATATTCAAGGCTGAGATAGACAGATTTTTAATCAGTAAGGGAATCAAGAGTTATGGGGAAAAGGCAGGAAAGTGGAGTTGAAGATTATCAGATCAGCCATGATCTCATTGAATGGCGGAGCAGACTCAATGGGTCGAATGGCCTATTTCTGCTCCTACGTCTTATGGTCTTAAGATCTTATGGTATATGGTATTGTGTATGGGGTATGGGTTAAGGTGTATTGGGTAGGGGGCATTGGGTATGGGATAAGGTGTATTGGTTATTGCAAGTGGGGTATTGGGTATGGGATATTAAGTATTGGGTATGGGGTATTGGATATTGGGTATGGTGGTATTGGGCATGGCGTATTGGGTATGGGGTAAGGCATATTGGGTTACTGAGCAACGACGAACAAACTAACCAGAAAAGTAAAATTCCCCATGACCCAATCCCTCTGCCACTCAAGGCTGATGGGTGGACTAATTTCTCTCAACAATGCTGTGACTGAAAGGTTCACAAATGATAAATTGTGGACTTCTTCCTTCCAATAACTCGTGGTTGAATGCAATTGTTCAGTCACCAGCAGCCTATCGTCATCTCATTTATATTTGAAAAAGCGCATCATTGACTAGGCCAGCATTTATTGCCCATCCCTAGTTGCCCTTGAGAAGGTGGTGGTGAGCTGCCTTCTTGAACCGCTGCAGTCCATGTGGTGTAGGTACACCCACAGTGCTGTTAGGGAGGGAGTTCCAGGATTTTGACCCAGTGACAGTGAAGGAACGATGATATATTTCCAAGTCAAGATGGTGAGTGACTTGGAGGTGAACTTCTAGGCGTTGGTGTTCCCATCTATCTGCTGCCCTTGTCCTTCTAGATGGTAGCGATTGTGGGTTTGGAAGGTGCTGTCTAAGGAGCCTTGGTGAATTCCTGCAGTGCATCTTGAAGATGGTACACACGCTGCTACTGTGTGTCAGTGGTGGAGGGAGTGAATAATGAGTCTAGCAGTAAGAGTATTGTTAAGTGAACTATTTTGGTCTGGATACTTTCGAACATCTCCCATCCAGGCAAGTGGAGAGTATTCCATCACACTCCTGACTTGTTCGCTGTAGGTAATGGACAGGCTTTGGGGAGTCAGGAGGTAAGTTACTCACTGCCTCTGACCTGCCCTGAGAGGATGTGGAATTTCACAGCTGAAGAGGTGTTGAGGCTCACTTCAAAAGGAGACACTTGAAAGAAAATGCAAAAGGCTGAACTTTAATCTCCTGTGTTTGTGAAGACAATGGAGACTGTTTCCTACATCTCATCAGATATCCAAAAACCCATCTCCTGTTGATTTTTATCTCTGAATGTGTAAAAACTGTAGATGCAAGACATGCCTATTTCCCCCCTTCCAGGAATACACAGAGAAAAATCAGGTTGAAAACCAAAGGTTGAGAATAACAGAAGCAAGAAGCAACACCAGTCTAAATCACCCCTGCAAAGACAAGTAGGCGATCTCTCCATCTCTCTCTCTCTCTCTTTTCTTTCTCTCTCTCTCTCTCTTGCTGGAGGCGAGTTGTCTAGCCGGCAGACAGCAAGCAGAAAGAAACAGGACAGACTCCTCAGTTACCTCTGCAGAGACAAGCAGATCATCTCTGCCTCTGGAAACAAGTGTCTCCAATGGACTGCGACACTGCTAAAGTCAGCTCCAAAGTCTACCGGAATCATTTAACTTAACGGCCACAATGTGGACTGCTGGGGAGGTAATTCCCTGGATTGGAGATGTCCTGCTTTTTGTGGACAGGACATAGCTGGGTAATTTTCCACATTGGCTATTTCTGGAGCACA
Organism: Isurus oxyrinchus; assembly: GCA_026770705.1. Taxonomy (NCBI): domain Eukaryota; kingdom Metazoa; phylum Chordata; class Chondrichthyes; order Lamniformes; family Lamnidae; genus Isurus; species Isurus oxyrinchus. The sequence goes on from JANJGN010000018.1 coordinate 112,806,558, forward strand.
AGTCTTCAGCACAATTGCCGGAATATTGTCAGGGCCCATAGCCTTTGCAGTATCCAGTGTCTACAGCTGTATCTTGATATCACATGGAGTGATTCAAATTGGCTGGAGACTGGCATCTGTGATGCTGGGGACCTCCGGAGGAGGCCGGATTGGATCATCCACTCGGCACTTCTGGTTGAAGATTGTAGCAAATGCTTCAGCCTTATCTTTTACACTGATGTGCTGGGCTCCCCCATCATTGAGGATGGGGATAGTTGTGAAGCCTCCTCCTTTGATTAGTTGTTTATTTGTCCACCACCATTCACAACTAGATGTTCATTTCCCCTTTTCACCTCTGCATTATTTATAGTTTGTCTACCTGATTGTATTTTTGCACCCGAGAGAGGTGAGTTTAATGTGACGTGCAGCATTCCATCTGCCTGCTTGGGTGATGTAAAAGGTCGTAAGGCACTATGTCAAAGGAGAGCAGAGGAGTTCTCCCCAGTGTCCTCCCTTAATCAACATCACAAGAAACGGATTACCTGGTCTTTATCACATTGCTGTTTGTGGGATCTTGTTGTGCACAAATTGTTTACTACGTTACAACAGTGACAACACCAATAAAAAACTTCATTGGCTGGAAAACACTTTGAGACACCCAATGGTCATGAAAGACACCATGGAAATGCAAGTCTTCCTTTTCTTTTGACTGATTGTGCCTGGGGTGACTCAATAGAAACAGAATGAAAGCATGCTCTTGCAGATCTGTTCAGTTCCACATTGAATCACTGGCCTCACAGTTCCAAAGGCTCACTGGGATATTGCAGTGAATTGATGGATTGGCAGCAGGGTAATCGAGACTCAGGCTTGAAGGGATAAACAAGGAGCTGCATTGATAGCAGCCAAAATCCAAAGGACACACTGTGTTCCTGGGTGTGTAAGATCAGAACCAGGGTTAAGATCTAGAATGTCACTCCAATTTCGAGGAAATTTCATCTGTCAGTAGTGAATTCAGAACAAACTCCCTGCAAAAGCAGTTAAGGGAGAGATAAGAGAGTTAATTACTGCAGAAGGGAGCTGGATGTGTTCTGTCGAAGGGTCATGAGGACTCGAAACGTCAACTCTTTTCTTCTCCGCCGATGCTGCCGGACCTGCTGAGTTTTTCCAGGTAATTCTGATTTTGAGCTGGATGTGTATTTGATTGTAGAATAGGATTGGCACTCACAAGGCAGGTACAGACTAAAGTGATGCCATTGAAGGAAACACTGAAGGCAGAACTGTCCATTGCTGTTTGTGGTGGTATCACAGCAGGAGGGAATGGAAGATATCAGGAGATCGCAGAGATCGGTTTCACTCCGTTACAAAGCCAGTTTGTGATCATTCACTCTGCCTGTCTATGGCAGGACCGTGTTTCCCACCTACATACGTCAGGAACCTAATTTCAATAATTAACACCTCATTATACGCCCTGCTCGCGTGAATCATCCCCCCACACTGCATCATCCGGGCACATCAGTGTGATTGAAATCTTTCACAACTGTATATAAAGCGACGTGCAGTGGGTGAGCTGCACTTTGCTCGGGATTTCGAGGTCTGTTTGCCTACCTTGCTTCCGGCAGCACTCGCGGTATCAGCGCCAGGTTCACAGACAGCATCACATCACTGTTAGGGGGGCTCACGGGCAGGTCTCTACCTACCAGACCAGCCGTAAGGATGGGGGCGGCTTTTCAATGGCTGCAGGGCTAGGCCTTGCTTGGGGAAGTGGGGGGAAAGTGGCCTCAGGACAGGGAGGAGGCTGCAGGGTGAGGGCTGTACTAGGGAAGGAGGGTATCTCAGGGTGTGTGTGGGGGCACGTTTTGACCTGTGCAAGTGGCCTCAAGAGGGTGAGGGCTGAGGAGGAAGTCTCCAGAGGAGATGAGGCCAGATGGAGATGTGAGGGCGTGTGTGTGAGAGAGTGAGTGGTGGTGTCCCTTGAGCTGGCAGTGAGTGAGATGCCAGTGAATGTGTGATGGGTTTGAGTGTGAGTTTAGAGTGATGAGATGGTTGCCTTACCCCTGGCTGTATGGATGAGATCATTCATCCTCTACCAGCACTGGATGGCCAATCTCTTCTGTTCTGCATTGACACTGACCACCACTGCCATCACCTACCAAGCCAGAGCGGTGAGATTTCTGGACCTCCTATGGCCAGAGTGCGGGTGGAGGACATCACCGGGAGCCTCCAAAAGGCATTCCAGAGGCAGGTCACTGAACTCTTCTTGGTTTTCGGGGCCATGTCTTCACTGGAGCAGTCCGTTCTTGCAAGAATTGACAACAGTGTGCACAGCTACAGTTTAAATATGGAGTGAGGAAACGGTGAGTTAACAGCACCCGTCAGTGAGACAGGGTGTTACCTGTCGCTGCATAATTAATGAGGTGGAAAGCGAATGTACAAACCCACCCCTGCAGCTGGCAGGTAGAATGACTCTTCACGCCCGCTACTGCACTTAGTACAAACCTGGGACCATTCCACCCAGAGTCTTAACTGTGTGCAATCGCGTAAAATGGAAGAGATTGAATTCGCAGCTGTTCTTGTCCATAAATGTCCTTCAGTAAAGATCTTGCTGTCTCCTCCCCATTTCCATGGTCCAATTTGTATACTCAGATAGACAGTCAGATAGACAGGCTGACTGGGCAGTCAGTCCCCAGGATTACATTAAATGCCCAGGAAACAAGGTGGAAACGAGGTGGAAGTCATCGAGATCAGAAGCAGCAGCAAGTGCCAGAACTCACTCAACAACGCCACATACATCAGGCCTTTAAAAACTGAGCTAATCCAGACTTGCACTGGGAGTGTCTACTCTGCTTAGTGGTTTCATTACACTCCCACCACTGGTCACCTGACATGTCCATCCTCACAGTCCCAGTCTTTCCACAGCCAATTGGAAAGCGAGCAGACATTTATCCAACTGAAATGTTCTCCAGTCAGTCAAATAAACTTTAATTTCCCTGGTTTGCTTAAAGCAGTGTTCCAGAGACTCATGGAGGACTGACAGTCCCAGTGCTTTAATCACACCTAAAGGACCATAAGATCTCTGAGCTCCTCTTCTGCCGCTCTCTTAAACATCCCCAGTCTTAATTCCTCCATCATTGGCGGCTGCACCTTCAGCTGCCTAGGCCCCAAGCTCTGCAATTCCTTCCTTAAACATCTCCACCTCGCATTGTTCCTTTCATATTTACCCCTTTGCCATGCTGCTGGTCACATGCCCTAATATCGCCCTATTTTGCCCAGTGTTATATTTTGTTTTATAAATTCCTGTGAAGCACCTTGGGACATTTTACTACATTCAGGGTGCTCTGGAGAAATAGGTTGTTGTTGTGAGTTGGGGGTTTGAGTGAATAGAAAAGGGAGATTGACATCTTACAGCTGAAATGACAGAGGTAAGTAATATACTAAAAACCGAGCGCTGGAAATACGCAACAGCTCCGGACCCAGGACCATCCAGAATGAAGGGAGGGAGGGCCAAAGAGCAAATCAATAAGATAGCGAGAGATTAAAATCAGGGGTTGCTCAAGAAGGCAAAGTTAGAGGAGCGCAGATAGCACAGAGGGTGTGGGGCTGAAGGAAGTTACACAGATAAGGAGGGACAAGGCAACGAAGGGATTTTAAAAAAAATGAAGGCAAAATAAATAATGATAATTGGAAGTTTAACCAACAGTCCAGAGATGGCTGACAGGTTTGAATGGCTGTTTGGACAGAGGCGCAGAATGCTGCACAGCACATTAAACCCACCTGAGTCTGGTGCTAAAGCACAATCAGATCGACAAGTGGTGAATAATATAGAAGTAAAACAGGGAACAAACACAGGTATCACTCAACACCCTCTGGAAACACACAGGTTCTTATAGAACTTTGCTCTATCATTCGGTCCCAGTGGAGAATTTAACTGTACTCAGTGATGTTAACAACAATCGACCAACTCATTTGTTTGATTCTGTATTTCTAAAATCAATGGGAGAAACCTCATTAGACAAGTGGAGCAATGTGTACCTCACACTGTGCATCTGATTCACTGGAGCGATCTCTGAAGCTGCAGAACATCTAAGTGACCCACAATGAGCCAGTGATTGTCATCGATTGCTGTATGTGTGGAAACTGAGAAAACATTCATTAGATATATCAAATTCGTAATTACTGACAGTTATTGTAGTCGTACACAGTGTGAGTTGTATAGGCTAGTTCTGACCCTTCATCGAGATCAGACAGACCAGTTCTGACCATGGTGTAGGTCTCATGCTGCAGTGGGTACTGTCCCTGCCACTGAGGCAGAAGCTCCAGATCCGAGCCCCACTCCAGGACTTGTCTGCCATGAAAGGTGTGTTAATAACACAGCCAAACAGGCTGAGTATCAGCCTGCAAATCCTTCCAACACACACCGGTTTCAGCAGTAAGAGCGGGAGAGATTCCTGGTCAGCCATGGTTGATACAGAGCGGCATCCTGCAAGTTCTACCCTCTGGTGACAGGCTGGAGTCCAGCTCCAGGAGAAACAGACCACAGAAAGAGCTGTAATCACCTGCTTTGTCTGCCGGATGCATCGCTAGAGATGAGAAGTGTCCTGAGTCTAAGAACGACTACCGTGAACATAATAGAACGCCAGTAAGCAGAATTCCAAACCTGGTCAGAGGTTTCTGGGTTTAGGTCCCATTTCCGAAATTGAAAGATAATCCAGACTGACACCCGATTGTCATTTGGTCAGTGCTGAGGGAGCGCCGCACAGTCAGAGGGTCAGTACTGAGGGAGTGCTGCACTGTCAGAGTGTCAGTATTGAGGGAGTGCTGCACTGTCATTGGGTCAGTACTGAGGGAGTGCTGCACTGTCAGAGGGTCAGTACTGAGGGAGTGCTGCACTGACATTGGGTCAGCACTGAGAGAGTGCTGCACTGTCATTGGGTCAGTACTGAGGGAGTGCTGCACTGTCATTGGGTCAGTACTGAGGGAGTGCTGCACTGTCAGAGGGTCAGTACTGAGGGAGTGCTGCACTGTCAGAGGGTCAGTACTGAGGGAGTGCTGCACTGTCAGAGGGTCAGTACTGAGGGAGTGCTGCACTGTCAGAGGGTCAGTACTGAGGGAGTGCTGCACTGTCAGAGGATCAGCACTGAGGGAGTGCCGCACTGCCTGAGATGTTGTCTTTTGGATGAGATGTTTCTGTACCTGCAACACATGGACAGAGCAGTTCAAGATAGTGGCTCACCACCACCTTCTCAAGGCAATTAGGGTTGAGCAACAAATATTGGTAAAGCTGACATCCCAGTAACAGATAAAATTAAAATAAGAACCACAAAACTCAGTTGGTTTAGTAAGCTGGTTGAGGCTGGGGAAGCTGCCATCTCTGTCAAGTCCGGACAAGCAGTGAGTGCTTTCTCACAAAGGCTGGATTGTTCCTCCCACCTCTCAATAACCAATCTCTTTGGGAAGGCCCAACACTAATCTCACAGGGCAACTCATTTATCCCAATACAGAGAGAGCACCGTTGGCAGGGAGCAGGTTCCAAAGAGAGATTATTGACAGCTTGAAAGAGAAATGTCAAACTATCGTATAACAGGACTTGCCAGGGCCCTGGGAAGGGAATCAATGTCCCTTGAAGGTGGGAGGTGAACAGTGGGGGATGTGGGACCTCATTATAATCAAACAGGGAGCTGATTGGGCGAATCTGACTTTCGGAGAAATGGAATGAGCAGCTATTGCTTGCTAATCTGCAGTTTATTGTCGATGGTTTTCCCGGTGGGTAAGAACGATGATTTGCAGACACGCAGTGCCGGGGCGGTGTGCTTTGATCATGTAGCCCACAGGAAACCCACCATCTGGCTGGTGATCCGGTGACAGGGAATGGACCCTCACCAGTTGGGGTTAATGTCGTGTCTGGCTGCATTTACCTGTTTTGTTGGTTTCCTTTAATTTTCTCTTCAGTTTGCAGTTTGCAGTTTGCAGTTTGCAGTGTGTTTTGTCTTCTTACCCATCTCACTTCTTTCCCATCATCTGTACCCGACCATCCTGCAGCTGAGATGAAGCCCACATCCCTCACCAGCCCGGCACAAGGTAAACACTTTCCCCAGCGCACAGCAACACCAGGATCCCATCAATGGGCAGCAGAGAACACCCCCCCCCCAAACCCAGACCGACCCCCCCCCCAAACCCAGACCGACCCCCCCCCAAACCCAGACCGACCCCCCCCCAAACCCAGACCGACCTCCCCCCAAACCCAGACCGACTCCCCCCCCAAACCCAGACCGACCCCCACAAACCCAGACCGACCCCCCCCCAAACCCAGACTGACCTTCCCCACAAACCCAGACCAACCCCCACAAACCCAGACCGACCCCCCCCAAACCCAGACCGACCCCCACAAACCCAGACCGACCCCCCCCCAAACCCAGACCGACCCCCACAAACCCAGACCGACCCCCACAAACCCAGACCGACCCCCCCAAACCCAGACCAACCCCCCCAAACCCAGACCGACTCCACCCTCAAACCCAGACCGACCCCCACAAACCCAGACCAACCCCCACAAACCCAGACCGACCCCCCCCCAAACCCAGACCGACCCCCACAAACCCAGACCGACCCCCCCAAACCCAGACCGACTCCACCCTCAAACCCAGACTGACCCCCCCAAACCCAGACCAACCCCCCCAAACCCAGACTGACCCCCCCAAACCCAGACCGACCCCCCCAAACCCAGACCGACCTCCCCCCAAACCCAGACTGACCCCCCCAAACCCAGACCGACCCCTCCAAAACCCAGACCGACCCCTCCCCCAAACCCAGATCAACCCCCCAAACCCAGACTGACCCCCCCCGTCAAACCCAGACCGACAGCCACATCCCTCCCCCCTCCTCCCTCCCCTTCCTCCTTCGTCCTCCCTCCAATACCTCCCTCCTCCCCTTTCCTCCCTCTTCCTCCCCTCCCTTCCCCCTCCTCACCCACCCTCTTCCTCCCTCCCCTTCCTCCCTCCCCTCCCTCTTCCTCCCTCTCTCTTCCTCCCTCCCCTCCCCTCCCTCTTGCTCCCTCCCCTCCCTCTTCCTCCCTCCCATTCCTCCCTCTTCCTACCTCCACTCCCTGCCTCTTCCTCCCTCCTCTGCTCATCCTCCTCCTCCCCTCCCCCAAGCTCCTCCCCGGTCCCCTCCCCTTCCCTTCTTCCTCTCCTTCCCTCCTTCATCATCCTACTCCCCTTCCCCTAACCTCCTCTTCCCTCCTCTTCTCCCCTACTCCCTTCCTCTCCGCTCCTCCTCTCCTCTCCTCCCCTCAAATTCCTCCCCACCCCCCTCCCCACTTCTCCCCTCCCTCTTCTCCCCTCCCCACTTCTGCCCCCCCCAACTTTTCCCCCTCCCCTTCTCCCGCTTCCCTCCTTCTTATCCCTCCTTCCCCCCAACTCCTTCCCTTCCTGACTCCCTTATCACTCCCTCCCTCTCCCTTACATCAGGGTCTGTACTCCAGCCCTGCTCTCTTGCACATCTCTGCAACCTCGGCTGGTCCATGGGAGTAGGGTGTCGGGCGTACGGTGGTGAGAGTAGGGAGTAGGGCAGTGGGTGTAGGGTGGGAGTAGGGATGCGAGAGTAGGGTGGGAGTAGGGTGGCGGGAGTAGGGTGGGAGTAGGGTGGGAGTAGGGTTGGAGTAGCGTGGTGGGAGTAGGGTGGGAGTAGGGGGGGCGGAAGTAGGGTTGGATTAGGGCGGGAGTAGGGTGGGAGTAGGGTGGCGGGAGTAGGGGGCGGGAGTAGGGTGGTGGGAGTAGGGTGGTGGGAGTAGGCTGGTGGGAGTAGGGTGGTGGGAGTAGGGTGGTGGGAGTAGGGGGTGGGAGTAGGGTGGTGGGAGTAGGGTGGGAGTAGGGTGGGCGTAGGGTGGTGGGAGTAGGATGGTGGGAGTAGGGTGGTGGGAGTAGGGTGGGAGTAGGGTGGGAGTAGGATATGGGAGTAGGGTGGGAGTAGGGTGGTGGGAGTAGGGTGAGAGTAGGGTGGTGGGAGTAGGGTGGTGGGAGTAGGCTGGTGGGAGTAGGGTGGTGGGAGTAGGGTGGTGGGAGTAGGGTGGGAGTAGGGTGGTGGGTGTAGGGTGGGAGTAGGGTGGTGGGAGTAGGGTAGTGTGAGTAGGGTGGGAGTAGGCTGGTGGGAGTAGTGTGGTGGGAGTAGGGTGGTGTGAGTAGGGTGGTGGGAGTAGGGTGGTGGGAGTAAGCTGGTGGGAGTAGGGTGGTGGGAGTAGGGTGGTGGGAGTAGGGTGGGAGTAGGGTGGTGGGAGTAGGGTGGTGGGAGTAAGCTGGTGGGAGTAGAGTGGTGGGAGTAGGGTGGTGGGAGTAGGGTGGTGGGAGTAGGGTGGTGTGAGTAGGGTGGTGGGAGTAAGCTGGTGGGAGTAGGGTGGTGGGAGTAGGGTGGGAGTAGGGTGGTGGGGGTAGGGTGGTGGGAGTAAGCTGGTGGGAGTAGGGTGGTGGGAGTAGGGTGGTGGGAGTAGAGTGGTGGGAGTAGGGTGGTGGGAGTAGGGTGGTGGGAGTAGGGTGGTGGGAGTAGGGTGGTGGGATGCCAGGCCGACAGTTAACCAAGATGTCAAACTGGGTTTCCAGTCAGAAGCAGTACCTTACGATGAGCCAGGGAGAAAACTGGCTACATAGAAAGCGATTGCTGATCCAATCTTCACTGTTTCCTGTGGAGGGTGGGAACAGTTTTGTCCCAATGATTGTTGGCCCTTTGATGAGTGCCTCTGGGTTGCTAGTTGAGTTGTGGAGCGGTTTCAATCTTGGTTGGTCCTGTGGTGTTTGTGCAGAAAGGTTTAAGTTGGTGATGTGGTCTCTGTGAAGAGATTGAAGATATTATATTATACAGCTTCCTGCAAAAATCCCCACTGCCCGGTAACCACTTATTTCCAGATGGGAACAGCAGTTAATTTTTCAAATGTTTCATTGCCTTTCAATATTTCATAACACTTGGTCCAACTCAACCTCATCATCACAAACATTCCTTAGGATCCTCTTCGGTCCCCAGCTCACTGCCCCATCACTCCCTTGTAGGAGGTCCCAGACTGAGCAAAGCAGCCCAGGATCCCTGGGGCAGGCTCTGATTGCTCTCTAACACACTGCCCATAGAGCAGGCACAGGGCAGTTCATTAACACCGCATTACAGCTTGCTCAGCAGTGTGAGACAGAGCCGTACTCGCAGGGAAAGAGTCCGAGTTAAACCACAGCTGGCCCTAGCCCATACTCCTGACAGATACACAGGATGTGGGCCGTGGTGATCAGTTAATCAAAACTTTGAGGCCTGCCAGAGTAAATGTGTGACCCTTACACCAGTGAGAGTCAGTGCGTACACATCTGGGCCGCAGCCACTGCACACATCTGTATCACACGGAGTGCACATCTCTATATAAATCAGTGTTGACATCTATGTCACACGTTGTGTAGTTATCTATACTGAAGTATACATATTGATGTAAGAAGCTGTCAGGCAATTAGCGATGGGCAATAGAAATGCTGCGTAGCCAGCGTACCTTCCATGGAAGAATAAAAAAAGGACATGTTAAAGACAATGGGCAGAATTTTCCGGGCTCCTTAGGGACAAGGTTTGGACGTAGGGAATGCTGGAAAAATAGGGAGGAATGGTGGGAGGACAGTTTTCCGATACATTCCTGCTGCCGGGAAACATTCTATGGAATGGAGGCGAGTAGCCAATTTAAATAATGAGGATCACAACTGGAGTTAGATCTTGGGCTGTGGAGCAGCCACGCAGCACATGTGGAGACCACCAGCTTAAACCTCCTTGGAAAAGGTGGGGGTTTCATCACCTTCCTGGGACCATGCTAACCCGGGCCCTCGAAAACACTGAATTACTTTTACCCGTCAATGAGATTCTCTGTTCAGAGGCATTCTCACATTCTCCACCTGCCTCAGCTCCCCAAATTTGACTGCAAAGGTTTCTGATTGGGCCACAAACAAGAGGAAGTGCCTTATCCTCTCTAATAGGCCCCCTCTAGACAGATAGCTCCAAGGGTCCATCCCCGGCATGTACGGGCCTGGGAACACCATTTGATCCCAATGTTGGGGTGTCGCCAAGCTCACAGGAAAATTCTGCCCACTGACTCTCACTGGGGTACGGGTCCCACACACACTGACTCTCACTGGGGTACGGGTCCCACACACATTGACTCTCACTGGGGTATGGGTCCCACACACACTGACTCTCACTGGGGTACGGGTCCCACACACACTGACTCTCACTGGGGTACGGGTCCCACACACACTGACTCTCACTGGGGTACGGGTCCCACACACACACTGACTCTCACTGGGGTACGTGTCCCACACACACTGACTCTCACTGGGGTACGGGTCCCACACACACTGACTCTCACCGGGGTACGGGTCCCACACACACTGACTCTCACCGGGGTACGGGTCCCACACACACTGACTCTCACTGAGGTATGGGTCCCACACACACTGACTCTCATTGGGGTACGGGTCCCACACACACTGACTCTCACTGGGGTACGGTCCCACACACACTGACTCTCATTGGGGTACGGGTCCCACACACACTGACTCTCACTGGGGTACGGGTCCCACACACACTGACTCTCATTGGGCTACGGGTCCCACACACACTGACTCTCACTAGGATACAGGTCCCACACACACACACTGACTCTCACTGGGGTACGGGTCCCACACACACTGACTCTCACGGGGGTACGGGTCCCACACACACTGACTCTCACGGGGGTACGGGTCCCACACACACTGACTCTCACTGGGGTACGGATCCCACACACACTGACTCTCACTGGGGTACGGGTCCCACACACACTGACTCTCACCGGGGTACGGGTCCCACACACACTGACTCTCAGCGGGGTACGGGTCCCACACACACTGACTGTCACTGGGGTACGGGTCCCACACACACTGACTCTCACTGGGGTACGGGTCCCACACACACTGACTCTCACTGGGGTACGGGTCCCACACACACTGACTCTCACTGGGGTATGGGTCCTACACACACTGACTCTCACTGGGGTACAGGTCCCACACACACTGAATCTCACTGGGGTACGGGTCCCGCACACACTGACTCTCACTGGGGTACGGGTCCCACACACACTGACTCTCACTGGGGTATGGGTCCCACACACACTGACTCTCACTGGGGTATGGGTCCCACACACTCTGAATCTCACTGGGGTACGTGTCCCACACACACACTGACTCTCACTGGAGTACGCGTCCCATGCACACTGAGTGGGGTACAGCAGGTATATACGCTGAGCGGGGTACAGCAGGTGTGTACGCACTGAGTGGGGTACAGCAGGTGTGTACACTGAGCGGGGTACAGCAGGTGTGTACACTGAGCAGGGTACAGCAGGTATGTACGCTGAGCGGGGTACAGCAGGTGTGTACACTGAGCGGGGTACAGCAGGTGTGTACGCTGAGCGGGGTACAGCAGGTGTGTACACTGAGCGGGGTACAGCAGGTATGTACGCTGAGCGGGGTACAGCAGATGTGTACACTGAGTGGGGTACAGCAGGTGTGTACACTGAGCGGGGTACAGCAGGTGTGTACACTGAGCGGGGTACAGCAGGTGTGTACACTGAGCGGGGTACAGCAGGAGTGTACACTCAGCGGGGTACTGCAGGTGTGTACACTGAGCGGGGTACAGCAGGTGTGTACGCACTGTGCGGGGTACAGCAGGTGTGTACGTTTGTCGATGGAGCCTTGTGCAAAGTTCGGTTCGAATGAGTAAAATTTGCAGAAATGAAGTTCTTTTCAGGGTAGGTAACAAATTTACTTCAATTATGTTTTTTAACTAAATTGAAATCTGCTGGTTTTAATTTCTCTTTCATTGCATGTGTATTTAGTTCTGTCTGAGAGAACATGTCAGATTAGAGTTTGTTATGACTGAGAGAAATGCTGAACACATTTAAACAGGCACCAGAAACGATTCTACATCCCCAACAACTGATTCCCGGGGGGATCAATTTGACAAACGTCCTGTTTAGTGAGTTTGAGGGTGGAGCCATAGATAGGGCTGGCATTTAAACCCCAGAACGCAAGCTCATTGACACGATTGGGAGGAACTCAGAGTACTTCATTTAAAGATTCCAATCATCTCTATATCTCAGGGAAGAGGTTTCATGTCAGAGATTCTTCACCAGTATTGAAGCTCATGGAACTGAAGGCAATTTCTTGACCTGGTTAGTACATTGGTTTGCTGGTAGGAGGCGGAGAGTGGGTTAATGGGTATATACTCAAATAACAATGTCCCACAGCCATGGTTGAATTTCCATAAAGGCACTCTGCATTCCTGCTGATAAAACTACTGGATGTTAATAAGAAAGATCCTGCTGTGTGACTACTTGACCTGCCCAGGAGCCCTGCTGGAGCTTCAACTATTTAGTACATTTGTGAATGAATTAGCTGACACAACTGAGAACTGTATATCCAAGTTTACCACTGACACAAAGAAGCTTGAGGAGAAATTGTGTAAACCAGGCCCGTATTGCCTGGAATACAGAAGGTTATGGGGTGATTTGATTGAAGCTTTCAGGATTTGGATTGAATCATACACTAGGGAGAGAGAAAGCTTTCCCATCGGTGGGGGAGTTGGGGACAATGGGCCTTAAAAGCCAGGTCATTCAGGAGAGAAGTTAGCAAACATTTCTTAACAGAAAGGTTGGTAGAAGTGTGGTACTCTCTCCGTAATAAGAAGTAGATGCTAGCTCAGTTAACGATGTTAAATCTGAAATTGAAACTGATTCCTGGGATGGTGGGACTGACATATGAGGAGAGATTGAGTCGATTAGGATTATATTCGCTGGAGTTCAGAAGAATAAGGGGGCAATTTCACAGAAACCTATAAAATTCTAACAGGACTAGACAGGGTAGATGCCGGAAGGATGTTCCCGATGGTGGGGGAGTCTAGAACCAGGGGTCACAGTCTGAGGATACGGGGTAGACCATTTAGGACTGAGATGAGGAGAAATTTCTTCACCCAGAGAGTGGTGAGCCTGTGGAATTCATTACCACAGAAAGTAGTTGAGACCAAAACATTGTATGTTTTCAAGAAGGAGTTAGATATAGCTCTTGGGGCGAAAGGGATCAAAGGGTATGGGGAGAAAGCGGGAGCAGGCTATTGAGTTGGATGATCAGCCATGATCATAATGAATGGCGGAGCAGGCTCGAAGGGCTGAATGGCCTATTCCTGCTCCTAGTTTCTATGTTTCTATGGAAGACCTTTGCTTGACATGGATTTAGAAAGGAAACAGCCAAGGCAGATGAATGGAGTTGAAAACAAAGAAAACTGCGGATGCTGGAAGTCCAAAACAAAAACAGAATTACCTGGAAAAACTCAGCAGGTCTGGCAGCATCGGCGGAGAAGAAAAGAGTTGACGTTTCGAGTCCTCATGACCCTTCGACAGAACTGTCGAAGGGTCATGAGGACTCGAAACGTCAACTCTTTTCTTCTCCGCCGATGCTGCCAGACCTGCTGAGTTTTTCCAGGTAATTCTGTTTTTGCAGATGAATGGAGGTTGGTTATCGATCAGCCATAGTTATGTTGAATGGCAGAACAGGCTGAATGGGCTGAATGGCCTGCTCCTGTTCCCAGTGCTTCCCCAGGTGCCTGATTACCCAGAATAGGTTTTTGGTACAAGAACAGAAAATACTGGAAAAACTCAGCTGGTTCAACAGCATCTGTGGAGAGAAAAAAACAGAGTTAATGTTTCGAGTCCTTATGACTCTTCAGAGCTAAAGAGAAGCAAAAATGTGATGAAATTTATATTGTTTAAGGGGGGGTGGAGCAGGTGGAGCTGGATAGAAAGCCAGTGTTAGGTGGGGTCAAAGGAGAGATTGACAAAGGTGTCATGGACAAAAGGACAAAGGGGTGTTAATGGTGGTGGTAAAGGGGGTGTTAATGCTGTTAGTAAAGGAGGTGTTAATGGTGGTGGTAAAGGGGGTGTTAATGCTGTTAGTAAAGGGGGTGTTAATGCTGTTAGTAAAGGAGGTGTTAATGGTGGTGGTAAAGGGGGTGTTAATGGTGGTGGTAAAGGGGGTGTTAATGCTGTTAGTAAAGGGGGTGTTAATGGTGGTGGTAAAGGCTAAAGGAGGTGCTGATGGTGGCATTAAGGCCAGAAAGGAGAATGTGATAATAGCAGGACCAGAGTAAGCACTCTGGAAAGAACAGCATCAACAAGTGACCGATGGCCCTTGTGGGGGTGGGGTGGGGGGGAGGGGACGGTGGTGAGAAAAAAGATTGAAAATAGGAAAAAAGTTGGGGATAAAACAATGAATAAAAATGAAAATAAATAAAAATAAGTGGATAAAAAATTAAAATTAAAAATGAAAAAATAAAAATTAAGAAATGATGAAAATTGAAAAAATGAGATAAAAAGGGGGTGGGGATGGAGGAGAGAGTTCATGGTCTGAAGTTGTTGAACTCGATATTCAGTCCGGAAGGCTGTAAAGTGCCTAGTCGGGAGATGAGGTGCCGTTCCTCCAGTTTGTGTCAGGCTTCACTGGAACAGTTTTTGGTATTTTGGTATTTTATTCAAGAAACATGTTCACAGCACAAAGGCTAAATCACAGAGTAGCTGAAACTTCATATATAGACTAAATAATCAGGTTAAAACATTCAACAGTCATGTAGCAATAAAAATAGATAACAAAATTCAGCAGGATATTAAAAGAAAGGTAATGTGAACTTAAAAATATATTAAAACTGCAACCCAATACATCGTCTCTATATTACAGGCACTGAAGGACATATAAATTTCATCATTGAAGTATGTCATTGAGGCTGGTATGCATTAACAGGCTGCTAAAGCTAGAATGAAAGGTTTCGGAGCTGGCTTCACACTGGCCTGGCCGAATTGTTTGGGTTTGTGACCTAAACGTTTGCTCACAGTGGAATCATTATAAGGAGGGAAACTGGCTCTATGGTAAGATCAGGAATTGGGGATAACTTCATGACCTGGTTTAAAAAATAGTTGACCACAGGACATAGGAGCAGAAGTAGGCCATTAGGCCCATCGAGTCTGCTCTCCCATTCTATGAGATCATGGCTGATCTGATAATCCTCAACTCCACTTTCCTGCCTTGTCCCCATAACCCTTGATTTCCTTACTGATTAAAGACCTGTCTATCTCAGCCTTGAATATACTTAACAACCCAGCCTCTACAGCCCTCTGCAGTAAAGAATTCCACAGATTCAATACCCTCTGAGAGAAGAAATTCCTCCTCATCTCTGTTTTAAATGGGTGACCCCTTACTCTGAGACTATACCCTCTGGTCCTAGACTCTCCCACAAGGGGAAACAACCTCTCAACATCTACCCTGTCAAGCCCCCTAAGAATCTTATATGTTCAATAAAGTCACCTCCCATTCTTCTAAACTCCAATGAGTACAGGCCCAACCTCTCCTCATAAGAAAATCCCTCTATACTTGGGATCAACCCAGTGAACCTTCTGTGGACTGCCTCCAATGCCAGTATATCTTTCCTTAGATAAGGGGACCAAAACTGTTCACAGTATTCTAGGTGTGGTCTAGCTGGTGCCTTGTATAGTTTTAGCAAGACTTCCCTAATTTTATACTCCATTCCCTTTAAAATAAAATTCAACATTTCATTTGCCTTCCCCATTACCTGCTGAACTTGTATGCTAGCTTTTTGGGATTCATGCATAAGGACCCTAAATCCTCTGTGCTGCAGCTTTCTGCAGTCTTTCTCCATTTAAATAATGTTAAACTCCTCTATTCTTCCTGCCACATTATATTCCATCTGCCACGTTTTTGACTACTCACTTAACCTGTCTATATCCCTCTGTGGACTCTTTGTGTCATCCTCAGCTCTTGCCTTCCCACCTATTTTTGTGTCATCTGCAAACTTGGCGATAGTACATTCACTTCCTTCATCCAAGTCATTAACATATATTGTAAATAATTGTGGCCCCAGCACTGATCCCTGTGGCTCTCCACTAGTTACAGGTTTCCATCCTGAAAATGCCCCACTTGTCCCAACCCTGTCTTCTATTAGTTAGCCAATCCTCTGTTCATGCTAATATACTACCCCCAACACCATGGGCTCTTATTTTATTAATTAGCCTTATGTGTGATACCTTATCAAACGTCTTTTGGAAATCCAAATATATTACACCTACTGGTTCCCCTTTATCTATCCTGCTTGTTACCTCCTCAAAGAATTCTAATTAATTTGTCAGGTATGATTTCCCCTTCATGAAGCCATGCTGACTCTGCTTGATTAGATTGTGCATTTCTAAATGCTCTGCTGTTACATCCTTTATAATAGACTCTAACATTTGGCCAATGACAGATGTTAAGCTAACTGGCCTATAGTTACCTGTTTTTTTGTTTCCCTCTCTTTTTGAATAAGGGTGTTAAATTTTCAGTTTTCCAATCTCCTGGGACTTTTCCAGAATCTAGGGATTCTTGGAAGATTACTATCAGTGCATCCACTATCTCTGTAGCTGCTTCCTTTAATATCCTAGGATGCAACCCATCAGGTCCAGGGGACTTATCGGCCTTTAGCCCTATTAGTTTCCCTAGTACTTTTTCTCTAGTGATACTTATTGTATTTATTTCCTTCCCCACCCCCCTTTTTGCCCCTTGATTATTTAGTATTTTTGGAATGCTATTAGTGTCTTCTACCCTGAAGACTGAAGCAAAGTACTTATTCAACTCCTCCTTTTTCCTGCTTCCCCCATTATTATTTCCCCAGCCACGTTCTCTAAGGGGCCTATGTTCACTTTGGCCTCTCTCTTCCTTTTTATATATTTGAAGCTCTTACTGTCCATTTTTATATTACTTGCTAGTTTACCCTCAAAGTTTATTTTCTCCTTTTTTATTTTTATTTTTTGGTCATCTACTGTTGGTTTTTAAAACTTTCCCAATCCTCTGGCTTACCACCAATCTTTGCCACAGTATATGTTTTTTATTTCAATTTGATACTGTTCTTAACTTCCTTGGTTAACCATGGTTGGTTTATCCCCTTCCTACAATCTTTCTTCCTTACTGGGATATATCTTTGTTGAGAGTGATGAACTATTTTCTTAAATGTCTGTCATTGTTCATCAACAGTCTCTTCTGCTAAACTCCTTTCCCAGTCCCCTCCAGCCAACTCTGCCCTCATTCCTTTGTAATTACCCTTATTTAAGTTTAGCACAGTTGTTTCTGACTCAAGTTGTTTCTCAGTTGTTTCTGACTCAAGTTTCTCACTCACAAACTGAATGCTAAATTCTACCATGTTGTGGTCACTGTTTCCTAGGGGATCTTTTACTCTGACATCATTTATTAAACCTGCCTCATTACACATTACCAGATATAAAATAGCCTGATCCCTGGTTGGATCCACAACATATTGTTCTAGGAAACTGTCCTGAATACATTCCATGAATTCTTGCTCGTGGCTACCTCTGCCAATTTGATTTTCCTAATTTACATGAAGAGTAAAGTCATCTATGATTATCTCCTGATTTATTCTCTGTCCTATAGTATAGCTACTGTTAGGGGGCCTATAGACAACTCCCACCAGTGTCTCCTTCTCCTTGTTATGTCTTATCTCCACCCATATTCCGAAGCAAGATATTTCTTGCTATCCTACTTATTCCATCTCGTACTAACAAAGCTACCCCACCACCCTTTCCTTACTGCCTATCCTTTTGAAAAGTCACATACCCCTGAATATTTAGTTTCTAGCTTTGATCTCCTTTTCACCATGTCTCTGTAATGACTATAAGATATACACATTGATCTCTATTTATGTTCTTAATTAATTTATTTTGTTCCAAATGCTATGTGCATTTAAGTAAAGAGCCATTAATTTAGCCTTTTTACCAGTTTTTTCTCCATTTGACCCTATTTGCTGCTGTTTTTTTATGTTTGTACACTCTGTCCCATCCTGTCACACTCTGGGTATCATTACCTAAACAGCTGCCCTGCGATGATGCCATATTCTTTTCCTTTGTAAGCCTATGTATCCCCTCTCCAGAACCCTCCCTGCCCCTCTCTATTTAGTTTAAAGCCTTCTCTACAGCCCTAGTTATTCGATTCACCAGGACACTGGTCCCAGGACGATTCAAGTGAAGCCCCTCCCAGCGGTACAGCTCCCTTCTACCCCAGTACTGGTGCCAGTGCCCCATGAACTGAAACCCATTCCTCCCACACCAATCTCTGAGAGGATGAAGGGTTTGATTGGGATGTGAGAAGTGACACTCCCCACTGATATGTTTCAGAATCTCTCCCTTATCAATAACATGGACAAAGGAATAGGAAGTTGCATATCTGAGTTTGTTGATGGATGACACTCAGTTAGGAGGCACAGTGAATTATGTAGATGGAAGCAGGAAGTTACAAAGGGACATTGACAGATGAAATGAGTGGGTAAAATCCTGGCAGATGAATTTAAGGTGGGCAAATGTGAGGTCATCTAATTTCCACCAAGAAAGACAAATTAGACAAAAAGACAAAATGTTTTTAACAGTGAGAGACTGGGAATTGTAGAGGAGCAAAGGAATATGAGAGTCTAGGTTCACAAATCATTAAAAGCTAGGGCACAAATACAAAAAGTAATCAAAATGGCTACTGGAACATTAGCCTTTATCTGGAGGGTTGGAACACAGAGGAGATTGTTGTGTTTCAGGTGTACGGAGCTCTGCTTAGACTGCACCGGGAGTGACTGTGTTCAATTCTGGGAGTCAGACCCCAGCAAACTGATGGAGGGGGTTCAGTGCAGATTAGCAGATTTTTACCAGAATTTAGAAGGGGTTAGTTTGTGAGGACATGTTTGCATGATTAGTTTTTAAATCTTGAAAAATGCTGGAGAGCTATCACTATCTAATCCAGCAATCAGGATCAAACACACCCAATATGTTGGGGACGTTGAGTTTAATTGGAATTTAAGATGGAATCTAACACCCTAGTTACAGAACAAAACTGTGACAAGTAGTGAGGACCAGTCCATATCAGGCAGTATGGCTGGTATGCATGAACAGCTCTTCATTTCTTCTTCCACTTCTCAGTGCTTAGGTCTTCTCAATCTCTGGACCCACTCAGGAGTTTAATCAGAGTCTTCCTTGAGAATTCTTTTCCATTGCCTACTGCACCGAACCTTCCCAAAGTCTCTTACTTTATAATAACCCTTTTTCAGCTGTGGTCACCTGGATTGATTATTGACAAGGCCTTGTCACTTTATAATGAGTCACTTTACTTCAAAATACCCTATAAAACATTGAGTTATTTGTCTAAACCTTGGGCTGAAAGTCCTACCTTTGATGCCATTTACCTGCCATTAGCTTCTGGAACCTTCTAGGCTTGATCCGTCACTGTTGCCTCATCCTTTCCTTGCTGCATCTCAGGCTGTTCTCTCTGACCAGTTTCACCCTCCCAGTAACATTCCATCTCTGGCCTCAAAATAATTCCCAAAAGTTCATTATTTGTATCTATTCCACTGTCGGTTACTTATGACGAAGGCCTATTCGTAAGACATGCGACAAGTTGGTCACACCGGCCATTCAGTTCAGCTGTTTTTATTCGTTATCAGGCCGCTGAACCATGGGGCAGGGTTTTGGGTTTGGCATTGTGGACACGGTCAGCAGACCCGGGAGCAGCCCCCAATCGGCCCCCGACCGCAATCTCACGCTGGCCAGCCAATTAACGGGCAGCCAGCATGGAAGCTGCACTGGAATGGTCAGCACTGCTGGGGTGGGGGTGGGAGGAGGGCAAGTGCTGATGTCAGTGTGGGCGCACAGGGGGGAGCGCTCACAGAAAGCTCCCTGAAGGCAGAGAGTTGCCTCAGGCAGCTGAAGATATCAAAAGCCATAAAGATTTTCAAATGCCAAAAAAATGTCCACACATCAGGATCAGTCACTTGAATGTAGGGCTGATGTAAATTCTATCCAAACCATAGAACACTACAGCAAGGAAAAACAGGCCATTCAGCCCTTCTAGTCTGTGCCGAAATATTATTCCGCTAGTCCCTTTGACCTGCACCCAGTCCATAACCCTCCTGACTGCTCCCATCCATGTATCTATCCAATTTATTCTTAAAACTTAAGAATGAGCCCACATTTACCATGTCAGATGGTAACATTTTTATTTCTTTTAATTAATATCAGAAACCTCATCACGTCCTTGGATAAGGTCCCTCAAAAAAGCAAAGGCTGCCTGGCCAATTCACCCACCCGCATTGGATGGGCAACAAAAAAATCAGGATGGATTAATGCGTTAATGGTCTTCTTAGGCCTCTTAATTGTTGGCGGGCGCCCTGCTGACTCTCACGCATGCCCACCGATCGAAGTATTGCATGAGTGTGCAATGACTTTGGGACGTTCACTCCACATCATCACACGTTGTTTCCCAGGTGCCTGCACGCCGAGCGAAAAATTCTACCCACGGTGCTTTTCACTGAAATAGGTTATATTCTCCATGAACTCACGGACTTCAGCAAGCATTCCTAATAAGCAAGGTTAAACAAAAAGCTGAGCAGAGTTTTGTACCATGATTGTCTGAAGCACCTATCAGTTTTTTATCCACTGTTGCAAAAAGACCCAGTCTGTCCGTGGCCCCTTTGGAACTCGTCA
Organism: Isurus oxyrinchus; assembly: GCA_026770705.1. Lineage (NCBI taxonomy): Eukaryota > Metazoa > Chordata > Chondrichthyes > Lamniformes > Lamnidae > Isurus > Isurus oxyrinchus. Next base: position 112,827,142 of record JANJGN010000018.1, read on the forward strand.
TCATTACCCAAGAATTGAGATCACTACCTTGTTTCTATGGAAATTAAACCTTAAGCAGTTTAAGCACTAACCTATTCCTTTATCTAGTTCAAGCTGATTTTACAAGAGGTATAGTTAATTTCTAACAGGCTACAAAGACTGAGTTTGTATTCTGTGAGTATAGATGATTGGGGGTGACCTAACTGAGGTGTTTAAAATGTTTAATGTATTCAATAGGGTACAAACGAGAAGCTATGTCCTCATGTGAGGAAATCAAAGACAAGGGGACACAATCTTAAACTTACAGCTAAGCTGTTCAGGGGTGACGTCAGGAAGTGCTTCTTCACACAAAGGGGAGTGGAAATCTGGAATTCTCTCCCCAAAAGGCTGTAGATGCTGGGGTCAGTTGGAGTTTTCAAGACTGGTATCAATCTATTTATGTTGCGTAAGAGTCTCCAGGGATGTACAGCAAAGATGGGGATAGGGAATTGGGGTGCAGATGAGCCATGACCTAACTGAATGCAGTAACAAGCTCAAAGGGGCTGAAAGGTCTCCTCCTATTCCTATGTTAACTGGAGATAGGTGTATGGGGCACGTTAGTGGTGGGGAGGGTTGGAATAGGGATGAGCAGGTCTGACCAGTTTGAACACATAAAGAAAGCATGTTCTTTCAAGTTCTGTCGAAGGGTCATGAAGACTCGAAACGTCAACTCTTTTCTTCTCCGCCGATGCTGCCAGACCTGCTGAGTTTTTCCAGGTAATTCTGTTTTTGTTTTAAAGAAAGCATGATCTTGCTCGAGATAACAGAGGGCAGCTCTCCCCATTAGACCCCCTCAGCAAGCCGTGATATTCGTGGCTCCACCTGTTTATCACCAAAGGTCTCCCTTTACTGTGATCATCATTAAACTTCACTCTATCCCAGACTCAGAGAATCAAAAAGGACAGCAGCTCACCACAGAACCCAGAGTCACTCAGCAATAAGCACCAAGAATTAACAACCAGGGAGTTTCGAACATACATACGAACATACATACATACGAACATACAAAATAGGAACAAGAATAGGCCATTCGGCCCCTCGAGCCTGCTCCACTATTCAATAAGATCATGGCTGATCTGACTGTGTTTTGATTTCCACCTTCCCATCTAACCCCGATAACCTTTGATTCCCTTGCCTAACAAGAATCTATCTACCTCTGCCTTAAAAATACACAATGACCCCACCCCCACCACCTTCTGAGGCAGAGAATTCCTAAGTCACACAATCCTCTGAGAGAAAATATTTCTCCTCATCTCTGTCCTAAAAGGGCGACCCCTAATTTTAAACCAGTGCCCCCTAGTTCTGGACTCACCCACAAGAGGAAACATCCTTTCCACATCCACCTTGTCAAGGCCGTTCAGGGTCTTGTAAACTTCAATCAAATCACCCCTCACTCTTCTAAACTCCAGTGGAAACAAGCCCAGTCTGTCCAACCTTTCCTCATAAGACAACCCACTCATTCCAGGTATCAATCTAGTGAATCTCACCAATGCCCTGTATAACTGAAGCATAACATCCTTACTTTTATGTTCAATTCCTCTCGTAATAAAGGATAACATTCTACTAGCCTTTTTAATTACTTGCTGTACCTGCATACTAACTTTTTGTGACTCATGCACTAGAACACCTAGATCCCTCTGCACCTCGGAATTCTGCAGCCGTTCTCTGTTTAAGTTATACCCTGCTTTTTTATTCTTCCTGCCAAAGTGAACAACCTCACATTTTCCCACATTATACTCCATCTACCAGATTTTTGCCCACTCACTCAATCTATTTGTAAGCATCTGCAACCTCCTTATGTCCTCTTCACAACACCTTCCTACCTATTTTTGTGTCATTCACAAATTGAGCCACCACGCCTTCACTCCCCTTATCTAAGTCATTCATATAAATTGTATAGAGTTGCAGCCCATCACAGACCCTGTGGGACTCCACTCATTACCTCTTGCCAGTCAGATAAAGACCAATTTATACACACTGTTTTCTGCCAGCCAGTCAATCATTTATCCAGGTTAGTATGTTACCCCCTACATTTTTATTCACCACAGTAACCTTTGATGTGGCACCTTATCGAATGCCTTCTGGAAATCCAAGTAAAGGCTCCCCTTTATCTGCAGCACATGTTACTCCTTCAGAGAACCCCAATAAATTGGTTGAACATGATTTCCCTTCCCAATTACCTTGAGTTTTCCTAAGCTCCCAGCTACAAGCTCCTTACTGTTCGATTCCAACACCTTCCCCATGACGGACATCAAGCTAACTGGCCTATTGCTTCCTGTTTTCTGCCTCCCTCCCTTATGAACAGAGGGATTATATTTACTACCTTCCAGTCTGATGGAACCTTTCCAGAATCTGAACTGTGGGGAGGGAGATGGACTGAGCCCCTTGGGAGGGGACGGGGTGGGGGGGCAGGGGTGGGGGGGGGGGGGAGGGGGGGGGTGGTGAGGTGGAAATGGACTGAGCCCTGGGGGGGGTGGTGGAGAGGGAGATGGACTGAGCCCCTTGGGAGGGGACGGGGGTGGGGGGGGGGGGTGGGGGAGGGGGGGGGGGTGGTGAGGTGGAAATGGACTGAGCCCTGGGGGGGTGGTGGGGAGGGGATGGACTGAGCCCCTCGGAGAGGGGGTGCACCGAGCCCCGGTGAGGGAGAAACTGAGCCACGGAGTGCTGGGGGATTGTGGGACTGAGTCTCAGGGAGAGGGGCAGGGGAGACCCTGGGTTTCTAGGTTTGGTCTATCGTCTTTACTAGACTAGTTGATCACCAGTAGAAGGAAAACTCTGATCAACCACAAACTCTCGCAGCACAGGAAGAGGCTGATCAATCTCTAATCTCTGTGCCTGCTCTTTCCTAAAGCATTCCATAAATAATCCTCCTCCCCACTATCCCCCATAACCTCTGCTTCCAACATCCCATTTTCTCTTAAAAGTTGCAATGCTCTCTGCTTCAGCCAGCCCATCAGGAGTGCTCTCTAATTCAATAACTCCTTGTATGAAGACATTTCAAACTGCTCTCCCTCTACACATTTTAAATCTACTCTCACTGACTCCCAAATCAGAGTTGATAATCTTCCCTTATTCAGTCGATCAAAACCCTTCAGGATACTTATTTTGAAAACTTCTATTAAACCTCCTCTCAGCCTCTCTATCCCACTGGAAGCTGTCCCAATATCTCCAGTCTCTCCTCAGAACTGTACTTACCCATTCCCAGTCTCATTCTGGTGAATTTACTCCATAGCTTTAATACCTGACAATAATGGGGCACTAAAAACTGTATTCAATCTGTGGCCTAGTCAAATGTTTGGTATAAATTTATCATTACTTCTTCGCTCTTGCACTCTGTGGGTGTGAGATTGGTTTCTAGCAGTAACACAGATTGACTTAAATGAGAAAGGAACTCTGTCCTGGCGTAAAACTACACAGTCTGTAAAAAGGCAAAATGAGTTTTCATCAAGGAGCAAGCAGGTAATTGATTTGATCTGGAGACAGAAGCAGAGAGCGATACAGAGGAAGCTGTGATACTATTTATATTATCCAGCTGTGCAAAGCTTAAGGTGACAAGATAAGATACAACTGAAGATTCTTAAGGAATCAAGAAGGAAAGAGATTGTATTTAAATAAAGGGATGAGATTGCAGGAACTCAGGCACATATCTTCCAGAACTGACTGAGCGAGCAGCCAGCAGTCTGGGGAAAGGCAGATGTTACTCAGTTTCAACATGGTGAGGCTGATGTTCATTGTGGGTAAAGTTACTCTTTATTAAAAACAAGATCATACAGCACCTGGATAGAAATAAAATCCTAACAAACAGGCAACATGGGCTTATGAAGGGGGGCCCTTTCCAATCGAACTGCCTGGTGGATTTTGAGGGAGTGCCAGGAGTTTAATAGGGGTAAGACAGTGAGTGTGAGATGTACCTAGGGTTCAGTGAGGTCTTTGATACAGTCTCCCTGAGAAAACTGGAGCTCAAAATGAAGGAATGGGGATGGATGGACATATTTAACAATGTATATGTAACTGGTTAACTAATAAAACCCAGAGTGTTGTGGAACAGGGATTGGCATCATCCTGGGAGAATGTTACTAGAGGGCACAGATTCAAAATAATTGGCAATTGGAGTAAATGTGATGTGACATAAAACTTTTTCACCCAGAGGGTGGTTAGAGCCTGGGACAAACTTCCTGAAAGGGTGGTGGAGGCAGGTTCGATCGAGGTATTCAAAAGGGAATGGCTTTCTGAGGAGGAAGAATGTGCAGGGTTCTGGGGATAAGGCAGGGGAGTGGGACTAACTAGAATGCTTTTTCAGAGAGCCAGTGCAGACTCAATGGGCCGAATGGCCTCCTTCTGCACTGTAAAAATTCTGTGAGAGGTAATAATTGATGAGATTAGGAGTCTGATGGAGACAGGATGATGTTGACCATGACCAGTTGTTTCACTTTGACCAGAACAGGAGAACCAGAGGGGACAGTCTGAGCTTCAAGACGGGGATTCCAAACTAATCTGGAAACTATTGCAGTGAGTGAGTGTCGATCTATGGGGAAAACTCTCGAGGGAGATGGTGGAAAGAGTTAGTATTGATTCATTTAAGTATAAATTACGTAGACTCCTTTCCGAAAATGACATTTTGGGATTTGTTAGTGAGTAATTGGAGACATGATGTGTGGTGAGTGGAGTCTGGCTTTGGAAGAACAGGTGATTTTGGAGCCTTGGGACAGAATTTTGCATCCCACTGGCAGTGCACGCCTGACCCGAATGGGAATGAAATTGTGTGTGATAACGCTGGGCAAGTATCCCAACGTCATCGCGCACTGTCACGATCTTTCAGTTGGCGGGTACACGCGAGAGGCAGCAGCACAACCACCGACAATTAAGGCCCTTAACCAATCCATTTGTATTTTTCGCTGCCCGTTCAACCATTTGGTTAGCGGTCGGGCGATTAGGCCAGGCGGCCTTTGCATTTTTAATGAAACCTCATCTACAGGCAGGATGAGGTTTCCAACGGTTACTAAAAAAAAATTAAAATTCTTAACATCACTTTTTACAAGTCTCTCTTCATGTGACTGAGTCTTCAGCTCCCTGAGGCAGCTCTGTGCTTTCAGAGAGTTTTCAGTGTGCGCTGTCCCGTGCATGCGCAGACTTCAGCACTCGCACACCTCCCGCCCTCACCCTGGCAGCGCTGAGCCTTTCAGAGCGTCTTTCACACTGGGCTGGATGTCAGTTGGCCAGCCAGCGTAAAATCACAGAGGGGACCCATTCACAGGCAGCAGTCCATTTTGCAGCCACTCCTGGGCCGGTCCACTGTGCCCACCTAACGAGGGGAAAATCTTGCCCACGGTACCCAAAGCTCTGCAACACTGGGGGTTTTCCTCACCCCATGTCTGGGTCTGATGTAGACTCATTGATAGGGATTGATCCCTGTGATCAGTCAGTGACTCAATGATCATTATTTCATGTGGCTCTCAGGATGATGAAGTGAGCTGCCTGGTTCCGGGACCCTGTATCGAGCAGTACCTGTGTTCCCAAAGAGGGTATCCTGATTCACTCAGGACCAATTTCACCATCATATCCGACTTATAAAATGCTAACTTCAGTCCGTCGCTGATCTAAGTAACCATGGCAACAGCTTACAAACTGCTTTGGGAGTTGGGCAAAGAGTTTAAACATCATACAGCCCTGCATCCTGATCGGGAGAGGAAATTCAGAAGGATATGTTGAAACATAACTATCGTAGGCAGGAGGAGCATCTTGGGAGGGGATAGGTTAGAAGAATGATTGTAATGTTTCTCCTGAGCTGACTGACAACAACATGCTGCTTTCTCTCCACCCCGCCATTAGTAATACTGCAGTCAAGACTCTTAGAGAATATGAAAATAAACACTTCCAAATATGTCTTTATTCCCCCCCGCCACCCCCATCACTAGAATATTCATGAGGCAGCTGCTTTATGTTTCCATCAATTAGACCTGAGAAACAGCACTGTGCATTAATGATCAATATAATGAGCACACTAGGATCATAGAGACCCCACTGAGATTCACTCCCAACATTCAGTGCTGTCTCTGAATGTGACGCTCATTCTGTTTTCCACGTTTTTGCTGTTTGACTTGTAATATCTAGAATCTCAATCCCCCAGCATCATCGCATTGAACCTGTGGATTTCTCTAGCTTCACATTTCTTATTAGCCTAAACATGACACTCCCTTTGATTAGATTTAACCCACCTATGCAGCTACTGCTCATATCCCTCAACCCCACCTTCTCCCCATGTCCCTCAATCCCATCTCCTCCTCGTGTCCCTTAATCCCGCCTACTCATCATATCCCTCAACGCCACCCTCTCTTCCATATCCTTCAACCACACCCCCCCTTCTACCCGTGTCCCTCAATCCCATCTTCTCCCCTTGTCCCTCAATCTCACCTTCTCCCCATATTCCTCAATCTGCCCTTCTCCCAGTGTCCCTCAATCCCACCTTCTCCCCGTGTCTGTCATTCCCATTTTCTCCCCTTGTTCCTCAATCCCACCTTCTCCCCATATCCCTCAATTCCCGCTTCTCCCTGCATCTCTGAATCCACCTTCTCCCCATATCCTTTAATCCCACTTTCTCCTCATACACCTCAACCCCCCCTTCCACCCGCACTTCTCAATCCTACATTCTCCCCGTATCCCTCAATCCCACCTACTCCCCATTTCCCTCAATCCGCTCTTCTCCCCATACCCTTTGATCCCTTTCACCCCAAGAGCTATATTTAACTCTTTCTTGAAAACATACAATGTTTTGGCCTCAACTACTTTCTGTGGTAACGAATTCCACAGGCTCACCACTCTCTGGGTGAAGAAATTTCTCCTCATCTCAGTCCTAAATGGTCTACCCTGTATCCTCAGACTCTGACCCCTGGTTCTGGACTCCCCCACCATCGGGAACATCCTTCCTGCATCTACCCTGTCTAATCCTGTTAGAATTTTATAGATTTCTATGAGATCCTCCCTCATTCTTCTGAACTCCAGTGAATATAATCCTAACCGACTCAATCTCTCCTCATATGTCAGTCCCGTCATCCCAGGAATCAGTCTGGTAAACCTTCGCTGCACTCCCTCTATAGCAAGTACATCCTTCCTCAGATAAGGAGACCAAAACTGCACACAATATTCCAGGTGTGGTCTCACCAAGGCCCTGTACAATTGCAGCAAAACATCTCTGCTCCTGTACTCGAATTCTCTGGCTATGAAGACCAACATACCATTTGCCTTCTTTACCGCCTGCTGCACCTGCATGCTTACCTTCAGCGACTGGTGTACAAGGACACCCAGGTCTCATTGCACATTCCCCTCTCTCAATTTATAGCCATTGAGGTAATAATCTGCCTTCCTGTTTTTACTACCAAAGTGAATAAACTCACATTTATCCACATTACACTGCATCTGTCATGCATTTGCCCACTCACTCAGCTTGTCCAAATCACACTGAAGCATCTCTGCATCCTCCTCACAGCTCACCCTCCCACCCAGCTTTGTGTCATCTGCAAATTTGGAGATATTACATTTAGTTCCTTCATGTAAATCATTAATATACATTGTGAATAGCTGGGGTCCCAGCACCAATCCATGTGGTACCCTACTAGTCACTGATTGCCATTCGGAAAAAGACCCGTTTATTCCTACTCTTTGTCTCCTGTCTGCCAACCAGTTTTCTACCCATCTCAATACACTACCCCCAATCTCATGCGCTTTAATTTTACACGCTAATCTCTTATGTGGGACTTTGTCGAAAGCCTCCTGAAAGTCCAAATAAACCACATCTACTGGCTCCCCCTCATCAACTCTACTAGTTACTTTCATGATACATGAACGTGGGTATACAGGACATCATTTCAAAGTCTGCAGATATACGAATCTCAGGAATGCAATAAAAAGTGAGGAGGATCATAACAGACTTCAGGGAAACATAAACAGGCCAGTTTAATGCACAGAAGTGCAAAATGCTACATTTAGGAAGAAAGAATGAGAGGCAATATAAACTAAATGGTACAATTTTAAAGAGGGTGCAGAAACAAAGAGACCTGAAGGGGGTCAAGTTGCAAAATAAAGCTAAAATGATTAACAAGGTTAAAAAGACAAGTCTAAAGGCATTGTATCTTAATGCGTGGAGCATTCACAATAAGGTAGGTGAATTAACAGCACAAAAAAGATATAAACGGTTATGATAAAGTTGCAATCATTGAGACCAGCTTTTAATTCCGGATTTATTAGTTGAATTTAAAATCCACCAGCTGGGTGGTGGGAATTGAACTCATGTCCCCCGAGCATTAGCCTGGCCCTTGGGATCACTAGTCCAGTAACATTACCCCTATACCACCGTCTCCCCCAAATTAAAAAAAAGGCAATCGATCAATCAATTAATGTTAAATCTGATTTTGTTGGCCATGTGAAATGTGATAGATGTGGGTATATGGAGTTAGGCCATAGATCAGCCACGATCTCATTGAACAGGTTTGAAGGGCTAAATGGCCTCCTCCGATTCCTATGCCTCTTATGTTCTTATGACCTGTAGCTCACTGTTTGTACTGGCTTGTTCCAGCATAAGAAAGAACTGCAACATTTTACTATGAGCTAGTAACACTGGGAACCCTACTTTGGATTCGAGTCCAGAAGTCAGTGATAAAAATTACCTTGCAGTGGTGGCTGTTAGGCATTTGAAGGAGAATTGGAAGCTGGCACCATCAGTTTCGCTAACAGTCTGCAATCTCGATGCTAACAGGGTGGCAAGACAAGTGGTGCTCCCCCTGTGTACTGCTGGGATGACCTTTGCAGGCAGAGACTGTGATTGCAATGTCAGTACTGTGCTTGCTGTCTCTGGCACAGCTCCTGACCGCTTTGAACTGTGAAATGAAATAACATTCTCTCACACCACTCAGCAAACTGGTGTTTTCTTGTAAGGTTAACCCCCTTTTATCCTCAATATCAGCCCTCCCTTCAAATATGCCACCAATATTGGACATTCCAATAAATATGACACAAGTGATGATGTAAATTGGGAATGGTCCCACTGGAAAAGAGAAGGCTGAGAGGTAATAATTAGGAGTCTGATGGAGACAGGATGATGTTGACCATGACCAGTTGTTTCACTTTGACCAGAACAGGAGAACCAGAGGGGACAGTCTGAGCTTCAAGACGGGGGATTCCAAACTAATCTGGAAACTATTTCAGTGAGTGAGTGTCGATCTATGGGGAAAACTCTCGAGGGAGATAGCGGAAAGAGTTAGTATTGATTCATTCAAATATAAATTACGTAGACTCCTTTCAGAAAATAATATTTTGGAATTGAGTATGTGAGTAATTGGAGAGAGAACATGTGGTGAGTGTAACATGATTGGGAGGAATAATTGACAGAGATTGATTATTATGATTTGTCAATAACTGTGTGATTATTGTATCAGGAGATTACCAGGATGCTGGATGATGAAGTAGTTTGATAGAGTGGTGAGAAGCAAATTGTGATTGCCTAACTTGATTGAGTTCTCTGCTAAAGTAATGGAGAGGGTTAATGTTGTCCAAATGAATTTTCCAAAGGCATTTGACAAAGTACCACATAATTGACTTGTTAGCAAAATTGAAACTCATGGGATTAAATGGTCAGTGACAGCATGGATATAAATTGGCTAAGAGACAAAAAGCACAGAGTAGTGGTGAATGGTTGTTTATCAGACTGGAGGGAGGTTTACAGTGGTGTTCTCCAGGGGCAGAAGTATTAGGACCACTGCCCCTCTTGATATACATTAATGACCTGGACTTAGGTATACAGGGCATCATTTCAAAGTCTGCAGATGATACGAATCTCAGAAATGCTTTAAACAGTGAGGAGAATCATAACAGACTTCAGGGAAACATAAACAGGCCAGTGAAGTTGGCAGGCATGTGGCAGATAGATTTTAATGCACAGAAGTGCAAAATGCTACATTTAGGAAGAAAGAATGAGAGGCAATATAAACTAAATGGTACAATTTTAAAGAAGATGCAGGAACAAAGAGACCTGAAGGGGGTCATAGTGCAAAATAAAGCTAAAATGACTAACAAAGTTAAAAAGACAAGTCTAAAGGCATTGTATCTTAATGCGCAGAGCATTCACAGTAAGGTAGGTGAATTAACAGCGCAAATAGATATACACGGTTATGATATAGTTGCAGTTACAGAGACATGGCTGCAGGGTGATCAAGGGTGGAACTGAACATCCAGGGGTATTCAATATTTAGGAAGGACAGACAAATAGGGAAAGGAGGTGGGGTAGCATTGTTAGTAAAGGAGGAAATCAATGCAACAGTGAGGAAGGATATCGGCTTGGAAAATCATGATGTAGAATCTGTTTGAGTGGAGATAAGAAACACCAAGGGACAGAAAACATTGGTGGGGGTTGTCTATAGGCCTCCAAACAGTAATGGAGATGTAATGGAAGGCATTAAACAGGAAATTAGAGGCACATGCAATAAGGGTACAACTGTAACCATGGGTGGCTTTAATCTACATATAGATCGGACAAACCAAACTAGCAATAATACTGTGGAGGGGGATTTCCTGGAGTGTGTACATGATAGTTTTTAAGACCAATACGTTGAGGAACCAACTAGAGAGCAGGCTGTCCTATACTGGGTATTGTGCAATGAAAAAGGATTAATTAACAATCTTGTTGTGTGGAGTCTCTTGGGGAAGAGCGATCATAAAATTATAGAATTGTTCATTAGGATGGAGAGTGAAGAAGTTGAATCTGAAACTAGGGCCCTGAATCTAAATAAAGGGAACTACGAGGGTATGAGGTGTGAGTTGGCAATGATGGATTGGGGAACCTTACTTAAAGGGTTGACAGTGGATAGACAATGGCTAATATTTAAGGAGCGTATGCATGAACTACAACAATTATTCATTCCTGTCTGGCATAAAAATAAAACAGGAAAGGTGGCTCAACCATGGCTTACAAAAGAAATTAGGAATAGTATTAGATCCAAAGAGGAGACATATAAAATTTATAAACATAGGAGATATAAAATGGCCAGAAAAAGCAGCAAGCCTGAAGATTGGAACAGTTTAGAATTCAGCAAAAGTGGACAAAAAGATTGATCAAGAAGGGGAAAATGGAGAAAGAGAGTGAACTTACAGGGAACATAAAAACTGACTGTAAAAGCTTTTATAAATATGTGAAGAGAAAAAGATTAGCAAGAAAAATGTAGGTCTCTTACAGTCAGAAACGGGGAAATTATAATGGGGAACAAAGAAATGGCAGAAGAATTGAACACACATTTTGGTTCTGTCTTCACAAAAGAGGACACAAATAATTTCCCAGAAATGTTAGGGAACCAAGGGTCTGGTGAGAGGGAGGAACTGAAGAAAATCAATTTTAGTTAAAAAATGTTGCTAGAGAAATTAATGGGGTTAAAGGCTGAAAAATCCCCAGGGCCGGATAATCTACATCCCAGAGTTCTAAAGGAAGTGGCCTTGGAAATATTGGATGTATTGGTGGTCATCTTCCAAAATTCTAAAGACTCTGTTCCCACAGATTGGAGATTGGAAAATATATAACCCCACTATTTAAAAAAATGAGGGAGAGAAAAAACAGCAAATTACAGACCAGTTAGCCTAACATCAGGAGTGGGGAAAATGCTAGAGTCTATTATAAAAGACATACTACCAGAACACTTGGAAAGCATTAATAGGATTAGACAAAGTCAGCATGGGTTTATGAAAGGGAAATCATGCTTAACGATTCTAGTGGAGTTTTTTGAGGATGTAACTAGTAGAATAGATGAGGGAGAACCAGTTGATGTGGTGTACTTGGATTTCAAGAAGGCTTTTGATAAGGTTCCACATAAGAGGCTCATGGGAAAAATTAAAGCACATGGGATTGGGAGTAATATATTGGCATGGATTGAGAATTGGTTGACAGACTGGAAACAGAGAGTGGGAATAAATGGGGCTTTCTCCAAGTGGCAGGTGGTAACTAGTGGTGTATCACAGGGATTAGTACTTGGGCCCCAGCTATTCACAATATATATTAATAATTTGGATGAGGGAACAAAATGCAATATCTCCAAGTTTGCTGATGACACAAAACTGGGTGGGGTTGTGAGGTGTGAGGAGGATGCAAGGAGGCTTCAGGGTGATTTAGACAAGTTGTGTGTGTGGGCAAACACATGGCAGATGCATTATAACGTGGATAAATGTGAAGCTATACGCTTCAGTGTGAAAAACAGAAAGGCAGAGCATTATTTAAATGATGATATATTGGGAAATGTGGATGTACAAAGGGATCTGGGTGTCCTTGTTCACCAGTCAGTGAAAGTAAACAGGCAGGTGCAGCAAGCAGTTAGGAAGACAAATGGTATGTTGGCCTTCATTGCAAGAGGTTATACAGGGCCTTGGTGAGACCACACCTGGAGTATTGTGTGCAGTTTTGGTCTCCCTACCTAAGAAAGGATTTACTTGCCATTGAGGGAGTGCAGCGAAGGTTCACTAGGCTGATACCGGGGATGGCAGGGCTGCTGTATGAGGAGAGATTGGTTTGACTGGGCCTGTATTCACCAGAGTTTAGAAGAATGAGAGGGGATCTGATTGAAACGTATAAAATTGTAACAGGGACGACAGACCAGATGCAGGGAGGATGTTTCCTCTGGCTGGGGAGTCTAGAAACAGGGGCCACAGTCTCAGGATACGGGCCAGGCCATTTAGGACTGAGATGGGGAAAGATTTCTTCATTCAGAGGGTGGGCAACCTGTGGAATTCTCTACCACAGAGGCTGTGGAGGCCGGGTCACTGAGTATATTCAAGAAAGAAATTGATAAATTTTTGGATATTAGGGGTATCAGGGGATATGGAGAAAAAGCAGGAATATGGCATTGAGATAGAAGATCAGCCAGGATCATATTGAATGGTGGAGCAGACTCGAAGGGCTGAATGGCCTACTCCTGCTCCTAGTTTCTATGTGTCTATGCGTACGGACATAAATCTTTGAAGGTGGCAGGACAATTTGAGGAGGTCTTAAAAAACAGTTTGTGGGATCCATGGCTTTGTTAACACAGGCACAGAGAACAAAAGCTAGAAAATTTTATTAAACCTTTATATGAGTTGCTGGAAACAGCTTCTCCACCTCTACTCTGTCAACACACTACACGCCCCGCCCCCCGCCCGGCCCACCATAATTTTAAACACCAGATTAAATCTCCATTTAACCTTCTCTGCTCTAAGGAGAACAACTTTTACAGTCTCTCTGCACAACTGAAGTTTCACATCCTTGGTACCAATCTGGTAAATTTCTGCATCCTCTCCAGAGTCCTGACATCCTTCTTAAAATATGGTGCCCAGAATTGGCCTCAAGGTCTAACCGTTTGAGACCAAGTCCTCAGCCCATTAGACGGTTACAGAAGAAACGCTGCATAGGTCAGTGCCCTGTGTTATAGTTACCCTGTGCCCACTTTGGCTTAGAAACACTGAGAAATGAACTCTATTGTCAGGCTGTGAAAGCCTCACAAACTGCTAAAGACACCATGTTAATTCCTTCCTCTCACCGTGTCTGATTAGCAACATACCAACAAAAATTGAATTTTGTTCCTGTTTTCCCCATAATGGGCATCTGCTGATGAAGAAAGAATTTCTTAATATCAAAAGCCTTTAATCATGTCGCTTGCACAGTGACACCTCAATATTTCAAGATTCTCAACTTCATGGCCGGAGCCTCAGGCATCCCATTCTGCTACACTGAACAACACGCTGCACATTTATTACCAGCAGACGTTAATCTCTTCTCTCTGTGTTACACTTTGGTTTCACAGCTGGAATTAGTAAAAAGTGGCAGTGATTGTTTGACTGTCTGGTGTTGGCACTGTCAGTGTCCGGAGGTGGTACCGGTATCTTTGTGTTTTTGATGAGTTGCCAGTGGTATGCCATCTCTCACTAATGATCTGGCACAGTTATGTGAGGCAGGAAACAATTATTGATCCATAAACTTGAGGCCAAAATTAATTAATCTCCATGCGGTTGTGTATCAGCTAATAGACTCTCTTTTGAAGGTTTAAGTCCAGTGGAAGGAACAGAAGGAGCCAGTCAGCCCCTTTAGTCTGTTACGCCATTCAATCTGATTCCTCTATCATAACTCCATTTACCGGCATTGAATTTATATTTCTAATACTCTTACCCAACAAAAATCTACCCATCTCAGTTTAGACATTTTCAATTGACCACCTCCTGCAGCCTCAACAGTCTTTGTGGGGGGTGGGGGGAGAGTTCCAGATTTCCACTCCCCTTTGTGTGGGGAGATGCTTCCTCAGGTCCCCCCTGAGTGGTCTGGCTCCCATTTTAAGGCTCTGCCCCTTTGTTCTGGACTCCACCCCCATCAGAGGAAACGGTTTCTCTGTAGTTACCCTATCAAATCCTTTAACCATCTTAAACAGTTAGCAGTTTTGGTTACAGACCCAGATCTGGAAGATAAGAGTTTTGTTTAGTTGAAAGAACAGAGCCCTGGTGAAGGACACAATTATGATGCATGATGTTACAGAAACAATAACTATAACTTGCATTTGTATAGCACCTTTATCATAGTAAAACATCCCAAGGTGCTTCACAGGATCGTAATCAAACAAAGTTACATATGACACAAGGTTACAAAGAGAAGGATCAGACAGATAGTTGTCAGGGGGAATTTGGAGCCAGAGGTGAGGGAATGGAGATTGTGGAGAAGATCAAATATAAAACCGGCCACTCTACACACTCTGATGTGGACACAGTAGAGTGAAATCCATGGGCTGTCGCACGGAATGTAAGAGAGATACACAGTGGTACTCATATCTGCCTCTTAGAGATTATGGTCAGGGGAGGCTGGGCCCTGATGGAGGAACACAGGACAGAAAGTCATTCAGGCGCGTAAGCCTGTTCTTTCATCCAGTTATACCACAGCCGATCTGCAGCCTCCATTACCCCTCAATACCCTTAATTCCCTAACTCAACAAACAACTCCCCCCACCCCCTTTCCACCTTCTTGTTTGGGAATGGAAACAAAAAACACAGAGATAACCAGATGAATCAGTTTTCTAATCAGTGGATTGTGCAATGTTACAAATCGCATCTTTGTACAGGACACACTTGTAGCTGCCCTGCATTCACCCTGGACCTTGATGTTGTAGGTTTGAGCAGTCTGATATCACTCTTCATCATGACGAAGAGCTCTGAAGAAGAATCATACAGACATGAAACGTTAACTCTTTTTCTCTCTCCACAGATGCTGCCAGACCTGCCTGGGTTTTTCAAGCATTTTCTGTTGTTATTTCAGCTTTCCAGCATCTGCAGTATTTTACTTTTACTAAAATTCTGGGTTTAGGCAAGGCTGCCTTCAATGGAATATAGGAACATTGGAACAGGAGCAGGCCTCAAGCCTCCACCAGCATTTAACTAGATCACCTCAATACCACCTTCCCAAACTATCCCCATATTCCTCGATGTCATTGATATCAAGAAATTTAGCGAATGCTGCTTTGAACACAATGACTGAGCCTCCACAGCCCTCTGGGATAGAGAATTCCAAAGATTCACCACCCTCTAAAGAAATTCCTCCTTATCTCAGCCCTAAAAGGCCTAGAGGGATGAGACAGAGGCTGTCCACATTAAGATAAAAGCAAAATATCCTGGATGCTGGAAATCTGGAATAAAAACAGAAAATGCTGAAAAAACTCAGCAGGTTTGACAGCTGCAGTGGAGAGAGAAATGGAGTTAACACTTTGAGTCCAGATGATTCCTCTCCAGAGCTCTGTCTGCATTAAACTGGGCAAATCCGTTAAATGGGTAAGATGACAAAAGTGTAATGAGATGTGTTTAAGAAAGAGCTTCCCTTGATAAAGAACCAGTTTAGATGGAGACATAAAATTACTGAGAGACATTGATAGATGAAATGAATGGGGAAAACTATGACAAAGGTAGTGAAATGTTAAGTTAAAAATAAAAAATACCTGGAAAAACTCAGCAGGTCTGGCAGTATCAGTGGAGAAGAGAACAGTTGATGTTTCGAGTCTTCATGACCTTTCAACAGAACTAAGTACAAAAAGGAGAGGGTTGAAATATAAGCTGGTTTAAGGTGGTGGGGGGAGGGGTGGGTGGAGAATTGCGGGGGTGGTGGTGGTTGTAGGGACAAGCAAACAGTGATAGGTGGAGCTAACCAAAAGATGTCACAGACAAAAGAACAAAGAGGTGTTGAAGGTGGTGATATTATCTAAAAGAATGTGCTAATTAAGAATGGATAGCAGGACAAGCAAGGTACAGATAGCTCTAGTGGGGGTGGGGTGAAATAAGACTAAAAGGGCATAAAAGTATAGATTTAAAAATAATGGAAATAGGTGGGAAAAGAAAAATCTATATAAATTATTGGAAAAAACAAAAGGAAGGGGGAAACAGAAAGGGGGTGGGGATGGGGGAGGGGTGGGGGGGAGCTCACGACCTAAAGTTGTTGAACTCAATATTCAGTCCGGAAGGCTGTAAAGTGCCTAGTCGGAAGATGAGGTGTTGTTCCTCCAGTTTGCGTTGAGCTTCACTGGAAAAATGCAGCAAGCCAAGGACAGACATGTGGGCAAGAGAGCAGGGTGGAGTGTTAAAATGGCAAGCGACAGGGAGGTTTGGGTCATTCTTGCGGACAGACCGCAGGTGTTCCACAAAGCGGTCACCCAGTCTGCGTTTGGTCTGTTCAATGTAGAGGAGACCGCATTGGGAGCAACGAATGCAGTAGACTAAGTTAGGGGAAATGCAAGTGAAACGCTGCTTCACTTGAAAGGAGTGTTTGGGCCCTTGGACGGTGAGGAGAGAGGAAGTGAAGGGGCAGGTGTTGCATCTTTTGCGTGGGCATGGGGTGGTGCCATAGGAGGGGGTTGAGGAGTAGGGGGTGATGGAGGAGTGGACCAGGGTGTCCCGGAGGGAACAATCCCTACGGAATGCCGCCCGGGGGGTGAAGGGAAGATATGTTTGGTGGTGGCATCATGCTGGAGTTGGCGGAGGATGATCTTTTGAATGCGGAGGCTGTTGGGGTGATAAGTGAGGACAAGGGGGACCCTATCATGTTTCTGGGAGGGAGGAGAAGGTGTGAGGGTGGATGCAGTAGAACAGGGGCCTTTGTCAATGGTGAAACAGTGGAGGTCCAAAGAGACAGAGGGATCTCCATACATAGATCTTTAAAATGTTATTGATGGGTACAATAAATATTCAGAAAGGCAACTGGAATGCTGGCTTTAATATCTCCAGGATTAGAATACAATGGGAGAAGTCATGCTTCAGATACACAAAACCCTGGTTAGACCACACCTGGGGCAGGATGTCCACTGAGCAGGTGCATACCGAACCACTGGAGAGTGAAATGGCGCGTGGACAAGCATCCTGATGCCACTGCGCACGAGCGTGATATTTTGGTTGGTGGGCAGGCGAATTGGCCAGGTGGCCTTTGGATTTTTTATGAAACCTCATCCAAGGAATTGAAAATAAAAAGATGTTTGAATCTCATTTTTAACATGTCCCTGCTCAGAGTCACATGAGGGGACATGTTTTTAACATTTTTACATTCTTTATGTTTTTAAAACTCCTCAGCTCCCTGAGGCAGCTCTGAGTCCTCAGGGAGCTTTCAATACGCGTACCCACACACATGTGCAAACCTCTGCCCCTTGCCCTCCTCCCTCCCGACCACCCCAGCAGCGCTGAGGTTTTCAACACGCGTTTCAATTTGAATTTCAAATCTGAGATTGATAGATTTTTCTTAACCAAAGGTATTAAAGGATATGAGGCAAAGGTAGGTATGGAGTTAGTTCGGAGATCAGCCATGATCCCATTGACTGGCCAATGTTCTAATGTCCCCACTCAGCCCCCTACTATTCAACCGCATACCCCTCCAGATAACTCTCCCTCCCACTCCATCTCTTCCCTCTCACTCCTCCCCTTCTCCAATCCCCTCTCCCTCTTCTTGATCCCATCGTTCTCTCCCTCTAGTCCCCTTCTACTGATCCCCCAACTGAGACCCTCCTCCAACAGGCCCAGACATTGCTGGGCAGGCTGGTGGCATTGAACCTGACTCCAGACTCCACGTGCTGAAGAAAATATGGTGCAAGAAACAGCCACAGCCCCATCAACCCTATTCCATGGTTGTCCGCGTGTGATTAACCGTACCACATGAGAAGCCCGATGTTAAACCTCCTCCGCTGCTTCCTGCTGTCCACCACACCCACCGAATCATTGCTGTTAATATCTCTCCAATCCCCCAACCCTGTTCTCAACAGATAATATTCAGCTCATGTTCCAGACAGCAAATCCTGTCTGGAGAGCCTGTTCCCAGCTCCTTTAGGGGGAGCGGGAGTCGAGAGGGGAAAGCTGTGCCCCAGCAAGAATCACAGAATTGTTACGGTGTAGAAGGAGGCCATTTGGCCCATCATGTCTGCACCATCTCTGAACATTTTAACTTGGTGCCAATCTCCTGCCTTTTCCCCATAACCCTGCACATTGTTTCTATTTAAATAATCATCTCATGCCCTCTTGAAAGCCTCGATTGACCCTGCCTCCACCACACTTCCAGGCAGCGCGTTCCAGACCCAAACCACTCGCTGTGTGAAAGAGATTTTTCTCACATCCTTTTGCTTCTTTTGCAAATCACTTTAAGTCTGTGCCCCAATAAAAACGGAAAATGCTGGAAAAACTCAGCAGGTCAGCAGCACCTGTGGAGAGAGAAGCATTTAGAGTGCGTATGACCTTACTTCAAAAGGAAAAATCAAATGGACTCGAGACATTAACTGTTTCTCCACAACACTGCTGACCTGCTGAGTTTATCCAGCATTTTCTGCTTTTACTTCAGATTTCTAGCATCCGCAGTATTTTGCTTAAAACTCTGCTCTCTTGTTCTTGATTCTTATATGAACAGGAACAGTTTCTCCCTATCTACTCTTTCCAGTACCATCAAGATTTTGAACATCTCTATCGAATCTTGTCTTAGCCTTCTTCTCTCCAAGGAGAACAGTCCCAACCTCTCCAATCTATCCTCATAGCTGCAGTTTCTCATTCCTGGAATCAATCTTGATACAGGGAGTGACAAGGTATTGGAGGTGTTGGCAGGTTTAAAAGTGGACAAATTTCCAGGTCCGGATGATTTGTGCCCCAGACTGCTGAGAGAGGCAAGGGAGGAGATCACAGGGGCTCTGACCTGAATTTTTAATTCCTCTCTGGCCACAGGGGAGGTGCCAGAGGACTGGAGAACAGATAATGTGGTTCCACTATTTAAGAAGGGTGTAGAGATAAGCCAGGGAACTACAGGCCAGTGAGTCTCACGTCAGTGGTAGGGAAACTATTGGAGAAAATTCTGAAGGAGAGAATCTATCTCCACTTGGAGAGGCAAGGTTTGATCAGGGATAGTCAGCATGGCTTTGTCAGAGGGAGGTCATGCCTAACAAATTTGATTGAATTTTTTGAGGAGGTGACCAGGTGTGTAGATGAGGGTAGTGTAGTTGATGTAGTTTATATGGATTTCAGCAAAGCCTTTGACAAGGTCCCACATGGGAGACTTATAAAGAAGGCAAATGCACATGGGACACAGGGTAATTTGATAAGGTGGATTCAAAATTGGCTTAGTTGTGGGAGACAGAGGGTGATGACAGAAGGATGCTTTAGTGACTGGAAGCCAGTGTCCAGTGGCGTACCACAGGGATCTGTGCTGGGTCCCTATTATTCATCATTTATATAAACGATATAGATGACTATGTGGGGGGGGTAGGATTAGTAAGTTTGCGGATGACACAAAGATTGGCCAGGTGGTTAACAGTGAGGTTGAATATCTTGGGCTACAGGAAGATATAGACGGGATGGTCAAATGGGCAGATAAGTGGCAGATGGAATTTAACCCTGAAAAGTGTGAGGTGATACACTTTGGAAGGAGTAATTTGACAAGGAAGTATTCAATGAATGGCATGACACTAGGAAGTTCTGAGGAACAAAGGGACCTTGGCATGTGTGTCCATAGATCTCTGAAGGCGGAGGGGCATGTTAGTGGGGTGGTGAAAAAGGAATATGGGACACTTGCCTTTATCAATCGAGGCATAGATTACAAAAGTAGGGAGGTCATGTTGGAGTTGTATAGAACCTTGGTGAGGCCACAGCTGGAGTACTGTGTGCAGTTCTGGTCACCACATTATAGGAAGGATGTGATTGCACTGGAGTGGGTGCAGGGGAGATTCACCAGGATGTTGCCTGGGATGAAACATTTAAGTTATGAAGAGAGGTTGGATAGACTTGGGTTGTTTTTGTTGGAGCAGAGAAGACTGAGGGGCGACCTGATCGAGGTGTACAAGATTATGAGAGGCATGGACAGGGTGGATAGGGAGCAGCTGTTCCCCTTAGTTGAAGGGTCAGTCACGAGGGGACATAAGTTCAAGGTGAGGGGCAGGAGATTTAGGGGGATGTGAGGAAAATCATTTTTACCCAGAGGGTGGTGACAGTCTGGAATGCACTGCCTGGGAGGGTGGTGGAGGCGGGTTGCCTCACATCCTTTAAAAAGTACCTGGATGAGCACTTGGCACATCATAACATTCAAGGCTATGGGCCAAGTGCTGGTAAATGGGGTTAGGTAGGTAGGTCAAGTGTTTCTCATGTGTCGGTGCAGACTCGATGGGCCGAAGGGCCTCTTCTGCACTGTGTGATTCTGTAATTCTTGTAAACCTCTTCTGCACTCTCCCAATGTGTTCACATCCTTTCTATAATGTCACGCCCAGAATTGTACACAAAACTCCAACTGAGGTCTAACTTGTGTCGTATATAAGCTCAGAATAATGTCCCTGCTCTTGTACTTTATTCCACTATTAATAAAGCCCAGGATACAGTCTGCTTTATTAACTGCTCTCTCCACCTGTCCTGCCACCTTCAAAGATCTATGCATCCAGGTCCCTCAGCTCCTGCACATTATTTGGAGTTGTACCCCTTCTTTTATACCAGAATGCACCACCTCACACTTCTCAACATTGAACTTCATCTGCCACCTATCTGCCCACTCCACCAATGTGTCAATGTCCTCTTGAAGTTCTACATTGTCCTCCTCACAGTTTACAATGCCTCCAAGCTTCGTATCATCCCCAAACTTTGAAATTATCCGCTGCACACCAAGATCTAGAACAAGACACACATCCTACTGAGGGAGTGAGAGTTGTCGGGGGGGGAACCCATACGCCATACAGCTCCTCCTGGGGTCGCTGTGTTAAGGAGACTGTACCTCAGTAGGAGATAGCTCCTTACCAGGGTGAAGGGGATTGATGAGTGGAATGGTTCAGCTCCAATGTCCCTCAGCACTGACCCTCTGACAGTGCAGCACTCCCTCAGTATTGACCCTCTGACAGTACAGCACTCCCTTAGTACTGACTCTCTGACAGTGCAGCACTCCCTCAGTACTGACCCAACGACAGTGCAACACTCCCTCAGTACTGACCCTTTGACAGTGCAGCACTCCCTCAGTACTGACCCACTGACAGTGCGGCACTCCCTCAGTACTGACCCAATGACAGTGCAGCAATCCCTCAGTACTGACCCTCTGACAGTGCAGCACTCCCTCAGTACTGACCCTCTGACAGTG
Organism: Isurus oxyrinchus; assembly: GCA_026770705.1. Classification (NCBI taxonomy): domain Eukaryota; kingdom Metazoa; phylum Chordata; class Chondrichthyes; order Lamniformes; family Lamnidae; genus Isurus; species Isurus oxyrinchus. The sequence continues at coordinate 112,848,758 of JANJGN010000018.1, forward strand.
CAGCACTCCCTCAGCACTGACCCTCTGACAGTGTGGCACTCCCTCAGTACTGACCCTCTGACAGTGCGGCACTCCCTCAGTACTGAGCCCCTGACAATACAGCACTCCCTCAGTACTGACCCTCTGACAGTGCTGCACTCCCTCAGTATTGACCCTCTGACAGTACAGCACTCCCATAGTACTGACCCTCTGACAGTGCAGCACCCCCTCAGTACTGACCCAATGACAGTGCAGCACTCCCTCAGTACTGACCCTCTGACAGTGCGGCACTCCCTCAGTACTGACCCTCTGACAGTGCGGCACTCCCTCAGTACTGACCCTCTGACAGTGCGGCACTCCCTCAGTACTGACCCTCTGACAGTGCGGCACTCCCTCAGTACTGACCCTCTGACAGTGCGGCACTCCCTCAGTACTGACCCTCTGACAGTACAGTACTCCCTCAGGACTGACCCTCTGACAGTGCAGCACTTCCTTAGTACTGACCCTCTGACAGTGCAGCATTCCCTCAGTACTGACCCTCTGACAGTGCCACACTTCCTCAGTACTGACCCTCTGACAGTGCAGCACTCACCTCTGACAGTGCAGCACTCCCTCAGTACTGACCCTCTGACATTGCAAACCTCCCTCAGTACTAACCTTCTGACAGTGCAGCACTCCCTCAGTACTGACCCTCTGACATAGCAGACCTCCCTCAGTACTGACCCTCTGAGAGTGCAGCACTCCCTCAGTACTGACCCTCTGACAGTGCAGCACTCCCTCAGTACTGACCCTCTGACAGTGCGGCACTCCCTCAGTACTGACCCTCTCACAGTGCGGCACTCCCTCAGCACTGACCCTCTGACAGTGCGGCACTCCCTCAGCACTGACCCTCTGACAGTGCGGCACTCACTCAGTACTCACCCTCTGACAGTGCTGCACTCACCCTCTGACAGTGCAGCATTCCCTCAGTACTGACTCTCTGACATAGCAGACCTCGCTCAGTACTGACCCTCTGACAGTGCAGCACTCCCTCAATATGGACCCTCTGACAGTGCAGCACTCCCTCAGTACTGACCCTCTGACAGTGCCACTCTTCCTCAGTACTGACCCTCTGACAGTGCAGCACTCCTTCAGTACTGACCCTCTGACAGTGCAGCACTCCTTCAGTACTAACCCTCTGACAGTGCAGCACTCCCTCAGTATGGACCCTCTGGCAGTGCAGCACTCCCTCAGTACTGACCCTCTGAGAGTGCAGCACTCCCTCAGTACTGACCCTCTGACAGTGCCACTCTTCCTCAGTACTGACCCTCTGACAGTGCAGCACTCCTTCAGTACTGACCCTCTGACAGTGCAGCACTCCTTCAGTACTAACCCTCTGACAGTGCAGCACTCCCTCAGTATGGACCCTCTGGCAGTGCAGCACTCCCTCAGTACTGACCCTCTGGCAGTGCAGCACTCCCTCAGTACTGACCCTCTGACAGTGCAGCACTCCCTCAGTACTGACCCTCTGACAGTGCGGCACTCCCTCAGCACTGACCCTCTGACAGTGCAGCACTCACCTCTGACAGTGCAGCACTCCGTCAGTACTGACCCTCTGACATTGCAAACCTCCCTCAGTACTAACCTTCTGACAGTGCAGCACTCCCTCAGTACTGACCCTCTGACATAGCAGACCTCCCTCAGTACTGACCCTCTGAGAGTGCAGCACTCCCTCAGTACTGACCCTCTGACAGTGCAGCACTCCCTCAGTACTGACCCTCTGACAGTGCGGCACTCCCTCAGTACTGACCCTCTCACAGTGCGGCACTCCCTCAGCACTGACCCTCTGACAGTGCGGCACTCCCTCAGCACTGACCCTCTGACAGTGCGGCACTCACTCAGTACTGACCCTCTGACAGTGCAGCACTCACCCTCTGACAGTGCAGCATTCCCTCAGTACTGACCCTCTGACATAGCAGACCTCGCTCAGTACTGACCCTCTGACAGTGCAGCACTCCCTCAATATGGACCCTCTGACAGTGCAGCACTCCCTCAGTACTGACCCTCTGACAGTGCCACTCTTCCTCAGTACTGACCCTCTGACAGTGCAGCACTCCTTCAGTACTGACCCTCTGACAGTGCAGCACTCCTTCAGTACTAACCCTCTGACAGTGCAGCACTCCCTCAGTATGGACCCTCTGGCAGTGCAGCACTCCCTCAGTACTGACCCTCTGACAGTGCAGCACTCCCTCAGTACTGACCCTCTGACAGTGCAGCACTCCCTCAGTACTGACCCTCTGACAGTGCAGCACTCCCTCAGCACTGACCCTCTGACAGTGCGGCACTCCCTCAGCACTGACCCTCTGACAGTGCGGCACTCCCTCAGCACTGACCCTCTGACAGTGCGGCACTCCCTCAGCACTGACCCTCTGACAGTGCGGCACTCCCTCAGCACTGACCCTCTGACAGTGCGGCACTCCCTCAGCACTGACCCTCTGACAGTGCAGCACTCCCTCTGAAACTGACCCTCTGACAGTGCAGCGGAACTCCCTCAGGACTGACCCTCTGACGGTGCAGCGGAACTCCCTCAGTACTGACCCTCTGACAGTGCAGCACTCCCTCAGTACTGACCCTCTGACAGTGCTGCACTCCCTCAGTACTGAGCCTCCAACAGTGCAGCACTCCCTCAGTACTGACCCTCTGACATTGCAGCACTCCCTCAGTACTGACCCTCTGACAGTGCAGCACTCCCTCAGTACTGACCCTCTGACAGTGCAGCACTCCCTCAGTACTGACCCTCTGACAGTGCAGCACTCCCTCAGTACTGACCCTCTGACATTGCAGCACTCCCTCAGTACAGACCCTCTGACAGTGCAGCACTCCCTCAGTACAGACCCTCTGACAGTGCAGCACTCCTTCAGTACTAACCCTCTGACAGTGCAGCACTCCCTCAGTATGGACCCTCTGGCAGTGCAGCACTCCCTCAGTACTGACCCTCTGACAGTGCAGCACTCCCTCAGTACTGACCCTCTGACAGTGCAGCACTCCCTCAGTACTGACCCTCTGACAGTGCAGCACTCCCTCAGCACTGACCCTCTGACAGTGCGGCACTCCCTCAGCACTGACCCTCTGACAGTGCGGCACTCCCTCAGCACTGACCCTCTGACAGTGCGGCACTCCCTCAGCACTGACCCTCTGACAGTGCGGCACTCCCTCAGCACTGACCCTCTGACAGTGCGGCACTCCCTCAGCACTGACCCTCTGACAGTGCAGCACTCCCTCTGAAACTGACCCTCTGACAGTGCAGCGGAACTCCCTCAGGACTGACCCTCTGACGGTGCAGCGGAACTCCCTCAGTACTGACCCTCTGACAGTGCAGCACTCCCTCAGTACTGACCCTCTGACAGTGCTGCACTCCCTCAGTACTGAGCCTCCAACAGTGCAGCACTCCCTCAGTACTGACCCTCTGACATTGCAGCACTCCCTCAGTACTGACCCTCTGACAGTGCAGCACTCCCTCAGTACTGACCCTCTGACAGTGCAGCACTCCCTCAGTACTGACCCTCTGACAGTGCAGCACTCCCTCAGTACTGACCCTCTGACATTGCAGCACTCCCTCAGTACAGACCCTCTGACAGTGCAGCACTCCCTCAGTACAGACCCTCTGACAGTGCAGCACTCCCTCAGTACTGACCCTCTGACAGTGCAGCACTCGCTCAGTACTGACCCTCTGACAGTGCAGCACTCCCTCAGTACTGACCCTCTGATAGTGCAGCACTCCCTCAGTACTGACCCTCTGACAGTGCAGCACTCCCTCAGTACTGACCCTCTGACAGTGCAGCACTCCCTCAGTACTGACCCTCTGACAGTGCAGCACTCCCTCAGTACTGACCCTCTGACAGTGCAGCACTCCCTCAGTACAGACCCTCTGACAGTGCAGCACTCCCTCAGTACAGACCCTCTGACAGTGCAGCACTCCCTCAGTACTGACCCTCTGACAGTGCTGCACTCCCTCAGTACTGACCATCTGACAGTGTTGCACTCCCTCAGTACTGACCCTCTGACAGTGCAGCACTCCCTCAGTACTGACCCTCTGACAGTGCTGCACTCCCTCAGTACTGACCCTCTGACAGTGTTGCACTCCCTCAGTACTGTACCTGGAACAGTGTGTTTCAGCTGCTGATGATTTCCTCATTTCCTGCATTCACTAGCTCAGTGTATCCGGTTGGATTATAACAATGACACGCCCCAGGTGCTATTAACCTTGAAAGCAGCTTGTTATATATTTAAACACCTTTTTGTTCATGTACTGTATTTTGAAGAGAAGTGGTACAAATAGTGTTATACACTGTGTGAATAAGGAGAATACCTTTGCTCATGTTGATGTTAACTCCACAGGGAATATTACTGCCTAAGTCAGTAAAAATAAATATACTAAACAACAGCTGTGTTTCAAAGGAACGTTCCTGAGCTCTGGACCTTATTGAGTGTGTGAATTCTATGATCAGGAAGCTGAGATTAACATTCCTTTAATCAGCCCATTCTGCACATGCCCACCCTCTCCATGTCATCTGACAGGGTTATCATTTTATATAAAAGCGAATTACTGCAGAGGCTGGAAATGTGGAAAAAAAACTGAAAATGCTGGAGCAGCAGAACTGGCAGCGCTGGTTAATGTTTCAGCTCCTGACTTTTCTTCAGAACTAAATCAAGGGATCACAGAATTTTAAAGGCTCAGAAGGAGGCCATTCGGCCCATCGTGTCTGCAGCGGCTCTCCAAATGAGCATTATGACTTAGTGCCATTGCCCTGCCTTTTCCCTGCACATTGTTTCTATTCAAATAATCATCTGATACCCGCTTGAATGCCTCAATTGACCCTGCCTCCACCACACTTCCAGACAGTGCAGTCCAGACCTGAACCACTCGCTGTGTGAAAAAAAATTTCTCACAACACATTTGCTTCTTTTGGAAATCACTTTAAATCTGTGCCCTCTCGTTCTTGATCCTTTTACAAGTGGAAACAGCTTCTCCCTATCTACTCTGTCCAGCCCCCTCATGATTTTGAACATCTCTATCAAATCTCCTCTTAGCCTTCTTCTCTCCAAGGAGAACAGTCCCAACCTCTCCAATCTATCCTCATAGCTGAAGTTTCTCATCCTGGAACCATTCCTGTAAACCTCTTCTGCACTCTCTCCAATGTGTTCACATCCTTTCTATAATGTGGCTCCCAGAACTGTACACAATATTCCAGCTGAGGTCTAATGAGTATCTTATATAAATTCAGCATAACCTCCCTGCTCTTGTACTCTCTGCCCCTATTAATAAAGCCCAGGATACTATATGCTTTACTAACTTCTCTCACCACCTGTACTGTCTCCTATGTACATATACACCCAGGTCTTTCTGCCCCTGCATTCCCTTCAAAATTCCACCTCTATTTTATCTGATCTGTCCATGTTCTTCCTATCAAAATGCATCACCTCACACTTCTCCACATTGAACTTCATCTGCCACCTATCTGCCCACTCCACCAACTTGTCTATGTCCTACTGAAGTTCCACACTGTCCTCCTCACAGTTCACAACACTCCCAAGCTTCGCACCATCCACAACCTTTGAAACTGTCCCCTCCACACCAAGATCTAGATCATTAATATATATCAGGAAAAGCAAGGGTCCCAATACCAACCCCTGGGGAACTCCACTACAAACCTTCCTCCAGCCCGAAAAATATCCATTGACCATTACTCTCTGCTTCCTATTTTTCAGCCAGTTTTGTATCCACGTTGCTCCTGTCCCTTTTATTCCACAAGCAATAACTTTTCTCACAAGTCTATTGTGTGGCACTGTGTCAAATGCCTTTTGAAAGTCCATATACACCACATCAACAGCATTACCCTCATCGACCTTTTCTGTTACCTCTTCAAAAGACTCCAGCAAGTTAGTTAAACACAATTTCCCCTTTAGAAATCCATGCTGGCTCTTCCTTATCAGCTCATATTTTTCCATGTGACTAATTCTATCCCGAATAATTATTTCTAGAATCTTGCTCACCACTGAATTTAAACTGACTGGTCTGTAGCTGCTCAGCTTATTCCCACAACCTCTTTTGAACAATGGCAATTCTCCAGTCCTCTGGCACCTCCCCTGAGTCTAGGGAAGACTGAAAGATTATGGCCAGTGCCCCAGCAATCTCTACGCTCATTCTTTCAATATCCTTGGATACATCTCGTCCGGTCCCAGTGCCTTGCTAACCTTAAGTACCGACAGTCTATTCAACACTTCCTCCTTATTAATTTTGAACCTTTCTAGTGACAGGCCTGGGTAGCATCTACCTCTTTGGTAAAAGCTGCATTAGTTAAACGTTAGCTCTGTTTCTCTCTCCAGAGAGGCTGCCACACTTGCTGGGAATTTCCAGCACTTTCAGTTTCTTATCATTTTCAACATTGGGAGAAAATAAAGAACTTGCATTTATGAAGCGCCTTGCACCAACTCTGGGCATTCCAAAGCACTTTATAGTCAACAAGTTATTATTTGAAGTGTTGTCTTCCAAACCCAGGAAAGGCAGCAGTCAATTTGTGTACAGTAAGATCCCACAAACAACAATGAGGATTGGCCATCACAAAAAACAAACTTGAGCTCAGTTTAATGACTCATCTGATGCAACGCCTCTCTGATAAAGCACAGTTCTCGGTACTGACCCTCTGACAGTGCAGCACTCCCTCAGTACTGACCTTCTGACAGTGCGGCACTCCCTCAGTACTGACCCTCTGACAGTGCAGCACTCCCTCAGTACTGACCCTCGGACAGTGCGGCACTCCCTCAGTACTGACACTCTGACAGTGCAGCACTCCCTCAGTACTGACACTGACAGTGTGGCACTCCCTCAGTACTGACCCTCTGACAGTGCCGCAATCCCTCAGTACTGACCCTCTGACAGTGTGGCACTCCCTCAGTACTGACCCTCTGACAGTGCAGCACTCCTTCAGTACTGAACCCCTGACAGTGCAGCACTCCCTCAGTACTGACCCCCTGACAGTGCAGCACTCCCTCAGTACTGACCCTCTGACAGTGCGGCACTCCCTCAGTACTGACCCCCTGACAGTGCAGCACTCCTTCAGTACTGAACCCCTGACAGTGCAGCACTCCCTCAGTACTGAACCCCTGACAGTGCAGCACTCCTTCAGTACTGAACCCCTGACAGTGCAGCACTCCCTCAGTACTGAACCCCTGACAGTGCAGCATTCCGTCAGTATGGACTGTTTTACTGATTATTGACAGTTAACAGTGATTGGATGGTTCAGGTTTGCTGATAGGTTAATAATCCAGGGGAGTGAAGCTAGGCAGTTTAATACAGTCACGAAAGTGCCAAGATTAAATTTCAGTCCAGACTTTCTGATGTTCACCATCACCTTCATGTGGTGTGTTTTTATGTTTTTGGTGCCTCTTCAACAAGATCTGTAACGAATGGGCATGGTGCTCCATGAGTCTGATGGATGATATTTCGCTCTCCAGGGGAGACGGAAAATTGAATGTGCTTCCAGACATCAGCAACTTCAATTAAGGCTGAAAAACCTTTGCTTGTTTGCACTTTTCTGAAGTGAATTGGATTAACTCTCAGCCGTAGCTCATCACATCCTTCACTCAGAATGTTGCATGCACAAACTCCAATCCAGCAACACAGCCCATTATCAACCTTCAGCTAACAAGGGATAGATAGCACAGGTTAACACTGGGGTACAGTACTGCTGGGGACGGGTCTGTCACTGTATAACACTGGGGTACAGTACTGGTGGGGACGGGTCTGTCACTGTATAACACTGGGGTACAGTACTGGTGGGGACGGGTCTGTCTCTGTATAACACTGGGGTACAGTACTGGTGGGGACGGGTCTGTCACTGTATAACACTGGGGTACAGTACTGGTGGGGACTGTTCTGTCACTGTATAACACTGGGGTAGAGTACTGGTGGGGACAGGTCTGTCACTGTATAACACTGAGGTACAGTACTGGTGGGGACAGGTCTGTCACTGTATAACACTGGGGTACAGTACTGGTGGGGACGGGTCTGTCACTGTATAACACTGGGGTACAGTACTGGTGGGGACAGGTCTGTCACTGTATAACACTGGGGTACAGTACTGGTGGGGACGGGTCTGTCACTGTATAACACTGGGGTACAGTACTGGTGGGGACAGGTCTGGCACTGTATAACACTGGGGTACAGTACTGTTGGGGACAGGTCTGTCACTGTATAACACTGGGGTACAGTACTGGTGGGGACAGGTCTGTCACTCTATAACACTGGGGTACAGTACTGGTGGGGACAGGTCTGTCACTGTATAACACTGGAGTATAGTACTGGTGGGGACAGGTCTGTCACTGTATAACACTGGGGTACAGTACTGGTGGGGACGGGTCTGTCACTGTATAACACTGGGGTACAGTACTGGTGGGGACAGGTCTGTCACTGTATAACACTGGGGTACAGTACTGTTGGGGCGGATCTGTCACTGTATAACACTGGGGTAAAATACTGGTGGGGACAGGTCTGTCACTGTATAACACTGGGGTATATTACTGGTGGGGACAGGTCTGTCACTCTATAACACTGGGGTACAGTACTATTGGGGACAGGTCTGTCACTGAATAACACTGGAGTATAGTACTGGTGGGGACGGGTCTGTCACTGTATAACACTGGGGTACAATACTGGTGGGGACGGGTCTGTCACTGTATAACACTGGGGTATAGTACTGGTGGGGACGGGTCTGTCACTGTATCACATTGGGGTACAGTACTGGTGGGGACAGGTCTATCACTGTATAACGCTGGGGTACAGTACTGGTGGGGACGGGTCTGTCACTGTATAACACTGGGTACAGTACTGGTGGGGACGGGTCTGTCACTGGATAAAACTGGGGTATAGTACTGGTGGGGACAGGTCTGTCACTGTATAACACTGGGGTACAGTACTGTTGGGGACAGGTCTGTCAATGTATAACACTGGGGTACAGTACTGGTGGGGACAGGTCTGTCACTCTATAACACTGGGGTGCAGTACTGGTGGGGACAGGTCTGTCACTGTATAACACTGGGGTACAGTACTGGGGGGGACGGGTCTGTCACTGTATAACACGGGTACAGTACTGATGGTGACGGGTCTGTCACTGTATAACACTGGGGTACAGTACTGGTGGGGACAGGTCTGTCACTGTATAACACTGGAGTGTAGTACTGGTGGGGACAGGTCTGTCACTGTATAACACTGGAGTACAGTACTGGTGGGGACAGGTCTGTCACTGTATAACACTGGGGTACAGTACTGGCGGGGACGGGTCTGTCTCTGTATAACACTGGAGTAAAGTACTGGTGGGGACGGGTCTGTCACTGTATAACACTGGGGTACAGTAATGGCGGGGATGGGTCTGTCACTGTATAACACTGGAGTACAGTACTGGTGGGGACAGGTCTGTCACTGTATAACACTGGAGTACAGTACTGGTGGGGACAGGTCTGTCACTGTATAACACTGGGGTACAGTACTGGTTGGGACGGGTCTGTCACTGTATAACACTGGGGTACAGTACTGGCGGGGACGGGTCTGTCACTGTATAACACTGCGGTACAGTACTGGTGGGGCAGTTCTGTCACTGTATAACACTGGAGTATAGTACTGGTGGGCACAGGTCTGTCACTGTATAACACTGGGGTACAATACTGGTGGGGACGGGTCTGTCACTGTATTACACTGGGGTATAGTACTGGTGGGGACAGGTCTGTCACTGTATAACACTGGGGTACAGTACTGGTGGGGACAGGTCTGTCACTGTATAACACTGGGGTACAGTACTGGTGGGGACAGGTCTATCACTGTATAACACTGGGGTACAGTACTGGTGGGGACGGGTCTGTCACTGTATAACACTGGAGTACAGTACTGGTGGGGATAGGTCTGTCACTGTATAACACTGGAGTACAGTACTGGTGGGGAAAGATCTGTCACTGTATAACACTGGGGTACAGTACTGGCGGGGACGGGTCTGTCACTGTATAACACTGGGGTACAGTACTGTCGGGTACGGGTCTGTCACTGTATAACACTGGGGTAGAGTACTGGCTGGGCAGGTCTGTCACTGTATAACACTGGGGTACAGTACTGGTGGGGACGGGTCTGTCACTGTATAACACTGGTGTACAGTGGTGGGGACAGGTCTGTCACTGTATAACACTGGGGTACAATACTGGTGGGGACGGGTCTGTCACTGTATAACACTGGGGTATAGTACTGGTGGGGACGGGTCTGTCACTGTATCACATTGGGGTACAGTACTGGTGGGGACAGGTCTATCACTGTATAACACTGGGGTACAGTACTGGTGGGGACGGGTCTGTCACTGTATAACACTGGGGTACAGTACTGGTGGGGACGGATCTGTCACTGGATAAAACTGGGGTATAGTACTAGAGGGGACAGGTCTGTCACTGTATAACACTGGGGTACAGTACTGTTGGGGACAGGTCTGTCACTGTATAACACTGGGGTACAGTACTGGTGGGGCAAGTCTGTCACTCTATAACACTGGAGTGCAGTACTGGTGAGGACAGGTCTGTCACTGTATAATACTGGGGAACAGTACTGGTGGGGATGTGTCTATCACTGTATAACACTGGGGTACAGTACTGGTGGGGACGGGTCTGTCACTGTATAACACTGGGGTACAGTAATGGCGGGGATGGGTCTGTCACTGTATAACACTGGAGTACAGTACTGGTGGGGACAGGTCTGTCACTGTATAACACTGGAGTACAGTACTGGTGGGGACAGGTCTGTCACTGTATAACACTGGGGTACAGTACTGTTTGGGACGGGTCTGTCACTGTATAACACTGGAGTACAGTACTGGTGGGGACGGGTCTGTCACTGTATAACACTGGAGTATAGTACTGGTGGGCACAGGTCTGTCACTGTATAACACTGGGGTACAATACTGGTGGGGACGGGCCTGTCACTGTATAACACTTGGGTATAGTACTGGTGGGGACGGGTCTGTCACTGTATAACACTGGGGTACAGTACTGGTGGGGACGGGTCTATCACTGTATAACACTGGGGTACAGTACTGGTGGGGACGGGTCTGTCACTGTATAACACTGGAGTACAGTACTGGTGGGGATAGGTCTGTCACTGTATAACACTGGGGTACAGTACTGGCGGGGACGGGTCTATCACTGTATAACACTGGGGTACAGTACTGGTGGGGACGGGTCTGTCACTGTATAACACTGGTGTACAGTGGTGGGGACAGGTCTGTCACTGTATAACACTGGGGTACAATACTGGTGGGGACGGGTCTGTCACTGTATAACACTGGGGTATAGTACTGGTGGGGACGGGTCTGTCACTGTATCACATTGGGGTACAGTACTCGTGGGGACAGATCTATCACTGTATAACACTGGGGTACAGTACTGGTGGGGACGGGTCTGTCACTGTATAACACTGGGGTACAGTACTGGTGGGGACGGATCTGTCACTGGATAAAACTGGGGTATAGTACTGGTGGGGACAGGTCTGTCACTCTATAACACTGGGGTACAGTACTGGTGGGGACAGGTCTGTCTCTGTATAACACTGGAGTATAGTACTGGTGGGGACGGGTCTGTCACTGTATAACACTGGAGTGCAGTACTCGTGGGGACAGGTCTGTCTCTGTATAACACTGGGGAACAGTACTGGTGGGGACGGGTCTGTCACTGTATAACACTGGCGTACTGTACTGGTGGGGACGGCTCTGTCACTATAACACTGGGATACATTACTGGTGGGGACGGGTCTGTCCCTGTATAACACTGGGGTACAGTACTGGTGGGGACGGGTCTGTCCCTGTATAACACTGGGGTACAGTACTAGTGGGGCAGGTCTGTCACTGTATAACACTGGAGTGCAGTACTCATGGGGACAGGTCTGTCACTGTATAACACTGGGGTATAGTAATAGCGGGGATGGGTCTGTCACTGTATAACACTGGAGTACAGTACTGGTGGGGACAGGTCTGTCACTGTATAACACTGGAGTACAGTACTGGTGGGGACAGGTCTGTCACTGTATAACACTGGGGTATAGTACTGGTTGGGACGGGTCTGTCACTGTATAACACTGGGGTACAGTACTGGTGGGGACGGGTCTGTCACTGTATAACACTGCGGTACAGTACTGGTGGGGCAGCTCTGTCACTGTATAACACTGGAGTATAGTACTGGTGGGCACAGGTCTGTCACTGTATAACACTGGGGTACAATACTGGTGGGGACGGGTCTGTCACTGTATAACACTGGGGTATAGTACTGGTGGGGACGGGTCTGTCACTGTATAACACTGGGGTACAGTACTGGTGGGGACGGGTCTATCACTGTATAACACTGGGGTACAGTACTGGTGGGGACGGGTCTGTCACTGTATAACACTGGAGTACAGTACTGGTGGGGATAGGTCTGTCACTGTATAACACTGGGGTACAGTACTGGCGGGGACGGTTCTGTCACTGTATAACACTGGGGTATAGTACTGGTGGGGACAGGTCTGTCACTGTATAACACTGGGGTACAGTACTGGTGGGGACGGGTCTGTCACTGTATAACACTGGGGTACAGTACTGATGGGGACAGGTCTGTCACTGTATAACACTGGGGTATAGTACTGGTGGGGACGGGTCTGTCACTGTATCACATTGGGGTACAGTACTCGTGGGGACAGATCTATCACTGTATAACACTGGGGTACAGTACTGGTGGGGATGGGTCTGTCACTGGATAAAACTGTGGTATAGTACTGGTGGGGACAGGTCTGTCACTCTATAACACTGGGGTACAGTACTGGTGGGGACAGGTCTGTCTCTGTATAACACTGGAGTATAGTACTGGTGGGGACGGGTCTGTCACTGTATAACACTGGAGTGCAGTACTCGTGGGGACAGGTCTGTCACTGTATAACACTGGGGAACAGTACTGGTGGGGACGGGTCTGTCACTGTATAACACTGGCGTACTGTACTGGTGGGGACGGCTCTGTCACTATAACACTGGGATACATTACTGGTGGGGACGGGTCTGTCCCTGTATAACACTGGGGTACAGTACTGGTGGGGATGGGTCTGTCCCTGTATAACACTGGGGTACAGTACTAGTGGGGCAGGTCTGTCACTGTATGTGATGGCTGGATCGTTTGCTGGGGACATGAATTGAGTTATTATAAGCCTGTGTGTGACGTTTTATCCACTTGTAAATGTCATTATAGACTGGAACTGTCTCTGGCTGTCTTCTGTTCTCTCACTGACTCACTCTCCTTGTGTTTTACTAGATCCAAGTGCCCTGGCTGGACAGTCAGGACCTGATCATGCTGTCATAGGTGGAGTGGTGGCTGTTGTCGTCTTCATCACCCTCTGTTTGATAATTGTCCTCGGTCGTTACCTGGCTCGGCATAAAGGTAGGTTCCAACTTCAAACCCCTCCTGTTGCTCTCACCGTGCCAGCGGGTACACTTCAGCCTCTTGTGTCCATGGACTGTACTTTCACTGAGTGTCACTTAACTTGACACTTCACTCCTAGATTTTATCTTGAAATCCTGCCATTCCTTTCTCGCCCGATCTTCTGACTCAGGCCGGGTGAGAGTGTCCAGTGCAGCCGCTTCCCCAGGCCTTTGTATCGAGGGCAGCAGAGTCAGAGCTGTGGAAGCTGTATCCCCTTTTTTACAACAGGTCAGTTTAAAGGTCCAGCAACTCAGAGCAGCCAGGCAGAAGGTCAGTTTGCAAGGTCAGTGGGTAGGATTGCGGGTGGGGGTTGGGTGGTCATTGGGGGCATGGGTGGGTGGTCACTTGGGGGTGTCGGGTGTCAGTGTGGGGGAGGAAGGCAGTCAGTGTGGGGGGTGGTCAGGTGGTCAGTGTGGGGGTGATCACATGGTCAGTGGTGGGGCTCGGCTGGTCAGTGGTGGAAGGGGGTCGGGTGGTTAGTGGAAGGGGTCAAGTGATCAGTGTGGGGGGTTGGGTGGTCAGTGGAGGAGGTCAGGTGGTTGGGTTGTTAGTGGGGGGTGGGGTGGGCAGTCAGGGAGCCCTGTGGGGGTGGGATGTAGTTGGGGGTATGAGGGGGTTAGGGTGATGGGCTAGTCTGGAAGCCCCTTGGGGGGTAGCAGTTGTAGCTGGGAGGGCGCAGTTTTAGTTGGGGGGCGGCAGGGGATTGGGGGGCGGTGTGTGTGTGGGGGGGGGGGGGAGGAGTCAGGGGGCGCAGTACTATCATTACCCAGGCACTAGAAGTGTTCCTAACTTTCTAACCTTTCTGGGTAATAATTCTGGTAAAACAGTCGGAACCATCCAAAGTTTGGAATTGAAATCGTACTTTTGGATGGTTCCCAGTGCAGGGCAATTGCCCAAAGGAAGTTTGAACTTCCTGGGCAATCCTTACCTGGGAACTCCAGTGGGGGTTCCCCAGCCCAGCTCCCCCAGGTTTGTGTCCCCCAGTGGGGGTTCCCCATCCCAGCTCCCCCAGGTTTGTGTCCCCCAGTGGGGGTTCCCCAGCCCAGCTCCCCCAGGTTTGTGTCCCCCAGTGGGGGTTCCCCAGCCCAGCTCCCCCAGGTTTGTGTCCCCCAGTGGGGTTTCCCCAGCCCAGCTCCCCCAGGTTTGTGTCCCCCAGTGGGGGTTCCCCAGCCCAGCTCCCCCAGGTTTGTGTCCCCCAGTGGGGGTTCCCCAGCCCAGCTCCCCCAGGTTTGTGTCCCCCAGTGGGGGTTCCCTAGCCCAGCTCCCCCAGGTTTGTGTCCCCCAGTGGGGGTTCCCCAGCCCAGCTCCCCCAGGTTTGTGTCCCCCAGTGGGGGTTCCCCAGCCCAGCTCCCCCAGGTTTGTGTCCCCCAGTGGGGGTTCCCCAGCCCAGCTCCCCCAGGTTTGTGTCCCCCAGTGGGGGTTCCCCAGCCCAGCTCCCCCAGGTTTGTGTCCCCCAGTGGGGGTTCCCCAGCCCAGCTCCCCCAGGTTTGACACCCGGGGCTGGGAAGTTATGGACCATGAAGTTCTCAGTTTGCCCGAACAGTGTCACATTTTCTGTTGGTGTTAACCATCCGAGTCAAATTGAAGTTAAGTATGATTCTCCCTCAAAGTTATGAAATTCGACATTACATTGTGAAGTCTTTGTTCACTTTTGATATGAACTTTTAAAACAATAAATCTGGAATAAAAAGCTAGCCTCACAAATGGTGATCATGAAGCTACAGGATTGTCGTAAAAACACATCTTTTTTTCATTTGCTCTCTGATGGGATGTGGGTGTCACTGCAAGGCCAGCATTTCTTGCCCACCCCTAATTGCCCTTGAACTGAGTGTCTTGCTAGGGTCATTTAAGAGGGCAGTTAAAATTCAACCACATTGCTGTGGGTCTGGAGTCACATGTGGGCCAGACCAGGTAAGGACAGCAGATTTCCTTCTCTCGAGGACCTTAGTGACCCAGATGGGTTTTTACAACAATCGATGATAGTCTCATGGTCACCATCACTGGGACTAGCTTTATATTCCAGATTTTTATTCATTTAAAGAATAAATTCTACCTGGTTCACCAATACCCTGTTGGGAAGGAAAGCCTACACGTGACTCCAGACCCTCTGAAATGATGAGCGAAACATTCAGTTTTATCAAACTGTGACAGAAAGGTCAACGAGGAATGAAACCATGTGGACCACCCGGCATTGACCCAGGCACTGGAAACGACAACAGCAATCTCAGCCCTGTCAACCCTGCAAAGTCCTCCTTACTAACATCTGGAGCCTGGTGCCAAAATTGGGAGAGCTGTCTCACTGACTAGTCAAGCAACAGCCTGACATAGTCATCCTCACGGAATCATACCTTACAGATAATGTCCCAGACACCACCACCATCACCATCCCTGGGTATGTCCTGTCCCGCCAGCAGGACAGGCCCAGCAGAGGTGGGGGCACAGTGATATACAGTTAGGAGGGAGTTGCCCTGGGAATCCTCAACATTGACTCCAGACCCCATGAAGTCTCATAGCATCAGCTCAAACATGGGCAAGGAAACCTCCTGCTGATTACCACGTACCGCCCTCCCTCAGCTGCTGAATCAGTGCTCCTCCATGTTGAACACCACTTGGAGGAAGCACTGAGGGTGGCAAGGGCACAGAATGTACTCTGGGTGGGGGACTTCAATGTCCATCACCAAGAGTGGCTCGGTAGCACCACTACTGACCGAGCTGGCCGAGTCCTAAAGGACATAGCTGCTAGACTGGGTCTGCGGCAGGTGGTGAGGGAACCAACAAGAGGGAAAAACATACTTGACCTCATCCTCACCAACCTGCCTGTCACAGATGCATCTGTCCATGACAGTATCAGTAGGAGTGACCACCTCACAGTCATTGTGGTGACAAAGTCCCACCTTCACATTGAGGATATCCTCCATTGTGTTGTGTGACACTACCACTGTGCTAAATGGGATAGATTTTGAACAGATCTAGCAACTCAAGACTGGGCATCCATGAGGCGCTGTGGGCCATCAGCAGCAGCAGAATTGTACTCAAACACAATCTGTAACCTCATGGCCCAGCATATCCCCCACTCTACCATTACCATCAAGTCAGGGGATCAACCCTGGTTCAATGAAGAGTGCAGGAGGGCATGCCAGGAGCAGCACCAGGCATACCTAAAAATGAGGTGTCAGCCTGGTGAAGCTACAACGCAGGACTACATCGAGGGGAGTAGGCTTAAGAATAAGAGTTCTCCCTTTTAAGACGGAGATGAGGAAAATTTTTTTCCCATTGTGTGTCATTAGCATGTGGAATCCTCTTCCCCAGAAAGCAGTGGGCCATTGAATTTGTTCAAGGCTGAGTTAGACAGATTTTTGATAGACAAGGGGGTCAAGGGTTATGGGAGGAGACAGGAAAGTGGAGTTGAGACCACAACCAGATCAGCCACGATCGTAATGAATGGCAGAGCAGGCTCAATGGGCTGAATGGCCTCTCCTGTCCCTGAGACCCATGTTCCTATGCAAGCCATGCAATAGACAGAGCTAAGTGATTCCATAACCAATGGATCAAATCTAAGTTCTGCAATCCTGCCACATCCAGTTGTGAATGGTGGTGGACAACTAAACAACTCACTGGAGGAGGAGGCTCCACAAATATCCCCATCCTCAATGATGGGGGAGCCCAGCACATCAGTGCAAAAGATAAGGCTGAAGGATTTGCAACAATCTTCAGCCAGAAGTGCCGAGTGGATGATCCATCTTGGCCTCCCCAGCATCACAGATACCAGTCTTCAGCCAATTCAATTCATTCCACGTCATATCAAGAAACGGCTGAAGGCACTGGATACTGCAAAGGCTATGTGCCCTGACAAAATTCCGGCAATAGTACTGAAGACCTGTGCTCCAGAACTTGCCGCGTCCTTGGCCAAGCTGTTCCAGTACAACTACAAAACTGGCATCTATCTGGCCATGTGGAAAATTGCCCAAATATGTCCTGTACACAAAAAGCAGGACAAATCCAACTCAACCAATTACCGCCCCATCAGTCTACTCTCGATCATCAGTAAAGTGATGGAAGGGGTCATCGACAGTGCTGTCAAGCAGCACTTACTTAGCAATAACCTGCTCACTGATGCTCAGTTTTTGTTCTGCCAGGGCCACTCAGCTTATTACAGCCTTGGTTCAAACGTGGACAAAACAGCTGAACTCCGAGGTGGGGTGAGGGTGACTGCCCTTGACATCAAGGCAGCATTTAACCAAGTGTGGCATCAAGGAGCCCTAGCAAAACTGGAGTCAACTGAAATCAGGGGGAAAACTCTCCACTGGTTGGAGTCATACCTAGCACAAAGGACAGTAGTAGCAGTGTGTGTACCATCTACAAGATGCATTGCAGGAACTCACCAAGGCTCCTTCAACAGCACCTTCCAAACCCATGACCACTACCATCTAAAAGGACAAGGGCAGCAGACAGATGGGAACACCACCACCTGGAAGTTCCCCTCCAACAATCACCATCCTGACTTGGAAATATATCGCCATTCCTTCACTGTCACTGGGTCAAAATCCTGGAACTCCCTCCCTAACAGCACTGTGGGTGTACCTACACCACATGGTCAGCAGTGGTTCAAGAAGGCAGCTCTCCACCACCTTCTCAAGGGACAATTAGGGATGGGTAATAAATGCTAGTGAATAGTTTAGATATATTTAAAGGGAAGCTAGATAAATCCACGCTGGACAAAGTGAGATGAAGTAGGCTGGGAGGAGCCTCATGTGGGACATAAACACTGGCATCAAGCGAATGGTCTGTTTCTGTTCTGCACATTCTGTCTAATTCCTGCATTTCTTCTGGCTTTCAAACCCACTGGCTGAGTTGAGCTGCTCTGTCTCTCTACTCTCAGTTCCCACTCTTGATCGTTTGGTTGGTAAATTATTCAGCTTGACCATTCTCACTAAATTCCTACTGACTGAAACTGGATCAATGTGTTGTCACAGGAACCTACCTGACAAATGAGGCTAAAGGAGCTGAAGATGCACCAGACGCAGATACAGCAATCATCAACGCAGAGGGAAGCCAGGCCAATGCAGAGGATAAGAAGGAATATTTCATCTGAAAATCCATCCATTACTCAAAGATCCATTCAACTGCTCTTAGAAACTGGCTATCAACAGGACTTATTCAATTAGCAATCCATGCACTCCCCGAGCAATTCCCTCACCTCACTACCCTTTCCCCAACAACTCCCCTCCCACACCTCATCCCCTCCACACTTCCTCCCTTCATCCATCCCGTTCCCTCTCTCTCACTACTTCCTCTAACTTCCCCATCCCTCTCCCCCAACACCCCACTCCCCAATCCCTCTCCTCCCACCCCCTCCCATCCTCAACCCCCTCCTCCCCTACCCCCAGTTCTCTACACACTCCTCTCCCCTCCCCCTGCTTCCACAAACCCTACCCAATGCTTCCCTTCCCCATCCCTCCTCCCCCTCTAAGCTCCTTTGACTTCCCCACCCCTGCCCAGTCCCCACCCCTCCCTATTCCCCTTCCCTCCCCATTCTCCTCCCCTGCCCTCCATTATTCTTTTACTTCCCTACCTCCCTCACCCCCCTCACTTCCCTTGCCCCCTTCCCATCACTTTCCCAATTCCCCTCCCCTTTCTTGCCTCTCTCTCTCCTCCTCCTGCACTCCACCTATCAATGTTGAACAGTAACATTAATAGCCAGCTTTCCAATGACTGGTCAGTAACTTGCCACCTCGCAACCTAGATCCACTCTGTAGAGAAGTCTGATTTGAAACATTAATTCATGTTGTGCATGGAATCTCTCTCTCCTCAAAATTTTCTAACCAGACAATAATATTGCAAAGTAATCCTAGAGCATTCTTGACGCATCACCGTTTAACGTTACAATATCTTTGTGTCTTATATTATCACAATAAAATGAGAAGGGCAGAGAGAGAGAGAGAGAGAGAGAGAGAGAATGATAGGAGAGAGAGCTGGGCAGAGTCTGTAATGGCTCTGGGACACCTCTCCAGCTATTAGCCAGTAGCATGCAGATAGCTCTGTAATATATGTGATTGTGCATTTAACCATACATCTTGTTGGTTGATGGGGTGGGGTCTATAACCTATGTTGTGTGTTTGTGTATATATATTATACATATACATACATCATGGGAATGTTTTGGAAGTGGGGGGAGGGGAGTTTGAATATCAGATACATCGCTACTCTCTGCCAAAGCTGTGGAAATCTCAATAATGACCCTTAAATTCCCTGATTGCTGCCAGAGTATATAATCGAACATGTTCCCCCCCTTCCTGTGTACCATTAGATACCCAGTTCTACAAGGGCCAGTCAGTCTGAGGCCACAGGGACAAAGTTGTTCACTTTCCTGCCACTGATCTGCTACGGTCCTACTCAGTACGAATCATTTCAAGATCTCTCCCTCTTAACATTAGTCTCCAGGAAAATTGTTCCTGATTAGGCATTATAGTGACACAGGGGGTGAAATTCATCGTGTCTGGTAGTGTTTAGCAGCGGGTAGCCAATCAGTCAGTGAGTAACACGGGGAGAGCGTAACACGGGGAGAGCGTAACACGGGGAGAGCGTAACACGGGGAGAGTGTAACACAGGGAGAGCGTAACACTGGGAGAGCGTAACATGAGGAGAGTGTAACACAGGGAGAGCAACTTAGGGAGAGAGGATAACAAGGGAAAGCATATCAGGGAGAGAGTAACACAGAGAGCACGTAACACAGGGAGCATGTAACAAGGGGAGAGAGTAACACTGGAGAGTGTAACACAAGGAGAACATAACATGGGGAGACTGGAACACAGGGAGAGCAGAATAGGGAGAAAGGGTAATGGGGGAAAGCATATCAGGGAGAGAGTAACACAGGGAGACAGTAAAATGGAGAATAAGGGAGGAGAGGGTAACATGAGAGAGTAACACAGTAACGGGGGAGAATAACACACACAGTAACACAGGGAGAGTAGAACATGGGGTGGGAGTAACACGGGGAGTGTGTAACACGAGGAGAGTGGAACATGAGCAGAGAATAACGGGGGAAAGTAGAAAACAGGGAGAGAGTAACACGGGCAGGCAATTTGTTATCACCAAATGTGAATTTTACCTCCTATGTTTTTCCATATGATTGATCAGTGATTCAGTGTGTCTCACACATCCCCCTTTGAGGAGAGGCTAGAACCCAGCTTCCAGCCAGAGTAAAAGCCTCTCCATTATTACACAACCTATCTGATATCTCAATAGAAGCACAAGAATAGAATTACAATGTTTCTGGGCGTGTGTGTGTCCGTGTGCACATGTGTGTGTCAGTGTGTGTGTGTGTGTGTGTGTGTGTGTGAGTGTGTGCATGTTTTTAAATTACTTCCAATGACCAGTGTGAATAGGGATTAAACAAGTGGAATAAATATATCTGGCCACTTGCTGCTGCTGCCATTTCCAACTTACTCCTTTTCAGTTCCAGTTTTTCCCAGGGCTGGTAAGGAGCTGGGCCACAGGGAGGAGGGTGGGTGCAGGGGGAGGGCAGAAAGTGGTGTAGGTGCAGAGATTCGGGTTAAGGGTACACTCGATTGGGTGTGGGCGTGGGGGGGGCATGTGGGCCAGAGTTGGAGGGTGCCTGGCAGGCAGGGGTGTGCTGAGTACAAAGGCAGGGGCTATCAGGCCCCCAGAAGAAGCAGTGAGAATTATAGGGCCTCTGGTGTCTCTGACAGCTGAGTACATGGGGCTCTGAGAGCAGCTTGGGATCTCCCTGTGCACTTTCAGATTGACAGAAAAGTAGTCAGAGTTGTAAACTTCCCAAACATCCCATAAAATAAATCACACTAACTAAAATCCAACAGGAACAGACTGGAACACCCAAACATTTTAATAATCCACGTTTCAGTGACAAAGTATCATCTGACCTTTGTGAGATTATTGGGAATAGTGAGACTATAAACCTTTCCATGCTGTAAAGGAAACCTAACCCTGTCCCACTGATTCCAGAGATCCCAGTGATCTCTGAGATCTCAACGATCCCTGTAATCATACCGATTCCAGAGATCCCAGCACTCTCAGCAATCACAGTGATTCTAGAGATCCCACCCTGCTGATTTCTTGGCCCCGGGGTATTGTACTGGGGCAAGGGAAAATTTGACATGGAACGATGTTCCCATGCACCATCCAGGTATCAGTGAGGGGTCCACACCTTCAGAGGAGGGAGAGCTGAGCCTCCCACTGGTGCCTGTGCTGAGATGCAGTTGGCCTTTCTCTGAAATATGTACAACAGTGATCCTGGAACAGGAACAGGAGTTGGCCATTCAGCCCCTTGAACAGTGAGACGATACAGGAACAGGAGTAGGGCACTCAGCCCTTCACATTGTGAACCTGTAGAGCAGACGCTAGCTATTTGGTGCTGTATGATGTGTACCTTTTGGTTTGGTAGGTGGGTAGTTGCTGGGAGGTGAGTATGGATCTGGAAGGAGTGACCCTGATCTACTGAAAGACCTACTCCCCAGACTGGCAACACGGTCAGCCTCTGGTAGAACAGACTCTGCCCCTCATACTGGAGTCTGAGAGAAGACCCAGGGACAGTGTGTCTGATAAACAGCCCAGACTGGCTTTTGTGCTTTATCCACCTGGCAGTTTGGAACTCAAGTCTCCACCGTGAATCTTGAATCACTCACTGGTGAAGAGGGTCTGAGGTGGCTCTCCTCCTGCTTTCCTCAGTTTTATTGGGTGAGCTACAAGCAAAATTAAAGACCCCCCGCCCACACCTTTACAATGGGTCAAGAACCCCCCTCCCCTATCTCAGACTGAGTACTCCAAACCTACCCACCCCCAAACCCCTGCTATTTGTCACTCCCTCAGGCTCTCCTTAACCCAAATGGATGATCTCTGGCCTTCAGTCAAATCTCCTACCTGCCCTTGTCTGAACCTTTCATGACTAATAAACAACTAGTGAAACCACTTTTATTAAAATCACAATTTTGTTTAACTCCCTGAAGCTTTTCCCCTCTGGGTGTTGCTCCCTCAGTGTCCCAGAGATGAATCTTAAATTTGTGGAGGGGTTGGCCCTCCCAGCGGCTCTGCCCAATCTCTCTCCGCAGTTTATCTACATCTACAAACCAGGCATCATTATAATCGGACCGCTCTTTCCAAGAGCCAGCACAGACATGATGGGCTGAATGGTCTCCTTCAGTGCTGAATGATTCTACTCTGATGTGCAGTGACAGTGGGGGAGTGTAGGGAGGCATGGGAAGGATTATAACCAGACACGGAGTTGGAACCTTTTGTGATAAACCTGCAGTCGGCTTCATTCAGTTGAAATGGTCCTTTTGCCACGGGCAGTGTTCCAGGCCCATGTTGAGGCAGCCTCCTGGGGACTCTGAGCTCTGTCTGCTCACTGTGTGTCCTTCACACACACATCCAGTGCCAGGAATTAAATTAGCAGCCACTGTATAAGTGGGAGGATTGACAAACCGATATACTAATGACAAGCTATTCTACCCTTGTTAAAGCAGCAGCCCTGTGAATGCTCACTTGAGGTATTATACTGGGCAACAATCTCCCCCATCCCGTCTGCACAATAAGAGTTGGTCGACAGGCAATTTTACAGGGTGAGGGTTCAGGCTCCCAGGATCCCACTCCAGCAGCCTCATTACTGAGCTCACTATTACCCTGTCCTTTGCCCCACTTTCGCAGAGTTGCCTTTGTAGAATATTTCTCGGGGTTTTCAGCTCCAGCTCAGGACGTTTCTCATTGGAAGGTCAGATTGAGGAGATTCTTTTGCACTGCTCGGAGATCACAATAAGTAACCCCATCACTAAGGGAGGGAGGCAGAGGTTAATGAGTTAAATATAGAGAATAAGATCTCCACATGGCCCCCGCTGTTAATACAGGGAATGGAGTGTCCGAATGTCCAACTGTGGAGAGTTGGGACACCTAATTAATTGGGCTGCCACTGTGGTTCTTATTTAAAATTTAGTGCTGCTTTGTGCATTTCCCAGGGGCAGGAAACTCGACAGTGAAAGGGAGGTGGGAGCTGCTGGCTTCTCAAAGGTATGTGCCCCGGACAGTACTTCTCATGTTTCTGGAAGAGCAGGAGTGCCCCTCCAGGCCCTTTAAGCAAATGCTTAGCCTCCATCCTCCAGATTTCGGGCTTTTATCCTACAGCCCCAATCACAGGCCTCTACCACCCCACCCCCCCCCCCACCACCAGCCCTGATCACAGGCCTCTACCCCCCCCCACCAAGCCCCAATCACAAGACTCTACCCCCCACACAACCCCTCCTCCATGCCCCAATCCTAGGCCTCTACAGGCCTCCACCCCCACCACCACCCCCAGCATCCCCGCCCTGATCGCAGGCCTCCACCCCCCACCGAGCCCCAATCACAGGCCTCCAGCCCCCCCCCCGCCCCCCGAGCCCCAATCACAGGCCTCCACCCCACCCCCCACCGAGCCCCAATCACAGGCCTCCACCCCACCCCCCACCAAGCCCCAATCACAGGCCTCCAACCCACCCCCCACCGAGCCCCAATCACAGGCCTCCACCCCCCCAAGCCCCAATCACAGGCTTCCAGCCCCACCCCCCCCGAGCCCCAATCACAGGCCTCCAGCCCCACCCCAAGCCCCAATCACAGGCCTCCAGCCCCACCCCCCCCCCCCGAGCCCCAATCACAGGCCTCCAACCCACCCCCCACCGAGCCCCAATCACAGGCCTCCACCCCACCCCCCACCGAGCCCCAATCACAGGCCTCCAACCCACCCCCCACCGAGCCCCAATCACAGGCCTCCACCCCCCCCAAGCCCCGATCACAGGCCTCCAGCCCCACCCCCCACGAGCCCCAATCACAGGCCTCCACACCCCCCCCAAGCCCCAATCACAGACCTCCAGCCCCATCCACCACCGAGCCCCAATCACAGGCCTCTACCTCACCCGAGTCCCAATCACAGGCCTCCACACCCCCCCGAGCCCCAATCACAGGCCTCCACCCCACCCCAAGCCCCAATCACAGGCCTCCAGCCCCACCCCCCCCCCGAGCCCCAATCACAGGCCTCCACACCCCCTCCGAGCCCCAATCACAGGCCTCCAGCCCCACACCCCCCGAGCCCCAAACACAGGCCTCTACCCCACCCCCCCGAGTCCCGATCACAGGCCTCCACCACCCCCCACCGAGCCCCAATCACAGGCCTCCACCACCCCCCACCGAGCCCCAATCACAGGCCTCTACCCCACCCCCCGAGTCCCAAACACAGGCCTCTACCCCCCCCGAGCCCCAATCACAGGCCTCTACCCCACCCCCCGAGTCCCAAACACAGGCCTCTACCCCCCCCGAGCCCCAATCACAGGCCTCTACCCCACCCCCCCCGAGTCCCAAACACAGGCCTCCACCCCCCCAAGCCCCATTCACATGCCTCCCCCTCCACCCCAAGCCCCGACCATAGGCCTCTCCCTCCCAGCCCCAATCACAGGTCTCTTCTCCTCCCCCCCCACCAGTCCTGACCACCGATCTCCCCAACACTCCCCAGCCCCGATCACAGGCCCCATGGCCCCCTGATTGTGGGGGACTGGTGGCCCACAGCTGGAAGTTTCCAGGCAGCTGCACTGGGCAGAAGATGGATCCAAAAAGTGAGTCTGTCCATTAGGGAAATATCACCCGTGTCTCAAAGGAACCCCACATACCACCCGTAATGATGGTAACGTATCCCGGAGAGCTGGTGCTGGGGGGTTTGAGGCCCCAGGGTTATAGCGTCACAGGCAGAGACAGGTTGCTGATGGTTTGGGCCCAGTTTGCAGAGTAGAATCAGTATCAGGAGTGGGAGGGTTAAATCAGAAAAATGATGCAGGAACCATTAAATGGGACTTAACTTAAGACAAGAAAATTGACATAAAAAGGGAAAGGCTCATCACCGATTTATAGCCAGCACATCGATAATCGTGTCACTGCTTTTCTTTGTACATTTAGTGATTTTGCCGGAATTATTGCTTTGTGATTTGAACAGCTGTAGCTATGGGAGGAAGCTGCGACCCATTCAGGACAATGACAGAAATCTCCATGCAATATGTATACAATGGATGTATAAGTGTTTTCAAATCTGAGACAGCCACATATAATATTGTATTAAAAACCATGCTTTTTATTAACATATAATAATGCTTTCTATAAATAGGAGGAGTTAGGAATGGCTTCTTTTGACAAAAGAGTGAAATGTGATAGAATCCACTTTGTGTTGTGTGGAAATGGATGTCTGCAAAATACTGAACTCGAATGTACTCACTCAAAACATAACATCACCATCAGTTTGCATGAATACTGAGCAGAATGGACGCGAGCATTTTTTTTTGTGGGTATGGGAGGGTTAGGGAAGAAGTACATTCCATTTAAACACTTGTACTTTTAAAACTAAATGGGAGAAACCAATTAAGACACACATCATGGAGTCACTTCACACAGCATTATAATTTGTACTAATTCTGTCACACATTTCTTTGATTATTTTGTAGGGGTTTTACTGCAATGCAGCAGCTAGCTACATAAACATGTGTAGTTTTAAAAAAAAAGGAAGAAAAGTAGGACATACTGTACTGTAATCCACAACGTTCCATTTTACTGAAGTTTGCTGCATCTCAGGAATATGTTTCAATGAGGGTCCAGTCTGGAAGACAAGAGGCTTTAGTTCAGTCTTTCTGAAGAGGCTGGGCTCTGTCAAATGGAGTTATGTGTGTTTTTTTTTCTTTCGTTAATCATCAAACTGTTAATAAAAAGAATTAAGATGCTCTCATGATCTAAAACAACAGCTTGACAGCAATTTATTTCCAGACACTGAGACTTTCAAAAGCAATCTCCGAACAAGCGGCAGCTTCACAGTTCTGTTCAGCCACAGTTCAGGACAGCACCGAGGGTGTGTGGAGTGGGAGAACAGAGCAGGGCCATCACACCCCGTCTTTCAGTGAAGACAAGGCTGGGTTTTAAAAGCCTGGAGATCGCCAGAGGAACAAGAGGAGGCCATTCAGCCCCTTGAGCCTGTTCCACTGTGCAATTACATCATGGCTGATTCATACTTCAATTCCATTTGCTCCCACCTTTCATATACTTGCCCAACAAAACTCAGGGCGGGATTTTATACGTAGGTGAGTGGGGGTGGGGCCCGCTCGCCGAGGTGTAAAATGACGCACGGTGACATAGGGAGGGACTCCCGACGTCACCGCGCCCCATTTAAATTTACAGGAAGGTGGGGGCGCAGCAAAATCAGCTGCGGGGCCGCCAACCTGTCCATGGCCAATTGAGGCCGTTTACAGAGGCAAGTAAGTAATTAAAGGACCTGCCCGTCCAACCTTAAGGTTGGCAGGTCGGCTAGGAGCCCTGCCGTGAATTAGAAAAAGCATCAAACCTCATCCACGGGCGGGATGAGGTTTCATGTAGCTTTTAAAAATTTTTAATAAAGTTTTTGTGAAAATTATGGACATGTCCCAACTGATGTACCATTGTCACATGAGGGGACAGGTTAGGGAAATTTTATTTTTCGATTTTTAGGTTTTTGACATTTACAGCCGATCTCCCTGGGGCTGCACTTAGCCTCAGGGAGATGAGTGAGCTCTTTTGTGCGCATGTGCGATAGAGCGAACTCTCGAATTTAGGATTCTCCCTCCCCCTGCCCGCACAGGGGTTGCACAGTGCTTCTGTGCAGACATCACGCTGGGTGGGCCTTAATTGGCCCGCCCATGTAAAATGGGGGGAAAATTCCGCCCTCAGTGTTGAAAATTCCAGTTGACCCCAGCATCAACAGCAATTTGGGGTGGGGAGTTTCTGACCTCCACTGGCTGCTGGGTTGGCCAGGAGTCTCCCAGAATGGAAAACTGATCTCACAGACATTGATACCCGATAACCTGGGAGAGGATTCTGTATCTAATCCCTCACCTGATAGCCGAAACACTTCACATACCATCAACCCAGAACTGTTTTGCGCTCCCAGTTGTTCCCAGCATGCTGCCTTAAAGAGACGGTCTGGAATGTTGCAGTGGTGGCTGGTCCCCTCTCAATTCGCCAACCCCCACCTCACTACCAGCAATCACAGGAGGCTGCCCACTCACACTCCCACTGAACACAGGAAGAGGAGACCATTCAGCCCCTCGAGAGCCTGTTTCACAATTCAATGACATCATGGTTGATCTTTGACCTAACTGCAAATATACCCTTCTTTACCCCCATTCCATTTGTTACAATCAGGTGGGGAGGGGTCAAATCACACCCTGCTTTTCCCTCTCCACATTTGAGAGATTCTTTTTAAGATGGATATGCTTGCTGGTTCCCTGAGTGTTTAACTGTTTATGTGCTATGACCATGAACAACATGATCAGAAAGGTTTTCCTGAGTTTTTAAAACACATAAGGGGATAGGTTTTATTGTGCTTAACTCAGTAAGAGCTGCACACTCAGTGAGAGGGGAGATTTCGGCCTGAGTGAGACAGAAAACGAGTGAGTATATTTGGGAATTTGGTTCAAAGTGGGAATTCGATGCACTGGGGGAAAGAGGAGCTTTAGGTGAGGGTACTGCAGGAAGTAGAGTGTGCTGAGTGGGGAGTGCGGTGAGGGGTGGCTGGAGGTGATTTTTCCTTCTCTTTTTCAGC
The DNA here is from genome assembly GCA_026770705.1 of Isurus oxyrinchus. Lineage (NCBI taxonomy): Eukaryota > Metazoa > Chordata > Chondrichthyes > Lamniformes > Lamnidae > Isurus > Isurus oxyrinchus. The sequence continues at coordinate 112,876,851 of JANJGN010000018.1, forward strand.
CTCCAGTATTTCATTTCCAATTTGGTGCAGCAGAAGGAGCAGGTAAACCAGTAACTGGTATTAGTTTTATCAGTAAGTAATTACTGTATTGTTTTATCAGTATTGTAAAGTTTACTGGCAGTGCCAAAACCTATTGGGAGGCCTAGGCTTTATTAATTATAATTAATTCATTAGCAATTATTAATGAATTAACACGTATTGGAGATGGCAGGGCAGGTGATGTGCTGCGGCTGCAGGATGTGGGAGCTTCTGGATACCAGTGTGATCCAGGGCAAACACATCTGCAGTAAGTGTTTGCAGCTGCAGGAACTTCAGCTCCGAGTTATTGAGCTGGAGGCCAAGCTGCAGACATTGCGGCATGTCAGGGAGGGGGAAAGTTACCTGGGCACTTTGTTCCAGGAGGGGTGGGGTTCACACCCTTAGGAGAGGGTCTTCTGATTTGGTCAGTGGCCTGGGACATGAGGGTGTGACTGCAAGTGAGACAAGTAAGGGGAACTGGGAGCAGGAGTGCAGGAGCCTGTGCAATTGTCCAACAGGTTTGAGGTTTTTCCAGCATGTCTGGATGAGAGTAGAGGCTGCAGGGTGGATGAGCAAACTGACCATGGCCCCGTGGTACAGGAAGCCATTCAAGCTGGGGGGAGTCATAAGGAGTGTAGTGATAGTAAGGGACAGTATTGTCAGAGGGATTGACACCATTCTCTACAGCAAAGAGCATGAACCCAGATGGCTGTGTTGCCTGCCCAGTGCCAGAGTTCGGGACATCTGCTCAGGGCTGGAGAGGAACTTGGGGGAGGATCCAGTCGTAATGATCCATGTTGGTACCAACGACATTGGCAGGACAAAGAATGAGGTTCTGCGTAGTCAGTATGAGGACCTAGGCACCAAATTAAGAAGCAGAACCTCAAAGGCCATAATTTCTGGATTATTACCTAAGCCAAGTGCAAATTGGCATAGGACAAATCAGAACAGGGAGATGAATGTGAGGCTTAAAGACAGGTGTGGGAGAAGTGGGTTCCAGCTCGTGGGCACTGGCACCAGCACTGGGGAAAGTGGAATCTGTACCACTGGGATGGTCTACATTTGAACCATGCTGGGACTGGTGCTCTTGTGAGCTGCATAACTAGGAAAGTAGAGAGGGGGCAAGGGATCAAATTTGGGAAGTTGTGATAAATCAAAGAGTAGAGACAAGATAAAAGCGAAAGTTATTATTACAGGAAATGAAAAACAGACCATGACAGGGAGGGATAGAGAGTACAAATCTAACAATACATCAACAGGTGCAACTAGAGATTATATTAAAAAAACGGATAAAATTAAAGGTTCTGTATCTGAATGCACAAAGCATTCAAAACAAAACAGATGGGGCAGGATTATGAGGTTGCCTGGCGGAAATAGCGGACAGGCCAGGGAGTGGCTGGGAAATAGGCCGCCACCCGCGATTGGCCCCAGACTGCAGTTTCACACTGGCTGGCCAATTGACGGGCAGCCAGCGTGGGACACGCGCTGAAAGGCTGAGCGCTGCCTGGGTGAGGGCGGGAGGAGGATGAGTGCTGAAGTCAGCGCGGGCACAGGGGACAGGGGAGAGCACAATGTAAGCTCCCTGTAGGCAGAGAGCTGAAGAACTGTAAACCTTTAAATAAAGATTTTAAAATCCCAGAAACAATTTCCACCCATAAGAATCACTCCCCTAAATAGGTTGATGATAAAATTTCTGCCCAAATATTTTTTTTCATTAATATCGGAAACCTCATCCTGCCCTCGGACGCTGCCTCTCGTGCACACCTGCTGACCGAACTGTTGCACGCTATTTCACACTCGGGGGTGTCAGACACACGCCTGCGTGCCGAACAGATCCTGGCCATGAACTGAGAGTGCACATAGAAATAAATAATTACAATTTGATAACCATTGCAGAGACATGGCAGCAGGTGGACGTGGATTGGGAACTGAATATTGAAGGGTACAGGATATTTAGGAAGGACAGGAAGTGAGGAAAGGGTGGAGGGGTGGCTCTGTCAGTTAATGATGGTATTAGCACAATAGAGGGAGGTGACCTAAGTTCAGGAAACCAGGATATGGAAACGGTTGGGTAGAGATGAGAAAAGGTAAAGACAAGAAGTCACTTGTGGGAGTTGTATACAGACCCCCTAACAGTAACCACATGGTAGGATGGAGCATAAAGGAATAAATGAAGGGAGCTTGTCAGAAATCCATAGCGATAATCATGGGGGATTTTAACCTACATATAGACTGGAAAAGACAGATGGGCAAAGATAGCCTAGATGAGGAGTACATCGAATGTTTCTGGGATAGTTTCTCAGAACAGCATATTCTGGAGCCAACCAGAAAGCAGGCTATACTAGACCTGGTATTGTGTAACGAGATGGGATTAATTAATGATCTCATAGTGCAGGCACCCCTAGGTACCTAGGACCATAATATGATTGAATTTTACATTCAGTTTGAGGGAGATAGGAGTGGTTCCGAGACTATCTTTTTAAACTTAAACAAGAGCAATTATGAGGGCATGAAGGCTGAGCTGGCAAAAGTGAACTGGCAAATGACGTTAAAGGATAGGTCAATAGAGATGCAGCAGGGGAGGTGATGGTCAGCGGTGGTCAGCACCAACGCCCTTCAGAAGAGGACAGCCACCCAGAGCTGCAAAAGGATGAACGATCTCCTCAGGGTAAGTCACTCCTTTCATCACTCCCAACTCACACACTCACAAACCCATCACACACCCACAGGGCCCTCACTCACTGTCAGTACAAGGGACATCACCATTCACTCTCTCACACACACCATCATTGTCCTCACCCTGTCCATGGGATCACTCACCACCCACACAGCCGGGCACACTTATCATCTGTCCCAGCAGGCATCCTGATACACTCTCTCCATCTCTATCCATGCAGGACAAACTGGCTCACAACAGGAGGGAAAGGTCACAGACAGGTGGGGGGATGTCAGAGATCAAAGTTCTCACAGAATTTGATAACAGAGCCATCCAGCTGTCCGGCGATGACCCGGATGGTCCTGTGCTGACAGTGATGTCTGTGCTGCTCTACCAAGTGAGGATCCAGCAAGGCAACATCCATCAGACACATGCCGTGAGTGATGTGTCCTCTTTCACAGGCCACTGCCATGTACTAATTATCTCCCCTTGCTCTCGCAGGCACATCTGGGAAACAGCCGACAGAGTCCATGACCCAGGGCCTCCAATCAAGTCCTGAAGAAACCTCTGAAGAGGAATCTGAAGACACCCTCCCTGAAGTCCCATCACAGCGTCACCCACACCCTCCACCAGCGCAGAGACACACACCTCGGTGGGACCTAGCTTTAGAGTAGCCTGGGGATCACAATCTGGTGAGCACATCACACTTTCTGATCCACAGCAGACAGAGGCAGGGACTTCCCAGGTCCCTGACACTCGGAGGATGGCTGGAGGCCAGAATGCTGCTGTGTCCGAGTCAGATGACGACCCTCTGGACATGATCATGTCACAGTTGCTGGAACTTCAAAGGCAAGCCAGGGAACAACCGGAAGGGATGTCCGCTGCACTTCTCAGATTGCAAGGCACGATGGAGGAGTCTGTCCGTCCTCAGGCTGAGGTGATAGTACCAGCATTGCAATGCACTGAGGTCAACACTGGCATGATGGCAGCCACCGTAGAGACCTTGGTGCAGGACGTCGCTCCTGCACTGCTGCATGGGCTTAACTCCATCGTGGTTGCCATAGTTGGCCTCCAGCAATGTGTACGTGAGAGGAGTGCTGGGCAGCTCAATCTCACTCCAGCTACCCCTTCCGCTCACGGAGTCAGCCAGGGGCCCTCAGGCACCCGTAGGGAGGAGGATCAGCAGATGCCCGCTCAGGGGACATCCACCCAGGTGACTCTGGGAGTGACTGGCCCATCTGACTCCCATCTTCCTGTGACCTCCGCAGATCCAGCTTCACAGGCTGAGGAGTTTGCCACTGCCACACAGCAGGAGCCTGAAAGCAGGCTGGGGCCCTCCAAGTCTCAGCCCTCCAGAGGAAGCCTGCCAAAGTCATCACAGACAGGATATCACAGTCAGCAGGCTGCTTCCACCTCTGCAGTAGATGTCCAGGGAATGCCAAGATGTAGCGGCAACGTTAGGCAAGTTAAGGAGAATTAGTTGCACAGCCTGGCCACGGGTGTTGATCACTTGTACATACTGTTCACTGCTGTCAATAAACTCCCAAGAATGTCTCCCTGTCTATGGCTCCTTGTTCTGATGAGCAGTGTTCTTGTCACTCAGATGTGAAACCTTTCTGCACAAGATAAAGGCAGGTGTCTCAGTCCAGGGCCTCTTCCCTGTGTCTGTGTGACCTTCAGGCCACAGTGATGGTCCAGCCTCACACTCCCTGGAAACATTACTGAAGCCTGCACCTTGGCGGTGCTGGTCATTGCTGCCAGAATGTAGTGGGCAGGTGTCACAGAGTTCCCTCATACCCTCTGTGTGCTCTCAGCACCTTTAAGGTGGGGCTGGCTCCCATCACACCAGCATCTGTGACCAGTGATGCTGTGCACCAGCTCCTGAAGGGCTGAGGTGTCGAAGGCGGACACAGCATCAGATACGTCTAAAGTTTCATGGCTGCATTTCTATGATATGACCCTGATAATGGAGTGCATGCAAACTGCCCTCAGCCAGACAGGAGTCAGACATTCTCAGAGGCTGTGTGAATATCATTTTGGATTAAAGGGTGACAAGTCCGCAGGGTCTGATGGCCTCTATCCCAGGGTGTTAAAGGAAGTGGTAGCGGAGATAGTGGATGCTTTGGCTATAATATTCCAAAAGTCCCTGGATTCTGGAAAGGTTCCAGTGGATTGGAAAAATACTAATATAACGCCCTTATTCAAAAAGGGTGGGAGAGAGAAAGTAGGAAACTAAAGACCAGTTAGTTTAATGTCTGTCATTGGGAAATTGTTAGAATCCATTAAGGACGTAGTAATGGGGCATTTGGAAAGTCAAAATGGAATTCATCAGAGTCAGCATGGTTTTATGAAGAGTAAATCATGTTTGACTAATTTGCTAGAATTCTTTGAAGATGTGACAAGCAAAGTGGATAATGGGGATCCTGTAGATGTAGTATTTCTGGACTTCCAGAAGGCCTTTGATAAGGTGCCATACAAAAGATTAATACTCAAGATAAGATCACACGGAGATGAGGGTAATATATTAGCTTGGATAGAGGGTTGGCTAACCAACAGAAAGCAGAGAGTCGGGATAAATTGGTCTTTTTCTGGATGACTAGTGGGGTGCCACAGGGTTCGGTCCTTGGGCCCCAACTATTTACAATCTATATTAATGACTTGGATTCAGGGGTAGAAGGTACTATAGCTAAATTTGCAGATGATACCAAAATAGGTGGGAAAGTGAGTTGCAATGAAGAAATAAGAAATTTACAAATGGATATGGACAGATTAGGTGAATGGGCCAAAATCTGGCAGATGGAGTCTAACGTGGATAAGTGTGAGGTTATCCATTTTGGTTGGAAGAATAAAAAGGTGACTTATTATTTAAATGGAGAGAAACTTCAGAGTGCTTCAGTGCAGAGGGATCTGGGTGTCCTCGTGCATGAATCGCTGAAAGCTAGTAAGCAGGTACAGCAGGTAATAAGGAAGGCAAATGGAATTTTGGCATTTATTGCAAAAGGAATAGAGTATAAAAATAGGGAAATGTTGTTGCAACTGTACAAGGCATTAGTGAGGCCACACCTGGAGTATTGTGCACAGTTTTGGTCCCCTTACTTAAGGAAAGATGTAGTTGCACTGGAGGCGGTTCAGAGGAGGTTCACTAGATTGATTCCAGAGATGCGGAGCTTGTCTAATGAGGAGAGATTGAGCAGTTTAGGCCAATACTCACTAGAGTTTAGAAGGATGAGAGGAGATCTAACTGAGGTATATGAGATGCTAAAGGGGATGGACAAAGTAGATGTGGAGTGGATGTTTCCCCTTGTGGGGCATTCTAGAATGAGAGGCCATAGTTTTAGGCTAGGGGCTGGTAGATTTAAATCAGAGACCAGGAGGGATTACTTTTCTCAAAGGGTCGTGAATCTGTGGAATTCACTACCTCAGAGTGCAGTGGATGCTGGGATGCTGAATAAATTTAAGGAGGAGATAGACAGATTTTTAATTAGTAATGGGTTGAAAGGTTATGGGAAGAGAGCGGGAAATTGGAGTTGAGGCTGAAATGCGATCAGCCATGATCTTATTGAATGGCGGGGCAGGCTCAAGGGGCTGAATTGCCTACTCCTGCTCCTCGTTCTTATGTTCTTGGCACCAAGTCCTGCAGTCAGTGGCAGATGTGAGCCACCAGGTCCCTAGACATGTGCAGTTATCAGTGACACAGGGTCTCTATCATCTGCAGGAGTGACAGGCGATGTCTATAGACCCTGGTTGTCTAGGCGCCAACCAGCCATGGCTCACTGTCAATCCTGGACAGCGTGTGCAGGAGTCCCTTCTGCCCCTCCTTCATGAGGTTGCTGCTCCTGCCTTTGCACAGCCAGGAGCCTCAGTTACTCTCTCCTCCATCTTCGACGGTCTCTGTCAGCCATCAGGCATACATTTAGGTCACTAGGATCCATGATCCTGATGTGGTCCTTCTGCAGCATGAAAGAGAGAGAGAGATGTAGTTATCATGGCTGTACTTAGCACCTTGATAAAAGCAAAAAACTGCGAATGCTGGAAATCCGAAACAAAAACAACAATACTTGGAACTGTGTGACTGCCCCTTAATGTTTCCCGGAGAGTGCTGGTCATCCCTCGGAGGGCCAGAGATGAGTGCGCTGCATGGCTTCTCTGTTAACTTGTGCACATGGGAGACACTGGTCCAAACCAGGATGCTGAGATTGTGAAGGGCTGTGAGTACCTCCAGCAGTGACTGCTACATGGCCAACGTTGGCGAGGAGATTGTACAATGTGTGCAGCTCAACTGCACCGTGGTCCAATAAAGTGGTGGTGGACTCGAAGTCTATGCTGGGGGGCTGGGGGGTCAGTGAGGGTGGGGGGTAAGGTATGGAGCGCTTAGTGGCCCTTTGGTGCCTCCGAGATGCTTGCATGTGCGGGCAGGCTAGGAGCCTGACCCTAATCATATCATTGTGGCTGCGCCTGATCTGTCTTAGTTGCAGAGGCATGGTCAGTTTTATGCAGGTGTTCTTAATGTGTGGCCACTTCCCTCGTTTACCCTACCCCCCCACCCCCCGATTTCTTGTGCATGGGACCTAACGCCAGGGCAGCAGTTGCCCCCCACCACCCACCCATCCCTCCCAATGACAACAATCACCTTCGAGGCTGGGCAGCAGTTACTCCTGGACACCACCCCCAGTCCCAACAAGTCGCCTCATAGACAGGGCTGCACTTGGCCCCTGATACCTCCATTGCCACCAGTCCGGCAAGGTGGCACTTAACCCCAACCCCCTGGTGAAGCCTGCAAAGCAACAGATCACCCTGGCGAGCTCTGCAGAACATTGCTGTGCACTCACCTCCAGTTCACCCAAAGTGCACGTGGCCTCAGTGCTGTTGTGAAACATGTCGGCGTGCTTTCCCACCGACGTGGATGGACGATCCAGCAGGGGTGCAAGAGCCTGGCGGGACGGCCTGATAATATTATGTTGACGTATTATCATGAGGTTCCCGATGACCGATGGCAGGAAACAGGATCCACCGTCGGCGGGCTGAGCGGACAATCGTGACCTGCCTAACCACCATTGTGAAACTGATCGTGCCATATTGCCTGCTCATGCCAACTATCACGCCCACTGCCGGTGGGCATGGAAAATACTGCCCAATGACTCTCACAAACACTAAGGAAGGTCAGACTCACACTAATAGATAACAGAGCAACCAGAGATGAAGCAGCTTGGAGATCAGTCAAATTAAAGGGGTGTACAGAGTTTGCAGGCTGGTGACACAGCAGACGTCAGTCTGAACTCAGTAATCCCACTGTTTACACTGGGTGATCCCACTATTTACACTGGGTGATCCCACTATTTACACTGGGTGATCCATTGTTTACACTGGGTGATCCCACTATTTACACTGGGTGATCCCACTATTTACACTGGGTGATCCCACTGTTTACATTAGGTGATCCACTGTTTACACTGGGTGACCCTACTGTTTTCACTGGGTAATCTTGCTATTTTTACTCAGTGATCCCACTGTTTTTAATGGATGATCCCACTGTTTTCACTGGATGATCCCACTGTTTTCACTGGATGATCCCACAGTTTTCAATGGGTAATCCCACTGTTTTCAATGGGTAATCCCACTGTTTTCATTGGGTGATTCTACTGTTTTCACTGGATAATCCCACTGTTTTCACAGGGTGATTCTGCTGTTTACACTGGTATGACACAGCAGTTTAGTAAAGGCTGAGTTATTTAAATCCCAGAGGGAAACTTTAAACAACTGTCATAACCTATAATTTTAATTGGTATGTTTGAGACGCAGCTTTAAGTTCAGGAATAAGACCACCAGTTGTTGAGAGGTTTTTTATATCAAACTAAATGAAACATTTATTAACTTACAACAAATTAAACAGACACACATGGCTACAAATTTCTACTATCATAACTTTTAACAAATTCCCAAATTAATCCCCACTAAGGCAACAATAACTGATGGACTTAAACAGACACCAGGCAAAGCACATTTTATCTTACAAATTCAAAATGAGACTCCTTTCAATTTGGTTCCTTTGCAGACAGCTGTAGCCTCTTATAGGCTTAGATCTTACATGCTTCTGACCTGCACACACACAAACTCCTTCTTGTTATACCCAGCTTTCCCCTTTGAATGTAAATTTTCATTGTGTCACCAGGCCTTTTGAAACCCTTTCATATTACCAGTTTTATTAGTAATATAAACATTGCTTGGTGTCTCCTAGCTAGGTGCAAGATTTCACCCCCAATCTTTGAATAGTTTATTCAACAAAATACAAATGTACCCTCTACCTTACCGTTTACATCACAAGACTACGATACATCAAAGCACCCAGACTATCTTTTCTTAATCCAGTTAACACACACAGAGGCTCACAGATGCACACACAGTCTAACCTCTATTAGAAAAAACAATTTCCAATAACTTTAGTATCTCTTCCTGACATACCCATTCCTAACAAAAAATGAACTGTCGTTATTCTAAAAGATGGCTTCATTTTTTAAATAATCTATCTCACATTATTCCTTATACTTATTACCCTTTTTCATTACCAGATGCCTGCATCAGCATAACGATATACACAACAGAAATCGCTCCAGTTCAGTGTCCAGGTTTTTTTTAAATAATGTCCAATTTTCCTTTAAGTTTCAAACTCTTGATAATGTATCTGCGAACAGATTCTCTCTTCCAGCAATATGTATTATCTGTAGATTAAATGGTTGTAATAATACACTCCACCTAAATAACCTTGCACTTTTGTCTTGAAATTTGTCCAGAAACTTTAAAGGATTGTGGTCTGTATAAACAATTGTTCCTGACGAATTGTTTGCAACATAAATCTCAAAATGCTGCAAAGCTAACACCAGACCCAAGGTCTCCTTTTCAATCATTGAATATCTTCTCTGTTGTACATTCAGCTTCTGTGAAAAATACCCTATCGGTTTTTCAATTCCATTTTCATCTTCTTGTAACAGTACAGCCCCAATGCCTATATCACTTACATCAACGGCCAACTTAGATTGCTTGGTGTAATTGGGTACAGCCAAAACTGGTGTTGGAGTTAATACAGTTTCCAAACTAACGAGTGACTCCTGACACTCCAGAGTCCATTGAGACTTCCTGTTTTTTAATAGTTCACTTCAGTGGAGCAACCACTTGGCTAAAATTTGGTACAAATTTCTGGTAAAACCCACTCAAGTCCAGAAATCTCAAAATTTCCTGTTTTGTTGTAGACACTGGGAAATCCACGATAGCCTTGACTTGCACATCTCTCGGAGCCACCTTACCCTGTCCAGTGGTATGGTCTAGATACATAACTTGGGCTTTTGCAAATTCACTTTTAGCCAAGTTCATCACCAAATTAGCTTCTTGTAGTTGAGTAAATAATTCTTCCAGATGCTGTAAATACTCCTCCCACATCTGACTGAAAACGATTAGACCATCAATATAAACAGCACAATGGCTTAGACCTATAATTACTTTATTTGTCAGTCTTTGAAATGTTGCAGGTGTATTCTTCATACCAAATGGCATGACTTTAAACTGATATAGTCCACCTGGCATTACAAAAGCTAATATCTCCTTTGCTTTCTCCAACAACGGTACCTGCTAACATCCTTTTAGCGTGCCAATCTTTGTGATAAATTTTGATTGTCCCACTTTCCCAGTGCAATCCTCCAAACACGGCAAGGGATATGAATCTGCTTTTGTCACTGAATTCGCCTTTCGATAGTCCGGATGATAACCTGTTGACTTTGTGTTCCATCCGGTTTCAGTACCAGTACAACAGGCGAACTCCAGTTACTGCAACAAGACTCAATGATATCATTTAGAAGCACAAAATCAATTTCTTTTTGTACTTGTGATAACTTTGCTGGATTTATTCCATAACAATGTTTCCTTATTGAAGATGAAACTTGTACAGAGACATCATGTGTAGCTAAATCTGTCTTTCCTAATTTATTCCCACAAATAGATTTGTGTGACTGCAAGAGCTTTTGCAAATCACTATGACATTTCTTTGGAAGGTAACTCAATATTTCATTTAAATTTTCAAGCACCCCCTCATTTGATTAGAGGAAAATCTATTTCAGAGTCCTGCACCTCTACCTCTTTCTCATCATCCACCATCACTATCACCTCTTTTTGTTCTCTTCCCCTGTCAAAGTACTTTTTAAGCATATTTACATGACACACCCTCTGCTTCTTTCTTCTATCTGGAGTATTTAATAAATAATTTACTTCACTCAATTTCTTTCCAATCCTGTAAGGCCCACTAAATCTTGCATTTAAGGAATCCCCTAATACTGGCAACAAAACTAGTACTTTCTCTCCAGAAGTAAAACTGTTAATTTTAGACTTCTTATCTGCCTTCACTTTCATCACTTGTTGTGATGTCTTTAAACGTTCCCTAGCCAGCTCACATGCCCTGTTCAATCTTTCCCCGAAATTTGATACGTAGTCCAGGAGAATAGCTTCTGAATTTTGACCCACCAATTTCTCATGAATCAATTTCAGTGGTCCCCTTACCTCATGACCATAAACTAGTTCAAAAGGACTAAAACCAGCTGCTATATTAGGAGCGTCTCTAAAAGCAAATAACAAGAATGGAATTCCTGTATCCCAATCCTGTGGATAATCCTGACTGTATGCTCTCATCATAGTTTTTAAAGTTTGATGCCATCTTTTCAAAGCTCCTTGTGACTCCGGATGATAAACTGTTGACTTAAACTGCTTTATCCCCAAACTGTTCATTACTTCCTTAAACAGCTGTGATATGAAATTTGACCTCTGATGTGATTGTATTTCTTTAGGTAAACCATATCTTGTAAAAAATTTTATTAACTCTTCCACAATCTTCTTAGTTGTAATACCTCCTAGAGGCATCGCTTCAAGAAACCTGGTAGACACATCCATTATTTCCACTTTTAGTTTTAGGGAGGGGTCCTACATGATCAATCATGACCCAAGTAAAAGGTTCTTCAAATGCTGCTACTGGGATTAAAGGCGGCGGATTAATGCCTGCTTGTGGTTTTCCTGTTACTTGGCATGTATGACAGGTTCTACAGAATTTGACTACATCCCAATGCAATCCTGGGCAAAAATAAAACCTTTGTATCTTTCCCTGTGTTTTCCTAATTTCTAAATGTCCCCCCATTGGAATTTCATGAGCAATCCTCAGAATCTCATTTCTATACCCTAATGAGATAACAATCTGATGCACCTCCCTCCAGCTCCAAGTCACTCACCATCCTGACTTGGAAATATATCACCGTTCCTTCACTGTCGCTGGGTCAAAATCCTGGAACTCCCTCCCTAACAGCACTGTGGGTGTACCTACACCACATGGACTGCAGCGACTCAAGAAGGCAGCTCTCCACCACCTTCTCAAGGGCAACTAGGGATGGGCAATAAATGCTGGCCCAGCCAGCAATACCTACATCCTGTGAATGAATAAATTTTAAAAACGAGCAGTTTGTCTCTGGCCGCTGTTTGAGCAGGTGCCTGGGCAATGCTTTTGGGGTAAGAATTCACTGTGGGTGCATTCACTTTCACTGACAACACTGACTGTCTTAGCTTCAGTTGTGTGTGTGTCTGAATCAAACAAGAAAACTCAATGACCAAGCCTCCTCAAATACTACAGCTCAGAATGTCCAAGGACCTTACAGCACAGCAAGAGTTAATGGAATGTTATCCTTTATTAGGAGAGGAATTGAACGTAAAAGTAAGGATGTTATGCTTCAGTTATACAGGACATTAGTGAGACTGCATCTCGAATACCGCGTGCAGTTTTGGTCTCCTTATTTAAGGAAGGATATAAATGTGTTGGAGGTGGTTCAGAGGAGGTTTACTAGATTGATACCTGGAATGAGTGGGTTGTCTTATGAGGAAAGGTTGGACAGACTGGGCTTGTTTCCACTGGAGTTTAGAAGAGTGAGGGGTGATTTGATTGAAGTTTACAAGATCCTGAACGGCCTTGACAAGATGGACATCGAAAGGATGTTTCCTCTTGTGGGTGAGTCCAGAACTAGGGGGCACTGGTTTAAAATTAGGGGTCGCCCTTTTAGGACAGAGATGAGGAGAATGTATTTCTCTCAGAGGGTTGTGTGACTTAGGAACTCTCTGCCTCAGAAGGTGGTGGGGGTGGGGTCATTGTGTATTTTTAAGGCAGAGGTAGATAGATTCTTGTTAGGCAAGGGAATCAAATGTTATCGGGGTTAGATGGGAATGTGGAAATCAAAACACAGACAGATCAGCCATGATCTTATTGAAGGGCGGAGCAGGCTCGAGGGGCCGAATGGCCTACTCTTGTTCCTATTTCATATGTTGTAAGAGGACAGGAGGCCATTCAGCCCAGCACTGTGAAGACAATATCCAATTAGTGCTAATTCCCTGAATTTTCTCCCACATTTCTCCTTTTGAAGTATTTATTCAATTCCCGTTTTGAAAGTTGCGCTTTGATTTGTTTCCACCGCCCTTTCAGGCGGTGCAGTGTCTTCCAGATCACAACAACTCGCTATGAAAAAATTTCCCCTCCCCCTGGCTTTTTTGCCAATTACCTTAAACCTCTCGTGGTTTTATATTTAACAATTCAATAAGTGGATTGTTTTTAACATTACGCAGAGAGGAAACCTAACATTTAGACAAAATCATTCCTGGGAATGGAGCAGAATATATCAATTCTTTCAGATTCTTGCTGAGTGCCAAGAGTTTCTATACAAAAATTGTTCACCAAACACTCTAGACATTAACCATTAACAAGGCATTTCGCTCAGAAAAACAAAAACAGAATTACCTGTAAAAACAGCAGGTCTGGCAGCATCGGCGGAGAAGAAAAGAGTTGACGTTTCGAGTCCTCATGACCCTTCAACAGAACTTGAGTTCGAGTCCAAGAAAGAGTTGTATTTCTGAAACAAAATATGACACAGAGTCACATAAGGAGATATTAGGTTAGGTAATCATGAGTTTGGACCATGAGTTAGGAGTGTCTTACAGGAGGAATGTGGGAGAGGCAGGGAGGTTAAGGAAGGAATTCCAGAGCTGAAGGCCCAGCCACTGGAAGGCACAGTCTCCACTGGTGGAGCAGTTAAAATGGGGAATTCTCGAGAGGCCAGAATTTGATGAGTACAAAGATCCCAGGAGGTTGTAGGACTGGGGGAGATGAAGCAGACAGGGAGAGGGTGAGACCATGGAGAGATGTGAAAACAAGGATGAGAATTTTAAAGTTAAGACATTGATGGACTGGGAGTCAGTCTAGGTGAGTGAGCACAGGGAGGATGGGGAATGGGACTTGGTGTGAGTTTGGACACAGGAAGCAGAATTTTGGATGAGCTCAAGTTTCTGGACTTGCTGTAGCACACTGCATCTGATACAGCCCGGACATGTTTTTATTCACTCACAGAACCTGGGTGTCGTTGGCAAGACCAGCATTTCCTCTTCTTCCAGCTCCTCCCATTTTATTTGGCATTGCCACCATGATGGGTGATCACCATCCTCCTGCCAGTCATTCATTCTTCTTTCAATCCTGTTGCATTTAAGTCCCTCAGCACCAGATCTTTCCATCGAGTCGTCGGCTGCTTCTTTTCCATCTTCCTTGCAGCCCCAGCACCATCATTCACTCTTCCTCTCTCTCTCTCTCTCTCTCTCTTTGCAATCGGTGACCAAACCATTTCAATCTCTTCTCAGCTGCTCCCAATCTACACTGACCCCAGCTGGTCTGACAGCATCTGTGAAGAGAAAAACAGAGTTAACATTTCGAGTCCCTATGACTCTCCTGAACTCATCTGGACTCGAAACATTAACTCTGTCTTTCTCCTCACAGACTCTGTCAGACCGGCTGAGCCTTTCCAGCTATTTATGTTTTTGTTTCAGATTTCCAGCATCTGCAGTATTTTGCTTTTATCTTCACCGACCCCCTGATGTGCTGGTTCCTGCTTTTGTCCTTTCTTGTCACTTTACACATCTATCTCAGCATTGTATCTTATTTGTATCCCGTCGTCGTTCGTCTCTTCACGATGTTGCCCGAGTTGCTGCATTAACAAGGCCGGTCTAAGAACGGTCTGTAGATTCTTCCTTTCAGTTTCAGCGATACTTTTCTATCACATAACATTCCATTACACTTCTCCCAAAGACTCCAACCAGAGCTATTCCATTGCTTAATTTCTATTTCTCTACCTCCACCTTCTGCTATCACTGGCCCCAGGAACCTGAAACTTTTCACTTTGTCCACGTCTTCACCCAGAATCTTTACGCCTTCACTCTGATCCTCATCTCTGGGCTCAAACTGACAGTCCATAAATTGGGTCTTTGGTTCACTCCTCTTATCTGTCCCTTACAGTTTTTTTTCTCATCATAAAAGCCAGCAGTTTGTTGCCCCTCCCTAATTTCCCCTTCAGAAGGGGCTGGTCAGCACTTTCATGGAGGTAACAGTACTGCTTGCTAAATCACTTCAGAGGGCAGTTCAAAATCAATCACTTTTTAATTCATTCATGGGATGTGGGCATCACTGACTGGGCCAGCATTTATTCCCCATCCCTAGTTGCCCTTGAGAAGGTGGGGGTGAGCTGCCTTCTTGAACCGCTGCAGTCCATGTGGTGTAGGTACACCCACTGTGCTGTTAGGGAGCGAGTTCCAGGATTCTGACCCAGCGACAGTGAAGGAATGGTGATATATTTCCAAGTCAGGATGGTGAGTGACTTGGAGGGGAACTTCCAGGTGGTGGTGTTCCCATCTATCTGCTGCCCTTGTCCTTCTAGATGGTAGAGGTCGTGGGTTTGGAAGGTGCTGTCTAAGGAGCCTTGGTGAGTTACTGCAGTGCATCTTGTAGATGGTACACACACTGCTGCTACTGTGCGGTGGTGGTGGAGGGAGTGAATGTTTGTGGATGTGGTGCCAATCAAGCGGGGCTGCTTTGTCCTGGATGGTGCCAAGCTTCTTGTTGGAACTGCACTCATCCAGGCAAGTGGGGAGTATTCCATCACACTCCTGACTTGTGCCTTGTAGATGGTGGACAGGCTTTGGGGAGTCAGGAGGTGAGTTACTCACTGCAGGATTCCCAGCCACTGACCTGCTCTTGTAGCCACAGTATTTATATGGCTAGTCCAGTTTAGTTTCTGGTCAATGGTAACTCCCCAGGATGTTGATAGTGGGGGATTCAGTGATGGTAATGCCATTGAATGTCAAGCGGCGATGGTTAGATTCTCTCTTGTTGGAGATGGTCATTGCCTGACACTTGTGTGTTGCGAATGTTACTTGCCACTTGTCAGCCCAAGCCTGGATATTGTCCAGGTCTTGCTGCATTTGGACATGGACTGCTTCAGTATCTGAGGAGTTGTGAATGGTGCAGAACATTGTGCAATCATCAGTGAACATCCCCACTTCTGACCTTATGATGGAAGGAGGCTCATTGATGAAGCAGCTGAAGATGGTTGGGCCGAGGACACTACCCTGAGGAACTCCTGCAGTGATGTCCTGGAACTGAGGTGACTGATCCCCAACAACAACAACCATCTTCCTTTGTGCTAGGTATGACTGAAACTAGTGGAGAGTTTTCCCCCTGATTCCCACTGACTCCAGTTTTGCTAGGGCTCCTTGATACCACACTCGGTCAAATGCTGCCTTGATGTCAAGGGCAGTCACTCTCACCTCACCTCGGGAGTTCAGCTCTTTTGTCCATGTTTGAACCAAGGCTGTAATGAGGTCAGGAGCTGAGTAGCCCTGGCAGAACCCAAACTGAGCATCAGTGAGCAGGTTATTGCTGGACAAGTGCCGCTTGATAGCACTGTTGATGACCCCTTCCATTACTTTACTGATGATGGAGAGTAGACTGTTGGGGTGGTAATTGACCAAGTTGGATTTGTCCTGCTTTTTGTGTACAGGACATACTTGGACAATTTTCCACATAGCCGCGTAGATGCCAGTGTGTAGCTGTACTGGAACAGCTTGGTGAGGGGCACAGCAAGTTCTGGAGCACAAATCTTCAGTACTGTTGCCGGAATATTGTCAGGGCCCATAGCCTTTGCAGTATCCAGTGCCTTCAGCCGTTTCTTGATATCAGGTGGAGAGAATCGAATTGGCTGAAGACTGGCATCTGTGATGCTGGGGAACTCTGGAGGAGGCTGAGATGGATCAACCACTCGGCACTTCTGGCTGAAGATTGTAGCAAATGCTTCAGCCTTACCTTTTGCACTGATGTGCTGGGCTCCTCCATCATTGAGGATGGGGATATTTGTGGAGCCTCCTCCTCCAGTGAGTTGTTTAATTGTCTACCACCATTCACGACTGGATGTGCAGGACTGCAGAACTTAGATCTGATCCGTTGTTTGTGGGATCGCTTAGTTATGTCTATCACCTGCTGCTTATGCTGTTTTGCACATGAGTTGTTCTGTGTTATAGCTTCACCAGGTTGACACCTCATTTTTAGGTGTGCCTGGTGCTGCTCCTGACATGCCCTCCTGCACTCTTCATTGAACCAGGGTTGATCCCCTGGCTTGATGGTAATGGTAGAGTGGGGGATATGCCGGGCCATGAGGTTACAGATTGTGTTCCAGTACAATTCTGCTGCTGCTGATGGCCCACAGCGCCTCATGGATGCCCTGTCTTGAGTTGCTAGATCTGTTCAAAATCTATCCCATTTAGCATGGTGATAGTACCACACAACACGATGGAGGTTATCCTCAATGTGAAGGCGGGACTTTGTCTCCACAATGACTGTGCGGTGGTCACTCCTACTGATACTGTCATGGACAGATGCATCTGTGACAGGCAGGTTGGTGAGGATGAGAACAAGTATGTTTTTCCCTCTTGTTGGTTCCCTCACCACCTGCCGCAGACCCAGTCTAGCAGCTATGTCATTTAGGACTCAGCCAGCTCGGTCAGTAGTGGTGCTACTGAGCCACTCTTGGTGATGGGCATTGAAGTCCCCACCCAGAGTACATTCTGCACCCTTGTCACCCTCAGTGCTTCCTCCAAGTGATGTTCAACATGGAGGAGCACTGATTCAGCAGCTGAGGGAGGGCGGTACGTGGTAATCAGCAGGAGGTTTCCTTGCCCACGTTTGACCTGATGCCATGAGACTTCATGGGGTCTGGAGTCAATGTTGAGGACTCCCAGGGCAACTCCCTCCTGACTGTATACCACTGTGCCCCCAACTCTGCTGGGTCTGTCCTGCCGGTGGGACAGGACATACCCAGGGATGGTGGTGGTGGTGTCTGGGACATTGTCACTAGCCCCCAGATGTTAGTAAGGAGAGCATTGCAGGGTTGGCAGGACTGAGTTTGTCGTTGTCATTTTTATTCATTCACAGGATGTGGGTGTCGCTGGCTGGGCCCAGCATTTATTGCCCATCCCTAGTTGCCCCTGAGAATTGGAGCCTTGGTCAATGCCAGGTGGTCCGTCCCTTTTTTAGATTTTGTAGTGGTTTTGAGTGCCTTGCTTGGCTGTTTCAGGGGCAGTTCAGAGTCACCACATTGCTGTGGGTCTGGAGTCACATGTGGGCCAGACCAGGTAAGGCCAGCAGATTTCCTTCCCTAAAGGACATTAGTTGTTTGGTAGTAATGAAGTGGAGTGTGCTAAGAATTACTCTGACAACCAGTTTCAGATTGTCAGTCGTGCTCAGAGTGTGTACTGGAAGCCACGTATATTAATACACGGGGCCCTGTTCTTTGCCAACAGAAAGAACATATACACACGTTGCAGCTAGATAACACAAGTGACGGCCAACTGCTGGTTCATTCTTCAGGACAATGCCTTGACCAATCAGAATCAAGCTGCCTGGTTTTAAATTTCAAACAATGTTTAGCAGTTAACTGACAGTCACCCGCAGCTGGCACATTCTCCATGGCGAAGCTCCTACCAGTCAGAGTCCACTTGCCAACCAATCAGCACTCTCTGCTCATTTGGTACAAATTGTCATTCCCTTTCCGTTTTGGGGGGCGGGGTTTCCCCTTGTCGGAGGGGGGTGGCCCCGGGAGCTGACCAGGATTTGACGCTGCCCGGCCAGTTAGCGGGAGCCAGAGAGGATGGCGCAACTGAAATGCTCAGCATGGGCAGGGTGGGAGGGCGGGAGGAGAGCGGGGAAGTCAGCGCGGGTACGTGGGTACACAGGTACACGGGTACACGGGTACACGGGTACGTGGGTACGTGGGTACACGGGTACGTGGGTACGTGGGTACGTGGGTACACGGGTACGTGGGTACGTGGGTACACGGGTACGTGGGTACACGGGTACGTGGGTACGTGGGTACATGGGTACACGGGTACGTGGGTACGTGGGTACATGGGTACACGGGTACGTGGGTACACGGGTACGTGGGTACGTGGGTACACGGGTACATGGGTACACGGGTACGTGGGTACATGGGTACGTGGGTACATGGGTACATGGGTACGTGGGTACGTGGGTACACGGGTACGTGGGTACACAGGTACGTGGGTACGCTCACGGATAGCTCCACAGAGCTGCTCCAGGGAGCTGAAGCTCTTCCACATGAAAAATAAAGTTTATAAAATGAGGAATATATGTCCCATCTTGTGGCTCTGTCACACGAGCAGGGACATGTCGCAAACGAGATTGAAAAGTTTTTATTTTTTTACTTGACTGGTCGAAACCTCATCCTGCCCCGTGGATGAGCTCTCGTGAAAAATGCTTGGCCCTATTCACCCGCTCACCAACCAGTCAGACAGGCAGCGAAAAGTTCCACTTCATGAATTGATTAAGGACGTTATTCGGCCCCTTTAAGTGTCAGTGGGCACGTTGTCACCTCACTGAGCGGAATCTCGCGAGAGTGCGCGATGAAGTCAGGACGCTGGCCCGACATCACCACGCACTATTTTACTGCGGTTAAAGCTGGGTCTGTGCCTAGCCAACGAGGGACAATTTGCCCTTCGTATTCCTGTCAATTGTCCTGATGAGCACAAGACAAAAAACTGACAACAAAACATCTCTTTTCCCAGCAATATTGAAGGACATTAGTGAATTGAATTTAAATTCCCCAACTGCTATGGTGGGATTTTAACTCATGTCTCTAGAGCATTAACTCTCTGGAATTAATCCTGTAACAGTGCCACTGCACTTCCATAATGTTTAACAGGGGCACACTATAAGAATGCACGATCTACTCTATACCGGGTGGTGTATGCACACTGATACTTTCGTTTCCAAGACAGCAGGTTATAAATCACAGTGTGGGTCTGAGGGAGTATTTGCAGGAAAATGTTTTGGAAGTATGTTGAGTTTAAGAGGTTACTGTGAACAATACAATCAGTAAATCCCTTAATCACGTGCAACTGAGGGAGTCTCTGAATAATATAACACGATTAGCCAAGCAATTTGTCCCTGATTCTGTGTCAAACATAGTCCTGGTTGTAGCTCTCCCTCATTAAAGTGCAACCCTAAAAGAATCTAACATATTCAGCTTCTTAAAAATAATGGACTGGAATTCACAAGCTCAGAACATTTTACTAATCTGAGCTCTCAGAATGTACCCAGAGTGCAGGAGCGATGTCATCTGTGCCCCATTAGAGAGCTTATTCAACTTATGCAGTTTTAATTAACATAAATTTCCATAAACTGACAAACATTGCTTAATAAAACATTTCAAAGTTCATCATTTATTCAGCTTCTAAATTTTTATATATAGTGAAAAACTTCAAAAATGTTTCAAAGGGTTGATTTGAACATAATCTTCAGCCGCAGTGCATTGTCTAAGCAAGTTTAACGGCTGATCACAGGATGTTACTGGTGCTGTTTTACCTGCCAGAGTTCATAACTGAAAAGCAAAAGGATTAATGTATTTTTTATTGATTCCTCACTTGTCTGACATCAACACTTAGAGAATTCATCTTCCAATTTCTTCAAAGTCCTTTAGGAAAAGCAAACATTGTCTCGTATTGCCAGCTGTGAAGTTCCTTTAATTCCTGCATACATTCCAGACTGAGGAGTTCTGTACGCTGACAACTGAGAGTCAATGCAAGTGCTGAATTAAAGAAAACTTTGATGCAAGTACTACAAGACTCAAAAGCCGACTCACATGTAAACTCAAGCACATTATTATCAAAAATATCATTGGTTGAATGTTTTAACCAGTCTAAAGCAATAATTGTTCAAAAAGCTGGTGCTCCATGTTTTATTCCAAAAGAGTTTTGTGTGAATTTCAAACAGCGCTGTCTAGTGGCGAGACTCAGTATGGCATTACCATTGCAGCACCACCTAGTGGCAGGACAATGCAACAAGCATTGACATTTTAACAGTGACATTTCCAATTGAAACGTTGACATAGGTTTCAGTGGAGTGCACACCTTGCAAGAGATAGATAGATAGATAGGTCAGTAAATAAATTGTGGTGGATAATAATCCTAGCCCCTATTTGGGACAAACCCAGATCAGGAGTATCTCTCAGACGATTCTCCTCAAGAAAGACAGATCCTAAAGACAGAATCACAGAATTGGCAGAAGGAGGCCATTCAGCCCGTCATGTCTGCACCGGCTCTCTGAGCATTTTAACTTGGTGCCAATCCCCTGCTATTTTTCCCTGTGACCCTGCACATTGTGTCTATTTAAATAATCATCCAATGCTCTCTTGAACACCTCAATTGAACCTGCCCCCACCTCACTTCCAGGCAGTGAATTCCAGACCCGAACCACTCAGTGTGTGAAAAAGTTTTATTCTGAAAAACTGACCTGTTTCTCCACAAGGTTGAGAGTTAAGCTGAGTGAGGTCAACCAGGGTCACTAATGCAGAATGGAGGTTTGGGTGAAAGGTCAGCTGGGATTTGCTGTATCAGTATCTACAGAAACTAATACTGAAATTAGGGACAGTGAGTCACCAAAATTAACATAAGGAAAGTAACAGTAATGATGAAAATACTGAGAGTAAGGAGTGACAAATCCCCAGAACCAGATCATTTCCATGCCAGGGTTTTGTAGGAGGCTGGTGAGAATGTTGGGCCTAAGGATCATCTTTGGGAACTGTTGTTTCAGATTTAAAAATTACAGGTCACCCTGCTCTTTAAGAAAGGTGAAAGATGTAAGCTAGGGAATTATAAACCAGTTGTCCTAACATCTGTTTTTGGGAAATGACTCGAGTTTATAATTAAGGATTGGGTGATTCAACCTTGAAACATTTGAGCTGGTCAGAGAGAAGCAGCAATGGGTTTAGGAAGAGTGTGCTGTACCTGATGAAACTGATTGAATATTTTTGAAGAGGTGACTAACATAGTGGTGAGCTGCCTTCTTGAGCCGCTGCAGTCCATGTGGTGTAGGTACACCCACAGTGCTGTTAGGGAGGGAGTTCCAGGATTTTGACCCAGCGACAGTGAAGGAACGGCGATATATTTCCAAGTCAGGATGGTGAGGGACTTGGAGGGGAACTTCCAGGTGGTGGTGTTCCCATCTATCTGCTGCCCTTGTCCTTCTAGATGGTGGTGGTCGTGGGTTTGGAAGTTGCTTTTCTATCAAAATCCATCTTAAGCTACTATTGCTCAATGATGGGGTTGATTCTCAAATGCTCCCTGAACAAGGGCAGTTAGGGATGGGTAATAAATGCCGGCCCAGCCAATGACACCCACATCACATGAATGAAAAGAGGAAAAAAATGGTGCATCCAATCCTTTGTTCAAACTATGATATCAGAGACTCCTTGACAAAATCCCTTCAGTAATTTCTCATTCCTCCAGCTGTCACATCAGCCTTCAGAACCTTTTTATCAGGAAACAGCAATTTTCTTTCATGAACGCATCCACATACATTTTATGAGCACAGGAGAAATAAACAATCCAAGTTACTGATTTCTTACAATCTGTCACTTGGAGAATTAAAGACAGAGTCTGTCAGATAAATCATAGAAACTAAACATACCTCCCAGTTTCTCTGCATTTCAAAAGGGGATATTGTCAATTAACATTAGTTTGTGTCTCTCTCGCAACTTTTAAAACACCTGACATCACTTCCAGCAACTGAATAAATAGTTCTTTTAAATCATACCAATCCTTTATCTCCAGATCTGGTGGGTTCAATTATTCAGGGCACCATCCCCACCATTTCGAGGGGACACCACATTCCCACACCCCAAGGAACAGCTGCTCTGCTGTCAGTTAACAGCCAATTTGCCATTTAATAGGCTGGAGGCAGGATTTCCAGCCCTCAGGGACAGGCAATCCCACCTCAGAGCACTGTCGGCCAGAAAGACTGGCAGCTCTCAATGTACTGGTCAGGCCAGCAGCAGTGTGGCCACTTTTGGCACTGCCCTTGGGTGATGAGGAGACGAGCTGCCAGGGATTGGAACTTTGCAAATGTTTGGTGGTGAGTCAGAGGAGTTGGCAAGAGGTGGGGTAGTGGGTGAAGGCCAAGGATTCAGAGGGTGAGGGCAACAGGGATTTACACCTTGAGGGGGCTCAGTGATGGGGCCAGCAGGCCTGTTAAGGAAGGACAACCCCCCTCCGCCCCCCCATCTTGCCACCCAGCACCAGACAACACAGGGAAACCTGCCAGGCAGGCCACTTGGGACAGGGTCTCTCCTGTCACACAGTCACAGACTCACACAGTCACAGAATCACACAGTCACACAGTCACACAATCACACAGTCACACAGTCACACACTCACACACTCACACAGGCACAGAATCAGACAGTCACACAATCACAGAGTCATACAATCACACAGTCACAGAATCACACAGTCACACAGTCACAGAATCACACAGTCACACAATCACACAGTCACATAGTCACACAATCACACAGTCACAGAATCATACAGTCACACAGGCACAGAATCACACAATCACAGAATCACACAGTCACAGAATCACAACAGTCACAGAATCAGACAGTCACAGAATCACACAGTCACATAATGACACTGTCATAGAATCACACAGTCACACAGTCACACAGTCACAGAATCACACAGTCACACAGCCACACAATCAGACAGTCACACAGTCACAGAATCCCACATTCACAAAATCAAACAGTCACACAGTCACACAGTCACAGAATTGCATGGTCACACAATCACAGAATCACACAGTCACACAATCACAGAATCACACAGTCACACAGTCACAGAATCACACAGTCACAGAATCACTCAGTCACAGAATCACACAGTCACACAGTCATAGAATCACACAGTCGCAGAATCACACAATCACACAGTCACAGAATCACACAGTCACATAATCACACAAACACACAGTCACAGAATTACAGAGTCACACAGTCACAGAATCACACAGTCACGAAATCACACGGTCACAGAATCACACTAACACACAGTCACAGAATCACACAGTCACAGAATCACACAGTCACACAATCACAGAATCACACATTCACACAGTCACACAAGTCACAGAATCACACAGTCACAGAATCACACAGTCACACAGTCATATAATCACACAGACACAGAGTAACAGAATCACACAGTCACACAGTCACACAGTCACAGAATCACACAGACACAGAATCACACAGCCACATAATCACAGTATCACACAGTCACACAGTCACAGAATCACACAGTCACACAGTCACACAGTCACACAATCACAGAATCACATAGTCAAACAGTCACACAGTCACAGAATCACACAGTCACAGAATCACAGAATCACAAAGTCACACAGTCACACATTTACAGAATCACAAAGTCACAGAATCACACAGACTCATAATCACACAGTCACAGAATCACACAGTCACACAGTCACTGAATCACACAGTCACACAGTCACAGAATCACATAGTCACACAGTCACACAGTCACACTGTCACATAATCACACAGTCACACAGTCACAGAATCACACAGTCAGAGAATCACACAGTCACAGAATCACACAGTCACACATTCACAGAATCACACAGTCACACAGACACACAGTCACACAATCATAGAATCACACAGTCACACAGTCACACAGTCACAGATTCACACAGTCACACAGTCATAGAATCACACAGTCACACAATCACAGAATCACACAGTCACACAGTCACACACTGACAGAGTCACACAGTCACACAATCACAGAATCACACAGTCACACAGTCACACAGTCACACTGTCAACGAATCACACAGTCACAGAATCACACAGACACAGCATCACACATTCACAGAATCACACATTCACACAATCACAGAATCACACAGTCACACAGTAACACAATCACAGAATCACACAAGCACACAGTCACAGAATCACACACTCACACAATCACAGAATCACACAATCACAGAATCACACAGTCACACAGTCACACAGTAAAACAATCAAAGAATCACACAGTCACACGGTCACACAGTGACAGAATCGCACAGTCACAGAATCACAGAATAACAGAATCACACAGTCACAAGTTACAGAATCACACTGTCATATAATCACACAGCCACACAATCAGACAGTCACACAGTCACAGAATCCCACATTCACAAAATCACACAGTCACACAGTCACACAGTCACAGAATTGCATGGTCACACAATCACAGAATCACACAGTCACACAATCACAGAATCACACAGTCACACAGTCACAGAATCACACAGTCACAGAATCACTCAGTCACAGAATCACACAGTCACACAGTCACAGAATCACACAGTCGCAGAATGACACAATCACACAGTCACAGAATCACACAGTCACATAATCACACAAACACACAGTCACAGAATTACAGAGTCACACAGTCACAGAATCACACAGTCACGGAATCACACAGTCACAGAATCACACTAAAACACAGTCACAGAATCACACAGTCACAGAATCACACAGTCACACAGTCACAGAATCAAACAGTCAGACAGTCACATAGTCACACAATCACAGAATCACACATTCACACAGTCACACAAGTCACAGAATCACACAGTCACAGAATCACACAGTCACACAGTCATATAATCACACAGACACAGAGTAACAGAATCACACAGTCACACAGTCACACAGTCACAGAATCACACAGACACAGAATCACACAGTCACATAATCACAGTATCACACAGTCACACAGTCACAGAATCACACAGTCACAAAGTCACACAGTCACACAATCACAGAATCACACAGTCACACAGTCACACAGTCACAGAATCACACAGTCACAGAATCACAGAATCACAAAGTCGCACAGTCACACATTTACAGAATCACAAAGTCACAGAATCACACAGACTCATAATCACACAGTCACAGAATCACACAGTCACACAGTCACTGAATCACACAGTCACACAGTCACAGAATCACATAGTCACACAGTCACACAGTCACACAGTCACATAATCACGCAGTCACTCAGTCACAGAATCACACAGTCACAGAATCACACAGTCACAGAATCACACAGTCACACAGTCACAGAATCACACAGTCACACAGACACACAGTTACACAATCACAGAATCACACAGTCACACAGTCACACAGTCACAGATTCACACAGTCACACAGTCACACACTGACAGAGTCACACAGTCACACAATCACAGAATCACACAGTCACACAGTCACACAGTCACACTGTCAACGAATCACACAGTCACAGAATCACACAGACACAGCATCACACATTCACAGAATCACACAGTCACACAATCACAGAATCACACAGTCACACAGTAACACAATCACAGAATCACACAAGCACACAGTCACAGAATCACGCACTCACACAATCACAGAATCACACAATCACAGAATCACACAGTCACACAGTCACACAGTAAAACAATCAAAGAATCACACAGTCACACGGTCACACAGTGACAGAATCGCACAGTCACAGAATCACAGAATAACAGAATCACACAGTCACAAGTTACAGAATCACACTGTCATATAATCACACAGCCACACAATCAGACAGTCACACAGTCACAGAATCCCACATTCACAAAATCACACAGTCACACAGTCACACAGTCACAGAATTGCATGGTCACACAATCACAGAATCACACAGTCACACAATCACAGAATCACACAGTCACACAGTCACAGAATCACACAGTCACAGAATCACTCAGTCACAGAATCACACAGTCACACAGTCACAGAATCACACAGTCGCAGAATGACACAATCACACAGTCACAGAATCACACAGTCACATAATCACACAAACACACAGTCACAGAATTACAGAGTCACACAGTCACAGAATCACACAGTCACGGAATCACACAGTCACAGAATCACACTAAAACACAGTCACAGAATCACACAGTCACAGAATCACACAGTCACACAGTCACAGAATCAAACAGTCAGACAGTCACATAGTCACACAATCACAGAATCACACATTCACACAGTCACACAAGTCACAGAATCACACAGTCACAGAATCACACAGTCACACAGTCATATAATCACACAGACACAGAGTAACAGAATCACACAGTCACACAGTCACACAGTCACAGAATCACACAGACACAGAATCACACAGTCACATAATCACAGTATCACACAGTCACACAGTCACAGAATCACACAGTCACAAAGTCACACAGTCACACAATCACAGAATCACACAGTCACACAGTCACACAGTCACAGAATCACACAGTCACAGAATCACAGAATCACAAAGTCGCACAGTCACACATTTACAGAATCACAAAGTCACAGAATCACACAGACTCATAATCACACAGTCACAGAATCACACAGTCACACAGTCACTGAATCACACAGTCACACAGTCACAGAATCACATAGTCACACAGTCACACAGTCACACAGTCACATAATCACGCAGTCACTCAGTCACAGAATCACACAGTCACAGAATCACACAGTCACAGAATCACACAGTCACACAGTCACAGAATCACACAGTCACACAGACACACAGTTACACAATCACAGAATCACACAGTCACACAGTCACACAGTCACAGATTCACACAGTCACACAGTCACACACTGACAGAGTCACACAGTCACACAATCACAGAATCACACAGTCACACAGTCACACAGTCACACTGTCAACGAATCACACAGTCACAGAATCACACAGACACAGCATCACACATTCACAGAATCACACAGTCACACAATCACAGAATCACACAGTCACACAGTAACACAATCACAGAATCACACAAGCACACAGTCACAGAATCACACACTCACACAATCACAGAATCACACAATCACAGAATCACACAGTCACACAGTCACACAGTAAAACAATCAAAGAATCACACAGTCACACGGTCACACAGTGACAGAATCGCACAGTCACAGAATCACAGAATAACAGAATCACACAGTCACAAGTTACAGAATCACACTGTCATATAATCACACAGCCACACAATCAGACAGTCACACAGTCACAGAATCCCACATTCACAAAATCACACAGTCACACAGTCACACAGTCACAGAATTGCATGGTCACACAATCACAGAATCACACAGTCACACAATCACAGAATCACACAGTCACACAGTCACAGAATCACACAGTCACAGAATCACTCAGTCACAGAATCACACAGTCACACAGTCACAGAATCACACAGTCGCAGAATGACACAATCACACAGTCACAGAATCACACAGTCACATAATCACACAAACACACAGTCACAGAATTACAGAGTCACACAGTCACAGAATCACACAGTCACGGAATCACACAGTCACAGAATCACACTAAAACACAGTCACAGAATCACACAGTCACAGAATCACACAGTCACACAGTCACAGAATCAAACAGTCAGACAGTCACATAGTCACACAATCACAGAATCACACATTCACACAGTCACACAAGTCACAGAATCACACAGTCACAGAATCACACAGTCACACAGTCATATAATCACACAGACACAGAGTAACAGAATCACACAGTCACACAGTCACACAGTCACAGAATCACACAGACACAGAATCACACAGTCACATAATCACAGTATCACACAGTCACACAGTCACAGAATCACACAGTCACAAAGTCACACAGTCACACAATCACAGAATCACACAGTCACACAGTCACACAGTCACAGAATCACACAGTCACAGAATCACAGAATCACAAAGTCGCACAGTCACACATTTACAGAATCACAAAGTCACAGAATCACACAGACTCATAATCACACAGTCACAGAATCACACAGTCACACAGTCACTGAATCACACAGTCACACAGTCACAGAATCACATAGTCACACAGTCACACAGTCACACAGTCACATAATCACGCAGTCACTCAGTCACAGAATCACACAGTCACAGAATCACACAGTCACAGAATCACACAGTCACACAGTCACAGAATCACACAGTCACACAGACACACAGTTACACAATCACAGAATCACACAGTCACACAGTCACACAGTCACAGATTCACACAGTCACACAGTCATAGAATCACACAGTCACACAATCACAGAATCACACAGTCACACAGTCACACAGTCACACTGTCAACGAATCACACAGTCACAGAATCACACAGACACAGCATCACACATTCACAGAATCACACAGTTACACAATCACAGAATCACTCAGTCACACAGTAACACAATCACAGAATCACACAAGCACACAGTCACAGAATCACACACTCACACAATCACAGAATAACACAATCACAGAATCACACAGTCACACAGTAAAACAATCACAGAATCACACAGTCACACGGTCACACAGTGACAGAATCACACAGTCACAGAATCACAGAATAACAGAATCACACAGTCACAAGTTACAGAATCACACAGTCACAGAATCACACAGTCACATAATCACACTGTGATAGAATCACACAGTCACACAGACACAGAATCACACAGTCACAGAATCACACAGTCACACAGCCACACAGCCACACAATCTGACAGTCACACAGTCACAGAATCCCACATTCACAAAATCACACAGTCACACAGTCACACAGTCACAGAATTGCATGGTCACACAATCACAGAATCACACAGTCACACAATCACAGAATCACACAGTCACACAGTCACAGAACCACACAGTCACAGAATCACTCAGTCACAGAATCACACAGTCACACAGTCACAGAATCACTCAGTCGCAGAATCACACAATCACACAGTCACAGAATCACACAGTCACATAATCACACAAACACACAGTAACAGAATTACAGAGTCACACAGTCACAGAATCACACAGTCACGGAATCACACAGTCACAGAATCACACTAAAACACAGTCACAGAATCACACAGTCACAGAATCACACAGTCACACAGTCACAGAATCAAACAGTCAGACAGTCACATAGTCACACAATCACAGAATCACACATTCACACAGTCACACAAGTCACAGAATCACACAGTCACACAGTCATACAATCACACAGACACAGAGTAACAGAATCACACAGTCACACAGTCACACAGTCACAGAATCACACAGACACAGAATCACACAGTCACATAATCACAGTATCACACAGTCACACAGTCACAGAATCACACAGTCACACAGTCACACAGTCACACAATCACAGAATCACCTAGTCACACAGTCACACAGTCACAGAATCACACAGTCACAGAATCACAGAATCACAAAGTCGCACAGTCACACATTTACAGAATCAAAAAGTCACAGAATCACACAGACTCATAATCACACAGTCACTGAATCACACAGTCACACAGTCACTGAATCACACAGTCACACAGTCACAGAATCACATAGTCACACAGTCACACAGTCACACAGTCACATAATCACACAGTCACACAGTCACAGAATCACACAGTCAGAGAATCACACAGTCACAGAATCACACAGTCACACAGTCACAGAATCACACAGTCACACAGACACACAGTCACACAATCATAGAATCACACAGTCACACAGTCACAAGGTCACAGATTCACACAGTCACACAGTCATAGAATCACACAGTCACACAATCACAGAATCACACAGTCACACAGTCACACACTGACAGAGTCACACAGTCACACAATCACAGAATCACACAGTCACACAGTCACACAGTCACAGAATCACACAGTCACAGAATCACACAGTCTCATAATCACACAGTCACAGAATCACATAGTCACACAGTCACAGAATCTCACAGTCACATAGTCACAGAATCACACAGTCACACAGTCAAATATTTACAAAATCACACAGTCACTCAGTCACACAGTCACACTGTCAATGAATCACACAGTCACAGAATCAGACAGTCACACCGTCACACATTCACAGAATCACACAGTCACACAATCAAAGAATCACACAGCCACACAGTCACACAATCACAGAATCACACAAGCACACAGTCACAGAATCACACAGTCACACAATCGCAGCATCACACAGTCACACAATCACAGAATCACACAGTCACACAGTCACCCTGTAAAACCATCACAGAATCACACAGTCACATGATCACACATTGACAGAATCACACAGTCACACAATCACAGAAAAACAGAATCACACAGTCACAAATTACAGAATCACACAGTCACAGAATCACACAGTCACATAATCACACTGTCATAGAATCACACAGTCACACAGTCACAGAATCTCACAGTCACACAGTCAGACAGTCACAGAATCGCACAATCACACAGTCAAACAATCACACAGTCAAACAGTCACACAGTCGCAGAATCACACAATCACACAGTCACAGAATCACACAGTCACATAATCACACAAACACACAGTCACAGAATTACAGAGTCACACAGTCACAGAATCACACAGTCACGGAATCACACAGTCACAGAATCACACTAAAACACAGTCACAGAATCACACAGTCACAGAATCACACAGTCACACAGTCACAGAATCAAACAGTCAGACAGTCACATAGTCACACAATCACAGAATCACACATTCACACAGTCACACAAGTCACAGAATCACACAGTCACACAGTCATACAATCACACAGACACAGAGTAACAGAATCACACAGTCACACAGTCACAGAATCACACAGACACAGAATCACACAGTCACATAATCACAGTATCACACAGTCATACAGTCACAGAATCACACAGTCACACAGTCACACAGTCACACAATCACAGAATCACATAGTCACACAGTCACACAGTCACAGAATCACACAGTCACAGAATCACAGAATCACAAAGTCGCACAGTCACACATTTACAGAATCAAAAAGTCACAGAATCACACAGACTCATAATCACACAGTCACAGAATCACACAGTCACACAGTCACTGAATCACACAGTCACACAGTCACAGAATCACATAGTCACACAGTCACACAGTCACATAATCACACAGTCACACAGTCACAGAATCACACAGTCAGAGAATCACACAGTCACAGAATCACACAGTCACACAGTCACAGAATCACACAGTCACACAGACACACAGTCACACAATCATAGAATCACACAGTCACACAGTCACAAGGTCACAGATTCACACAGTCACACAGTCATAGAATCACACAGTCACACAATCACAGAATCACACAGTCACACAGTCGCACACTGACAGAGTCACACAGTCACACAATCACAGAATCACACAGTCACACAGTCACACAGTCACAGAATCACACAGTCACAGAATCACACAGTCTCATAATCACACAGTCACAGAATCACACAGTCACACAGTCACAGAATCTCACAGTCACACAGTCACAGAATCACACAGTCACACAGTCAAATATTTACAAAATCACACAGTCACTCAGTCACACAGTCACACTGTCAATGAATCACACAGTCACAGAATCAGACAGTCACACCGTCACACATTCACAGAATCACAAAGTCACACAATCAAAGAATCACACAGTCACACAGTCACACAATCACAGAATCACACAAGCACACAATCACAGAATCACACAGTCACACAGTCACCCTGTAAAACCATCACAGAATCACACAGTCACATGATCACACATTGACAGAATCACACAGTCACACAATCACAGAAAAACAGAATCACACAGTCACAAATTACAGAATCACACAGTCACAGAATCACACAGTCACATAATCACACTGTCATAGAATCACACAGTCACACAGTCACAGAATCTCACAGTCACACAGTCAGACAGTCACAGAATCGCACAATCACACAGTCAAACAATCACACAGTCAAACAGTCACACAGTCAGACAATCACACAGTCACAGAATCACACAGTCACAGAATCACACAGTCACAGAAGCACACAGTCACACAATCACACAATCACACAGTCACAGTCACACAGTCACAGAATCAAACAGTCACAGAATCACACAGTCACACAGTCACAGAGTCACACAGTCACAGAATCACACAGTCACACAGTCACACAGTCACACTGTCAACGAATCACACGGTCACAGAATCACACAGACACAGCATCACACATTCACAGAATCACACAGTCACACAATCACAGAATCTCACAATCACACAGTCACACAATCACAGAATCACACAATCACAGAATCACACAGTCACACAGTCACACAGTAAAACAATCACAGAATCACACAGTCACACGGTCACACAGTGACAGAATCACACAGTCACAGAATCATAGAATAACAGAATCACACAGTCACACAGTCACAAGTTACAGAATCACACAGTCACAGAATCACACAGTCACATAATCACACTGTCATAGAATCACACAGTCACACAGTCACAGAATCACACAGTCACACAGTCACACAGCCACAGAAGCAAACAGTCACACGGCCACACAGTCACAGAATCCCACATTCACAAAATCACACAGTCACACGGTCACACAGTCACAGAATCGCATGGTCACACAATCACAGAATCACACAGTCACACAGTCACAGAATCACACAGTCACAGAATCACTCAGTCACAGAATCACACAGTCACACAGTCACAGAATCACACAGTCACATAATCACACAATCACACAGTCAGAGAATCACACAGTCACATAATCACACAAACACACAGTCACAGAATTACAGAGTCACACAGTCACAGAATCACACAGTCACGGAATCACACAGTCACAGAATCACACTAACACACAGTCACAGAATAACACAGTCACACAGTCACACAATCACACAGTCACAGAATCACACAGTCACAGACTCACACAGCCAGATAATCACACGGTCACAGAATCACACAGTCACACAGTCACAGAATCACAAAGTCACAGAGTCACAGAATCACACAGTCACATGGTCACACAGTCACACAATCACAGAATCACACAGTCACACAGTCACACAGTCACACAGTCACAGAATCACACAGTCACACAGTCACACAGTCACAGAATCACACAGTCACAGAATCACACAGTCACACAGTCACAGAATCAAACAGTCAGACAGTCACATAGTCACACAATCACAGAATCACACATTCACACAGTCACACAAGTCACAGAATCACAAGGTCACAGAATCACACATTCACAGAATCACACAGTCACACAGTCACATAATCACACATACAAAGAATAACAGAATCACACAGTCACACAGTCACACAGTCACAGAATCACACAGACACAGAATCACACAGTCACACAATCACAGAATCACACAGTCACACAGTCACAGAATCACACAGTCACACAGTCACACAGTCACAGAATCACATAGTCACACAGTCACACAGTCACACATTTACAGAATCACAAAGTCACAGAATCACACAGTCTCATAATCAAACAGTCACAGAATCGCACAGTCACACAGTCACTGAATCACACAGTCACAGAATCACATAGTCACACAGTCACACAGTCACATAATCACACAGTCAGACAGTCACAGAATCACACAGTCACAGAATCACACAGTCACAGAATCACACAGTTACACAGTCACAGAATCACACAGTCACACAGAAACAGTCACACAATCATAGAATCACACAGTCACACAATCACAGAATCACACAGTCACACAGTCACACAGTCACAGATTCACACAGTCACACAGTCATAGAATCACACAGTCACACAATCACAGAATCACACAGTCACACAGTCACACTTTAAAACCATCACAGAATCACACAGTCACACGATCACACAGTGACGGAATCACACAGTCACACAATCACAGAAAAACAGAATCACACAGTCACACAGTCACACCGTCACAGAATCACACAGTCACAGAATGATACTGTCACGGAATCCCACAGTCACAGCATCACACAGTTACACAGTCACACAGTCACAGAATCACAACGTCACAGAATCACACAGTCACAGAATCACAGAATCACACAGTCACACAGTCACACATTCACAGAATCACACAGTCACAGAATCACACAGTCAAAGAATCTCACAGTCACACAGTCACACAGTCACAGAGTCACAGAATCACACATTCACAAAATCACACAGTCACACACTCACACAGTCACAGAATCACATAGTCACACAATCACAGAATCACACAGTCACACAGTCACACAGTCACAGAATCACACAGTCACAGAATCACACAGTCTCATAATCACACAGTCACAGAATCACACAGTCACACAGTCACAGAATCTCACAGTCACATAGTCACAGAATCACACAGTCACACAGTCAAATATTTACAAAATCACACAGTCACTCAGTCACACTGTCAATGAATCACACAGTCACAGAATCAGACAGTCACACTGTCACACATTCACAGAATCACACAGTCACACAATCAAAGAATCACACAGCCACACAGTCACACAATCACAGAATCACACAAGCACACAGTCACAGAATCACACAGTCACACAATCGCAGCATCACACAGTCACACAATCACAGAATCACACAGTCACACAGTCACCCTGTAAAACCATCACAGAATCACACAGTCACATGATCACACATTGACAGAATCACACAGTCACACAATCACAGAAAAACAGAATCACACAGTCACAAATTACAGAATCACACAGTCACAGAATCACACAGTCACATAATCACACTGTCATAGAATCACACAGTCACACAGTCACAGAATCTCACAGTCACACAGTCAGACAGTCACAGAATCGCACAATCACACAGTCAAACAATCACACAGTCAAACAGTCACACAGTCGCAGAATCACACAATCACACAGTCACAGAATCACACAGTCACATAATCACACAAACACACAGTCACAGAATTACAGAGTCACACAGTCACAGAATCACACAGTCACGGAATCACACAGTCACAGAATCACACTAAAACACAGTCACAGAATCACACAGTCACAGAATCACACAGTCACACAGTCACAGAATCAAACAGTCAGACAGTCACATAGTCACACAATCACAGAATCACACATTCACACAGTCACACAAGTCACAGAATCACACAGTCACACAGTCATACAATCACACAGACACAGAGTAACAGAATCACACAGTCACACAGTCACAGAATCACACAGACACAGAATCACAGAGTCACATAATCACAGTATCACACAGTCATACAGTCACAGAATCACACAGTCACACAGTCACACAGTCACACAATCACAGAATCACATAGTCACACAGTCACACAGTCACAGAATCAAACAGTCACAGAATCACAGAATCACAAAGTCGCACAGTCACACATTTACAGAATCAAAAAGTCACAGAATCACACAGACTCATAATCACACAGTCACAGAATCACACAGTCACACAGTCACTGAATCACACAGTCACACAGTCACAGAATCACATAGTCACACAGTCACACAGTCACATAATCACACAGTCACACAGTCACAGAATCACACAGTCAGAGAATCACACAGTCACAGAATCACACAGTCACACAGTCACAGAATCACACAGTCACACAGACACACAGTCACACAATCATAGAATCACACAGTCACACAGTCAAATATTTACAAAATCACACAGTCACTCAGTCACACAGTCACACTGTCAATGAATCACACAGTCACAGAATCAGACAGTCACACCGTCACACATTCACAGAATCACAAAGTCACACAATCAAAGAATCACACAGTCACACAATCACAGAATCACACAAGCAAACAATCACAGAATCACACAGTCACACAGTCACCCTGTAAAACTATCACAGAATCACACAGTCACATGATCACACATTGACAGAATCACACAGTCACACAATCACAGAAAAACAGAATCACACAGTCACAAATTACAGAATCACACAGTCACAGAATCACACAGTCACATAATCACACTGTCAGAGAATCACACAGTCACACAGTCACAGAATCTCACAGTCACACAGTCAGACAGTCACAGAATCGCACAATCACACAGTCAAACAATCACACAGTCAAACAATCACACAGTCAAACAGTCACACAGTCAGACAATCACACAGTCACAGAATCACACAGTCACAGAATCACACAGTCACAGAAGCACACAGTCACACAATCACACAATCACACAGTCACAGTCACACAGTCACAGAATCAAACAGTCACAGAATCACACAGTCACACAGTCACAGAGTCACACAGTCACAGAATCACACAGTCACACAGTCACACAGTCACACTGTCAACGAATCACACGGTCACAGAATCACACAGACACAGCATCACACATTCACAGAATCACACAGTCACACAATCACAGAATCTCACAATCACACAGTCACACAATCACAGAATCACACAATCACAGAATCACACAGTCACACAGTCACACAGTAAAACAATCACAGAATCACACAGTCACACGGTCACACAGTGACAGAATCACACAGTCACAGAATCATAGAATAACAGAATCACACAGTCACACAGTCACAAGTTACAGAATCACACAGTCACAGAATCACACAGTCACATAATCACACTGTCATAGAATCACACAGTCACACAGTCACAGAATCACACAGTCACACAGTCACAGAATCACACAGTCACAGAATCACACAGTCACACAGTCACACAGCCACAGAAGCAAACAGTCACACGGCCACACAGTCACAGAATCCCACATTCACAAAATCACACAGTCACACGGTCACACAGTCACAGAATCGCATGGTCACACAATCACAGAATCACACAGTCACACAGTCACAGAATCACACAGTCACAGAATCACTCAGTCACAGAATCACACAGTCACACAGTCACAGAATCACACAGTCACATAATCACACAATCACACAGTCAGAGAATCACACAGTCACATAATCACACAAACACACAGTCACAGAATTACAGAGTCACACAGTCACAGAATCACACAGTCACGGAATCACACAGTCACAGAATCACACTAACACACAGTCACAGAATAACACAGTCACACAGTCACACAATCACACAGTCACAGAATCACACAGTCACAGACTCACACAGCCAGATAATCACACGGTCACAGAATCACACAGTCACACAGTCACAGAATCACAAAGTCACAGAGTCACAGAATCACACAGTCACATGGTCACACAGTCACACAATCACAGAATCACACAGTCACACAGTCACACAGTCACAGAATCACACAGTCACACAGTCACACAGTCACAGAATCACACAGTCACAGAATCACACAGTCACACAGTCACAGAATCAAACAGTCAGACAGTCACATAGTCACACAATCACAGAATCACACATTCACACAGTCACACAAGTCACAGAATCACAAGGTCACAGAATCACACAGTCACAGAATCACACAGTCACACAGTCACATAATCACACATAAAAAGAATAACAGAATCACACAGTCACACAGTCACAGAATCACACAGACACAGAATCACACAGTCACACAATCACAGAATCACACAGTCACACAGTCACAGAATCACACAGTCACACAGTCACACAGTCACACAGTCACAGAATCACATAGTCACACAGTCACACAGTCACACATTTACAGAATCACAAAGTCACAGAATCACACAGTCTCATAATCAAACAGTCACAGAATCGCACAGTCACACAGTCACTGAATCACACAGTCACAGAATCACATAGTCACACAGTCACACAGTCACATAATCACACAGTCAGACAGTCACAGAATCACACAGTCACAGAATCACACAGTCACAGAATCACACAGTTACACAGTCACAGAATCACACAGTCACACAGACACAGTCACACAATCATAGAATCACACAGTCACACAATCACAGAATCACACAGTCACACAGTCACACAGTCACAGATTCACACAGTCACACAGTCATAGAATCACACAGTCACACAATCACAGAATCACACAGTCACACAGTCACACTTTAAAACCATCACAGAATCACACAGTCACACGATCACACAGTGACGGAATCACACAGTCACACAATCACAGAAAAACAGAATCACACAGTCACACAGTCACACCGTCACAGAATCACACAGTCACAGAATGATACTGTCACGGAATCCCACAGTCACAGCATCACACAGTTACACAGTCACACAGTCACAGAATCACAACGTCACAGAATCACACAGTCACAGAATCACAGAATCACACAGTCACACAGTCACACATTCACAGAATCACACAGTCACAGAATCACACAGTCAAAGAATCTCACAGTCACACAGTCACACAG
The DNA here is from genome assembly GCA_026770705.1 of Isurus oxyrinchus. NCBI lineage: Eukaryota > Metazoa > Chordata > Chondrichthyes > Lamniformes > Lamnidae > Isurus > Isurus oxyrinchus. The sequence continues at coordinate 112,916,182 of JANJGN010000018.1, forward strand.
TCACAGAGTCACAGAATCACACATTCACAAAATCACACAGTCACACACTCACACAGTCACAGAATCACATAGTCACACAGTCACAGAATCACACACTCACACAATCACAGAATCACACAGTCACACAGTCACACAGTCACAGATTCACACAGTCACACAGTCATAGAATCACACAGTCACACAATCACAGAATCACACAGTCACACATTCACACTTTAAAACGATCACAGAATCACACAGTCACACGATCACACAGTGACGGAATCACACAGTCACACAATCACAGAAAAACAGAATCACACAGTCACACAGTCACAAATTACAGAATCACACAGTCACAGAATCACACAGTCACATAATCACACTGTCATAGAATCACACAATCACACATTCACAGAATCACACAGTCACACAGTCACACTGTTACACAGTCACAGAATCACACAGTCACAGAATCACACAATCACACAGTCACAGAATCACACAGTCACAGAATCACAGAATCACAAAGTCGCACAGTCACACATTTACAGAATCAAAAAGTCACAGAATCACACAGACTCATAATCACACAGTCACAGAATCACACAGTCACACAGTCACTGAATCACACAGTCACACAGTCACAGAATCACATAGTCACACAGTCACACAGTCACAGAATCACACAGTCACACAGTCACAGAATCACACAGTCAGAGAATCACACAGTCACAGAATCACACAGTCACACAGTCACAGAATCACACAGTCACACAGACACACAGTCACACAATCATAGAATCACACAGTCACACAGTCACAAGGTCACAGATTCACACAGTCACACAGTCATAGAATCACACAGTCACACAATCACAGAATCACACAGTCACACAGTCGCACACTGACAGAGTCACACAGTCACACAATCACAGAATCACACAGTCACACAGTCACAGAATCACACAGTCACAGAATCACACAGTCTCATAATCACACAGTCACAGAATCACACAGTCACACAGTCACAGAATCTCACAGTCACACAGTCACAGAATCACACAGTCACACAGTCAAATATTTAGAAAATCACACAGTCACTCAGTCACACAGTCACACTGTCAATGAATCACACAGTCACAGAATCAGACAGTCACACCGTCACACATTCACAGAATCACAAATTCACACAATCAAAGAATCACACAGTCACACAATCACAGAATCACACAAGCAAACAATCACAGAATCACACAGTCAAACAGTCACCCTGTAAAACCATCACAGAATCACACAGTCACATGATCACACATTGACAGAATCACACAGTCACGCAATCACAGAAAAACAGAATCACACAGTCACAAATTACAGAATCACACAGTCACAGAATCACACAGTCACATAATCACACTGTCATAGAATCGCACAGTCACACAGTCAGACAGTCACAGAATCGCACAATCACACAGTCAAACAATGACACAGTCAAACAGTCACACAGTCAGACAATCACACAGTCACAGAATCACACAGTCACAGAATCACACAGTCACAGAAGCACACAGTCACACAATCACACAATCACACAGTCACAGTCACACAGTCACAGAATCAAACAGTCACAGAATCAAACAGTCACAGAATCACACAGTCACACAGTCACAGAGTCACACAGTCACAGAATCACACAGTCACACAGTCACACAGTCACACTGTCAACGAATCACACGGTCACAGAATCACACAGACACAGCATCACACATTCACAGAATCACACAGTCACACAATCACAGAATCTCACAATCACACAGTCACACAATCACAGAATCACACAATCACAGAATCACACAGTCACACAGTCACACAGTAAAACAATCACAGAATCACACAGTCACACGGTCACACAGTGACAGAATCACACAGTCACAGAATCATAGAATAACAGAATCACACAGTCACACAGTCACAAGTTACAGAATCACACAGTCACAGAATCACACAGTCACATAATCACACTGTCATAGAATCACACAGTCACACAGTCACAGAATCACACAGTCACACAGTCACAGAATCACACAGTCACAGAATCACACAGTCACACAGTCACACAGCCACAGAAGCAAACAGTCACACGGCCACACAGTCACAGAATCCCACATTCACAAAATCACACAGTCACACGGTCACACAGTCACAGAATCGCATGGTCACACAATCACAGAATCACACAGTCACACAGTCACAGAATCACACAGTCACAGAATCACTCAGTCACAGAATCACACAGTCACACAGTCACAGAATCACACAGTCACATAATCACACAATCACACAGTCAGAGAATCACACAGTCACATAATCACACAAACACACAGTCACAGAATTACAGAGTCACACAGTCACAGAATCACACAGTCACGGAATCACACAGTCACAGAATCACACTAACACACAGTCACAGAATAACACAGTCACACAGTCACACAATCACACAGTCACAGAATCACACAGTCACAGACTCACACAGCCAGATAATCACACGGTCACAGAATCACACAGTCACACAGTCACAGAATCACAAAGTCACAGAGTCACAGAATCACACAGTCACATGGTCACACAGTCACACAATCACAGAATCACACAGTCACACAGTCACACAGTCACAGAATCACACAGTCACACAGTCACACAGTCACAGAATCACACAGTCACAGAATCACACAGTCACACAGTCACAGAATCAAACAGTCAGACAGTCACATAGTCACACAATCAAAGAATCACACATTCACACAGTCACACAAGTCACAGAATCACAAGGTCACAGAATCACACAGTCACAGAATCACACAGTCACACAGTCACATAATCACACATACAAAGAATAACAGAATCACACAGTCACACAGTCACACAGTCACAGAATCACACAGACACAGAATCACACAGTCACACAATCACAGAATCACACAGTCACACAGTCACAGAATCACACAGTCACACAGTCACACAGTCACACAGTCACAGAATCACATAGTCACACAGTCACACAGTCACACATTTACAGAATCACAAAGTCACAGAATCACACAGTCTCATAATCAAACAGTCACAGAATCGCACAGTCACACAGTCACTGAATCACACAGTCACAGAATCACATAGTCACACAGTCACACAGTCACATAATCACACAGTCAGACAGTCACAGAATCACACAGTCACAGAATCACACAGTCACAGAATCACACAGTTACACAGTCACAGAATCACACAGTCACACAGACACAGTCACACAATCATAGAATCACACAGTCACACAATCACAGAATCACACAGTCACACAGTCACACAGTCACAGATTCACACAGTCACACAGTCATAGAATCACACAGTCACACAATCACAGAATCACACAGTCACACAGTCACACTTTAAAACCATCACAGAATCACACAGTCACACGATCACACAGTGACGGAATCACACAGTCACACAATCACAGAAAAACAGAATCACACAGTCACACAGTCACACCGTCACAGAATCACACAGTCACAGAATGATACTGTCACGGAATCCCACAGTCACAGCATCACACAGTTACACAGTCACACAGTCACAGAATCACAACGTCACAGAATCACACAGTCACAGAATCACAGAATCACACAGTCACACAGTCACACATTCACAGAATCACACAGTCACAGAATCACACAGTCAAAGAATCTCACAGTCACACAGTCACACAGTCACAGAGTCACAGAATCACACATTCACAAAATCACACAGTCACACACTCACACAGTCACAGAATCACATAGTCACACAGTCACAGAATCACACACTCACACAATCACAGAATCACACAGTCACACAGTCACACAGTCACAGATTCACACAGTCACACAGTCATAGAATCACACAGTCACACAATCACAGAATCACACAGTCACACATTCACACTTTAAAACCATCACAGAATCACACAGTCACACGATCACACAGTGACGGAATCACACAGTCACACAATCACAGAAAAACAGAATCACACAGTCACACAGTCACAAATTACAGAATCACACAGTCACAGAATCACACAGTCACATAATCACACTGTCATAGAATCACACAATCACACATTCACAGAATCACACAGTCACACAGTCACACTGTTACACAGTCACAGAATCACACAGTCGCAGAATCACACAATCACACAGTCACAGAATCACACAGTCACAGAAAAGCACAATCACACAGTCACAGAATTACACAGTCACACAGTCACAGAATCACACAGTCACAGAATCACACAGAGTGAGAATCACACTAACACACTGTCACAGAATAACACAGTCACACAGTCACACAATCAGACAGTCACAGAGTCACACAGTCACAGAATCACACAGTCAGATAATCACACGGTCACAGAATCTCGCAGTCACACAGTCACACAGTCAAAGAATCACACAGTCACAGAATCACACAGTCACACCGTCACACATTCACAGAATCACACAGTCAAACAATCACAGAAACACACAGTCACACAGTCACACAATCAAACAGTCACAGAATCACACTCACAGAATCATACATTCACACAGTCACAGAATCACACAGTCACACAGTCACACAGTCACAGAATCACACAGTCACAGAATCACACAGTGACAAAATCACACAGTCACACAGTCACACACTCACAGAGTCACACAGTCACACAATCACAGAATCACACAGTCACACAGTCACAGAATCACACAGTCACAGAATCACACAGTCTCATAATCACACAGTCACAGAATCACACAGTCACACAGTCACAGAATCTCACAGTCACACAGTCACAGAATCACACAGTCACACAGTCAAATATTTACAAAATCACACAGTCACTCAGTCACACAGTCACACTGTCAATGAATCACACAGTCACAGAATCAGACAGTCACACCGTCACACATTCACAGAATCACACAGTCACACAATCAAAGAATCACACAGTCACACAGTCACACAATCACAGAATCACACAAGCACACAGTCACAGAATCACACAGTCACACAATCGCAGCATCACACAGTCACACAATCACAGAATCACACAGTCACACAGTCACGCTGTAGAACCATCACAGAATCACACAGTCACACGATCACACATTGACAGAATCACACAGTCACACAATCACAGAAAAACAGAATCACACAGTCACAAATTACAGAATCACACAGTCACAGAATCACACAGTCACATAATCACACTGTCATAGAATCACACAGTCACACAGTCACAGAATCAGACAGTCACACGGTCGGACAGTCACAGAATCGTACAATCACACAGTCAAACAATCACACAGTCAAACAGTCACACAGTCAGACAATCACACAGTCACAGAATCACACAGTCACAGAATCACACAGTCACAGAATCACACAGTCACACAATCACACAATCACACAGTCACACAGTCACACGGTCACAGAATCAAACAGTCACAGAATCACACAGTCACACAGTCACAGAATCACACAGTCACACAGTCACAGAGTCACACAGTCACATAATCACACAATCACACAGTCACAGAATCACACAGTCACAGAATCACACAGTCACACAATCACACAATCACACAGTCACACAGTCACACAGTCACACAGTCACAGAATCAAACAGTCACAGAATCACACAGTCACACAGTCACAGAATCACACAGTCACACAGTCACACAGTCACACAGTCACACTGTCAACGAATCAGACGGTCACAGAATCACACAGGCACAGCATCACACATTCACAGAATCACACAGTCACACAATCACAGAATCTCACAATCACACAGTCACACAATCACAGAATCACACAGGCACACAGTCACAGAATCACAAACTCACACAATCACAGAATCACACAATCACAGAATCACACAGTCACACAGTCACACAGTAAAACAATCACAGAATCACACAGTCACACGGTCACACAGTGACAGAATCAAACAGTCACAGAATTATAGAATAACAGCATCACACAGTCACACAGTCACAAGTTACAGAATCACACAGTCACCGAATCACACAGTCACATAATCACACTGTCATAGAATCACACAGTCACACAGTCACAGAATCACACAGTCACACAGTCACAGAATCACACAGTCACAGAATCACACAGTCACACAGTCACACATTCACAGAATCACACAGTCACACAGTCACACAATCACAGAATCACACAAGCACACAGTCACAGAATCACACAGTCACACAATTGCAGCATCACACAGTCACACAATCACAGAATCACACAGTCACACAGTCACCCTGTAAAACCATCACAGAATCACACAGTCACACGATCACACATTGACAGAATCACACAGTCACACAATCACAGAAAAACAGAATCACACAGTCACAAATTACAGAATCACACAGTCACAGAATCACACAGTCACATAATCACACTGTCACAGAATCATACAGTCACACAGTCACAGAATCACACAGTCACAGAATCACACAGTCACACAGTCACACAGCCACAGAAGCAAACAGTCACACGGCCACACAGTCACAGAATCCCACATTCACAAAATCACACAGTCACACGGTCACACAGTCACAGAATCGCATTGTCACACAATCACAGAATCACACAGTCACACAGTCACAGAATCACACAGTCACAGAATCACTCAGTCACAGAATCACACAGTCACACAGTCACTGAATCACACAGTCACATAATCACACAATCACACAGTCACAGAATCACACAGTCACATAATCACACAAACACACAGATACAGAATCACACAGTCACACAGTCACACAGTCACAGAATCACACAGTCACAGAATCACACAGTCTCATAATCACACAGTCACAGAATCACACAGTCACACAGTCACAGAATCTCACAGTCACACAGTCACAGAATCACACAGTCACACAGTCAAATATTTACAAAATCACACAGTCACTCATCACACAGTCACACTGTCAATGAATCACACAGTCACAGAATCAGACAGTCACACCGTCACACATTCACAGAATCACACAGTCACACAATCAAAGAATCACACAGTCACACAGTCACACAATCACAGAATCACACAAGCACACAGTCACAGAATCACACAGTCACACAATTGCAGCATCACACAGTCACACAATCACAGAATCACACAGTCACACAGTCACCCTGTAAAACCATCACAGAATCACACAGTCACACGATCACACATTGACAGAATCACACAGTCACACAATCACAGAAAAACAGAATCACACAGTCACAAATTACAGAATCACACAGTCACAGAATCACACAGTCACATAATCACACTGTCATAGAATCACACAGTCACACAGTCACAGAATCACACAGTCACACAGTTGACAGTCACAGAATCGCACAATCACACAGTCAAACAATCACACAGTCAAACAGTCACACAGTCAGACAATCACACAGTCACAGAATCACACAGTCACAGAATCACACAGTCACAGAATCACACAGTCACACAATCACACAATCACACAGTCACACAGTCACACAGTCACAGAGTCAAACAGTCACAGAATCACACAGTCACACAGTCACAGAATCTCACAATCACACAGTCCCACAATCACAGAATCACACAGGCACACAGTCACAGAATCACAAACTCACACAATCACAGAATCACACAATCACAGAATCACACAGTCACACAGTCACACAGTAAAACAAACACAGAATCACACAGTCACACGGACACACAGTGACAGAATCAAACAGTCACAGAATTATAGAATAACAGAATCACACAGTCACAGTCACAAGTTACAGAATCACACAGTCACAGAATCACACAGTCACATAATCACACTGTCATAGAATCACACAGTCACACAGTCACAGAATCACACAGTCACACAGTCACAGAATCACACAGTCACAGAATCACTCAGTCACAGAATCACTCATTCACACAGTCACAGAATCACACAGTCACATAATCACACAATCACACAGTCACAGAATCACACAGTCGCATAATCACACAAACACACAGATACAGAATCACACAGTCACACAATCACACAGTCACAGAATCACACAGTCACAGAATCACACAGTCTCATAATCACACAGTCACAGAATCACACAGTCACACAGTCACAGAATCTCACAGTCACACAGTCACAGAATCACACAATCACACAGTCAAATATTTACAAAATCACACAGTCACTCAGTCATACAGTCACACTGTCAATGAATCACACAGTCACAGAATCAGACAGTCACACCGTCACACATTCACAGAATCACACAGTCACACAATCAAAGAATCACACAGTCACACAGTCACACAATCACAGAATCACACAAGCACACAGTCACAGAATCACACAGTCACACAATCGCAGCATCACACAGTCACACAATCACAGAATCACACAGTCACACAGTCACCCTGTAAAACCATCACAGAATCACACAGTCACACGATCACACATTGACAGAATCACACAGTCACACAATCACAGAAAAACAGAATCACACAGTCACAAATTACAGAATCACACAGTCACAGAATCACACAGTCACAGAATCACACTGTCATAGAATCACACAGTCACAGAATCACACAGTCACACAGTCAGACAGTCACAGAATCGCACAATCACACAGTCAAAAAATCACACAGTCAAACAGTCACACAGTCAGACAATCACACAGTCACAGAATCACACAGTCACAGAATCACACAGTCACAGAATCACACAGTCACACAATCACACAATCACACAGTCACACAGTCACACAGTCACAGAATCAAACAGTCACAGAATCACACAGTCACACAGTCACAGAATCACACAGTCACACAGTCACAGAGTCACACAGTCACATAATCACACAATCACACAGTCACAGAATCACACAGTCACAGAATCACACAGTCACACAATCACACAATCACACAGTCACACAGTCACACAGTCACACAGTCACAGAATCAAACAGTCACAGAATCACACAGTCACACAGTCACAGAATCACACAGTCACACAGTCACACTGTCAACGAATCAGACGGTCACAGAATCACACAGACACAGCATCACACATTCACAGAATCACACAGTCACACAATCACAGAATCTCACAATCACACGGTCACACAATCACAGAATCACACAGGCGCACAGTCACAGAATCACAAACTCACACAATCACAGAATCACACAATCACAGAATCACACAGTCACAGAGTCACACAGTAAAACAATGACAGAATCACACAGTCACACGGTCAGACAGTGACAGAATCAAACAGTCACAGAATCACAGAATAACAGAATCACACAGTCACAAGTGACAGAATCACACAGTCACAGAATCACACAGTCACATAATCACACTGTCATAGAATCACACAGTCACACAGTCACAGAATCACACAGTCACACAGCCACAGAAGCAAACAGTCACACGGCCACACAGTCACAGAATCCCACATTCACAAAATCACACAGTCAGACGGTCACACAGTCACAGAATCGCATGGTCACACAATCACAGAATCACACAGTCACACAGTCACAGAATCACACAGTCACAGAATCACTCAGTCACAGAATCACACAGTCACACAGTCACAGAATCACACAGTCACATAATCACACAATCACACAGTCACAGAATCACACAGTCACATAATCACACAAACACACAGTCACACTGTCACACAGTTACAGAATCACACAATCAAAGAATCACACAGTCACACAGTCACACAATCACAGAATCACACAAGCACACAGTCACAGAATCACACAGTCACACAATCGCAGCATCACACAGTCACACAATCACAGAATCACACAGTCACACAGTCACCCTGTAAAACCATCACAGAATCACACAGACACACGATCACACATTGACAGAATCACACAGTCACACAATCACAGAAAAACAGAATCACACAATCACAAATTACAGAATCACACAGTCACAGAATCACACAGTCACATAATCACGCTGTCATAGAATCACACAGTCACACAGTCACAGAATCACACAGTCACACAGTCAGACAGTCACAGAATCGCACAATCACACAGTCAAACAATCACACAGTCAAACAGTCACACAGTCAGACAATCACACAGTCACAGAATCACACAGTCACAGAATCACACAGTCACAGAATCACACAGTCACACAATCACACCATCACACAGTCACACAGTCACAGAATCAAACAGTCACAGAATCAAACAGTCACACAGTCACAGCATCACACAGTCACACAGTCACAGAGTCACACAGTCACATAATCACACAATCACACAGTCACAGAATCACACAGTCACAGAATCACGCAGTCACACAATCACACAATCACACAGTCACACAGTCACACAGTCACAGAATCAAACATTCACAGAATCAAACAGTCACACAGTCACAGAATCACACAGTCACACAGTCACACAGTCACACAGTCACACTGTCAATGAATCACACAGTCACAGAATCAGACAGTCACACCGTCACACAGTCACAGAATCACACAGTCACGGAATCACACAGTCACAGAATCACACTAACACACAGTCACAGAATAACACAGTCACACAGTCACGAAATCACACAGTCACAGAATCACACCGTCACACAGTCACACAGCCAGATAATCACACGGTCACAGAATCACACAGTCACACAGTCACAGAATCACAAAGTCACAGAGTCACAGAATCACACAGTCACACGGTCACACAGTCACAGAATCACACAGTCACAGAATGACACAGTCACAGAATCACACAGTCACAGAATCACACAGTCACACAGTCACAGAATCAAACAGTCAGACAGTCACATAGTCACACAATCACAGAATCACACATTCACACAGTCACACAAGTCACAGAATCACAAGGTCACAGAATCACATAGTCACAGAATCACACAGTCACACAGTCACATAATCACACAGACAAAGAATAACAGAATCACACAGTCACACAGTCACAGAGTCACAGAATCACACAGACACAGAATCACACAGTCACACAATCACAGAATCACACAGTCACACAGTCACAGAATCACACAGTCACACAGTCACACAGTCACACAGTCACAGAATCACAGAATCACACAGTCACACAGTCACACATTTACAGAATCACAAAGTCACAGAATCGCACAGTCTCATAATCAAACAGTCACAGAATCGCACAGTCACACAGTCACTGAATCAGACAGTCACACAGTCACAGAATCACATAGTCACACAGTCACACAGTCACATAATCACACAGTCACACAGTCACAGAATCACACCGTCACAGAATCACACAGTCACAGAATCACACAGTTACACAGTCACAGAATCACACAGTCACACAGACACACAGTCACACAATCATAGAATCACACAGTCACACAATCACAGAATCACACAGTCACAGAATCACACAGTCACAGATTCACACAGTCACACAGCCATAGAATCACACAGTCACACAATCACAGAATCACACAGTCACACAGTCACACTTTAAAACCATCACAGAATCACACAGTCACACGATCACACAGTGACGGAATCACACAGTCACACAATCACAGAAAAACAGAATCACACAGTCACACAGTCACAAATTACAGAATCACACAGTCACAGAATCACACAGTCACATAATCACACTGTCATAGAATCACACAGTCACACATTCACAGAATCACACAGTCACACAGTCACACTGTTACACAGTCACAGAATCACACAGTCGCAGAATCACACAATCACACAGTCACAGAATCACACAGTCACAGAAAAACACAATCACCCAGTCACAGAATTACACAGTCACACAGTCACAGAATCACACAGTCACAGAATCACACAGAGTGAGAATCACACTAACACACTGTCACAGAATAACACAGTCACACAGTCACACAATCAGACAGTCACAGAGTCACACAGTCACAGAATCACACAGTCAGATAATCACACGGTCACAGAATCACACAGTCACACAGTCACAGAATCACACAGTCACAGAATCACAGAATCACACGGTCACACGATCACACAGTCACACAATCACAGAATAACACAATCACACAGTCACACAGTCACAGAATCACACAGTCACAGAATCACACAGTCACAGAATCACACAGTCACACAGTCACAGAATCACACAGTCACACAGTTCCACAGTCACAGAAACACACAGTCACAGAATCACTCAGTCACAGAGTCACATAATCACACAGACACAGAGTAACAGAATCACGCAGTCACACAGTTACACAGTCACAGAATCACACAGTCACACAATCACAGAGTCACACAGTCACACACTCACAGAATCACACAGTCACACAGTCACACAGTCACACAATCACAGAATCACATAGTCATACAGTCACACAGTCACAGAATCACACAGTCACAGAATCACAGAATCACACAGTCACACAGTCACACATTTACAGAATCACACAGTCACACAATCACACAGTCACACATTCACTGAATCACACAGTCACAGAATCACACAGTCCCACAGTCAAACAGTCACAGAATCACACAGTCACTCCGTCACACAGTCACAAAGTCAAAGAATCACACAGTCAACTAATCACACAGTCACACAGTCACACCGTCACACATTCACAGAATCACACAGTCACACAATCACAGAATCACACAGTCACACAGTCACACAGTCACAGAATCACACAGTCACAGAATCAGACAGTCACAGAATCACACTGTCACAGTCACACAATCACACAGTCACACAGTCACAGAATCACAGACACACAGTCACAGAATCACACAGTCACACAGTCACACAGTCACAGAATCACACCGTCACACAGTCACATAGTCACAGAATCACACAGTCACACTGTCACAGTCACACAGTCACTGAATCACACAGTCACACAGTCACAGAATCAAATAGTCACGCCGTCACACAGTCACACAGTCACATAATCACACAGACACACAGTCACAGAAGCACACTGTGACAGAATCACACATTCACAAAAGTCACACAGTCACAGAATCACACAGTCACACAGACACACAGTCACACAATCGTAGAATCACACAGTCACACAATCACAGAATCACACAGTCACTCAGTCTCACAGTCACAGATTTACACAGTCACACAGTCACAGAATCACACAGTCACACAATCACAGAATCACACAGTCACACAGTCACAGAATCACACAGTCACACAGTCACACAGTCACACAATCACAGAATCACACATTCACACAGTCACACAGTCACAGAATCACACAGTCACAGAATCACAGAATCACACAGTCACACTGTCACACAGTTACAGAATCACACAGTCACAGAATCACACAGTCTCATAATCACACAGACACAGAATCACAGAAAGACGCAGTCACAGAATCACACAGTCACACAGTCACAGAATCACACAGTCACACAGTCACAGAATCACACAGTCACAGAATCACACAATCTCATAATCACACAGTCACAGAATCACACAGTCACACAGTCACAGAATCTCACAGTCACACAGTCACAGAATCACACAGTCACACAGTCAAATATTTACAAAATCACACAGTCACTCAGTCACACAGTCACACTGTCAATGAATCACACAGTCACAGAATCAGACAGTCACACCGTCACACATTCACAGAATCACACAGTCACACAATCAAAGAATCACACAGTCACACAGTCACACAATCACAGAATCACACAAGCACACAGTCACAGAATCACACAGTCACACAATCGCAGCATCACACAGTCACACAATCACAGAATCACACAGTCACACAGTCACCCTGTAAAACCATCACAGAATCACACAGACACACGATCACACATTGACAGAATCACACAGTCACACAATCACAGAAAAACAGAATCACACAATCACAAATTACAGAATCACACAGTCACAGAATCACACAGTCACATAATCACGCTGTCATAGAATCACACAGTCACACAGTCACAGAATCACACAGTCACACAGTCAGACAGTCACAGAATCGCACAATCACACAGTCAAACAATCACACAGTCAAACAGTCACACAGTCAGACAATCACACAGTCACAGAATCACACAGTCACAGAATCACACAGTCACAGAATCACACAGTCACACAATCACACCATCACACAGTCACACAGTCACAGAATCAAACAGTCACAGAATCAAACAGTCACACAGTCACAGCATCACACAGTCACACAGTCACAGAGTCACACAGTCACATAATCACACAATCACACAGTCACAGAATCACACAGTCACAGAATCACGCAGTCACACAATCACACAATCACACAGTCACACAGTCACACAGTCACAGAATCAAACATTCACAGAATCAAACAGTCACACAGTCACAGAATCACACAGTCACACAGTCACACAGTCACACAGTCACACTGTCAATGAATCACACAGTCACAGAATCAGACAGTCACACCGTCACACAGTCACAGAATCACACAGTCACGGAATCACACAGTCACAGAATCACACTAACACACAGTCACAGAATAACACAGTCACACAGTCACGAAATCACACAGTCACAGAATCACACAGTCACACAGTCACACAGCCAGATAATCACACGGTCACAGAATCACACAGTCACACAGTCACAGAATCACAAAGTCACAGAGTCACAGAATCACACAGTCACACGGTCACACAGTCACAGAATCACACAGTCACAGAATGACACAGTCACAGAATCACACAGTCACAGAATCACACAGTCACACAGTCACAGAATCAAACAGTCAGACAGTCACATAGTCACACAATCACAGAATCACACATTCACACAGTCACACAAGTCACAGAATCACAAGGTCACAGAATCACATAGTCACAGAATCACACAGTCACACAGTCACATAATCACACAGACAAAGAATAACAGAATCACACAGTCACACAGTCACAGAGTCACAGAATCACACAGACACAGAATCACACAGTCACACAATCACAGAATCACACAGTCACACAGTCACAGAATCACACAGTCACACAGTCACACAGTCACACAGTCACAGAATCACAGAATCACACAGTCACACAGTCACACATTTACAGAATCACAAAGTCACAGAATCGCACAGTCTCATAATCAAACAGTCACAGAATCGCACAGTCACACAGTCACTGAATCAGACAGTCACACAGTCACAGAATCACATAGTCACACAGTCACACAGTCACATAATCACACAGTCACACAGTCACAGAATCACACCGTCACAGAATCACACAGTCACAGAATCACACAGTTACACAGTCACAGAATCACACAGTCACACAGACACACAGTCACACAATCATAGAATCACACAGTCACACAATCACAGAATCACACAGTCACACAGTCACACAGTCACAGATTCACACAGTCACACAGCCATAGAATCACACAGTCACACAATCACAGAATCACACAGTCACACAGTCACACTTTAAAACCATCACAGAATCACACAGTCACACGATCACACAGTGACGGAATCACACAGTCACACAATCACAGAAAAACAGAATCACACAGTCACACAGTCACAAATTACAGAATCACACAGTCACAGAATCACACAGTCACATAATCACACTGTCATAGAATCACACAGTCACACATTCACAGAATCACACAGTCACACAGTCACACTGTTACACAGTCACAGAATCACACAGTCGCAGAATCACACAATCACACAGTCACAGAATCACACAGTCACAGAAAAACACAATCACCCAGTCACAGAATTACACAGTCACACAGTCACAGAATCACACAGTCACAGAATCACACAGAGTGAGAATCACACTAACACACTGTCACAGAATAACACAGTCACACAGTCACACAATCAGACAGTCACAGAGTCACACAGTCACAGAATCACACAGTCAGATAATCACACGGTCACAGAATCACACAGTCACACAGTCACAGAATCACACAGTCACAGAATCACAGAATCACACGGTCACACGATCACACAGTCACACAATCACAGAATAACACAATCACACAGTCACACAGTCACAGAATCACACAGTCACAGAATCACACAGTCACAGAATCACACAGTCACACAGTCACAGAATCACACAGTCACACAGTTCCACAGTCACAGAAACACACAGTCACAGAATCACTCAGTCACAGAGTCACATAATCACACAGACACAGAGTAACAGAATCACGCAGTCACACAGTTACACAGTCACAGAATCACACAGTCACACAATCACAGAGTCACACAGTCACACACTCACAGAATCACACAGTCACACAGTCACACAGTCACACAATCACAGAATCACATAGTCATACAGTCACACAGTCACAGAATCACACAGTCACAGAATCACAGAATCACACAGTCACACAGTCACACATTTACAGAATCACACAGTCACACAATCACACAGTCACACATTCACTGAATCACACAGTCACAGAATCACACAGTCCCACAGTCAAACAGTCACAGAATCACACAGTCACTCCGTCACACAGTCACAAAGTCAAAGAATCACACAGTCAACTAATCACACAGTCACACCGTCACACATTCACAGAATCACACAGTCACACAATCACAGAATCACACAGTCACACAGTCACACAGTCACAGAATCACACAGTCACAGAATCAGACAGTCACAGAATCACACTGTCACAGTCACACAATCACACAGTCACACAGTCACAGAATCACAGACACACAGTCACAGAATCACACAGTCACACAGTCACACAGTCACAGAATCACACCGTCACACAGTCACATAGTCACAGAATCACACAGTCACACTGTCACAGTCACACAGTCACTGAATCACACAGTCACACAGTCACAGAATCAAATAGTCACGCCGTCACACAGTCACACAGTCACATAATCACACAGACACACAGTCACAGAAGCACACTGTGACAGAATCACACATTCACAAAAGTCACACAGTCACAGAATCACACAGTCACACAGACACACAGTCACACAATCGTAGAATCACACAGTCACACAATCACAGAATCACACAGTCACTCAGTCTCACAGTCACAGATTTACACAGTCACACAGTCACAGAATCACACAGTCACACAATCACAGAATCACACAGTCACACAGTCACAGAATCACACAGTCACACAGTCACACAGTCACACAATCACAGAATCACACATTCACACAGTCACACAGTCACAGAATCACACAGTCACAGAATCACAGAATCACACAGTCACACTGTCACACAGTTACAGAATCACACAGTCACAGAATCACACAGTCTCATAATCACACAGACACAGAATCACAGAAAGACGCAGTCACAGAATCACACAGTCACACAGTCACAGAATCACACAGTCACACAGTCACAGAATCACACAGTCACAGAATCACACAATCTCATAATCACACAGTCACAGAATCACACAGTCACACAGTCACAGAATCTCACAGTCACACAGTCACAGAATCACACAGTCACACAGTCAAATATTTACAAAATCACACAGTCACTCAGTCACACAGTCACACTGTCAATGAATCACACAGTCACAGAATCAGACAGTCACACCGTCACACATTCACAGAATCACACAGTCACACAATCAAAGAATCACACAGTCACACAGTCACACAATCACAGAATCACACAAGCACACAGTCACAGAATCACACAGTCACACAATCGCAGCATCACACAGTCACACAATCACAGAATCACACAGTCACACAGTCACCCTGTAAAACCATCACAGAATCACACAGACACACGATCACACATTGACAGAATCACACAGTCACACAATCACAGAAAAACAGAATCACACAATCACAAATTACAGAATCACACAGTCACAGAATCACACAGTCACATAATCACGCTGTCATAGAATCACACAGTCACACAGTCACAGAATCACACAGTCACACAGTCAGACAGTCACAGAATCGCACAATCACACAGTCAAACAATCACACAGTCAAACAGTCACACAGTCAGACAATCACACAGTCACAGAATCACACAGTCACAGAATCACACAGTCACAGAATCACACAGTCACACAATCACACCATCACACAGTCACACAGTCACAGAATCAAACAGTCACAGAATCAAACAGTCACACAGTCACAGCATCACACAGTCACACAGTCACAGAGTCACACAGTCACATAATCACACAATCACACAGTCACAGAATCACACAGTCACAGAATCACGCAGTCACACAATCACACAATCACACAGTCACACAGTCACACAGTCACAGAATCAAACATTCACAGAATCAAACAGTCACACAGTCACAGAATCACACAGTCACACAGTCACACAGTCACACAGTCACACTGTCAATGAATCACACAGTCACAGAATCAGACAGTCACACCGTCACACATTCACAGAATCACACAGTCACACAATCAAAGAATCACACAGTCACACAGTCACACAATCACAGAATCACACAAGCACACAGTCACAGAATCACACAGTCACACAATCGCAGCATCACACAGTCACACAATCACAGAATCACACAGTCACACAGTCACCCTGTAAAACCATCACAGAATCACACAGACACACGATCACACATTGACAGAATCACACAGTCACACAATCACAGAAAAACAGAATCACACAATCACAAATTACAGAATCACACAGTCACAGAATCACACAGTCACATAATCACACTGTCATAGAATAACACAGTCACACAGTCACAGAATCACACAGTCACACAGTCAGACAGTCACAGAATCGCACAATCACACAGTCAAACAATCACACAGTCAAACAGCCACACAGTCAGACAATCACACAGTCACAGAATCACACAGTCACAGAATCACACAGTCACAGAATCACACAGTCACACAATCACACCATCACACAGTCACACAGTCACAGAATCAAACAGTCACAGAATCACACAGTCACACAGTCACAGAGTCACACAGTCACATAATCACACAATCACACAGTCACAGAATCACACAGTCACAGAATCACGCAGTCACACAATAACACAGTCACACAGTCACACAATCACACAGTCACAGAATCACACAGTCACACAGTCACACAGCCAGATAATCACACGGTCACAGAATCACACAGTCACACAGTCACAGAATCACAAAGTCACAGAGTCACAGAATCACACAGTCACATGGTCACAAAGTCACACAATCACAGAATCACACAGTCACACAGTCACACAGTCACAGAATCACACAGTCACAGAATGACACAGTCACAGAATCACACAGTCACAGAATCACACAGTCACACAGTCACAGAATCACACAGTCACACAGTCACAGAATCACACAGTCACAGAATCACACAGTCACCCAGTCACACAGCCACAGAAGCAAACAGTCACACGGCCACACAGTCACAGAATCCCACATTCACAAAATCACACAGTCACACGGTCACACAGTCACAGAATCGCATGGTCACACAATCACAGAATCACACAGTCACACAGTCACAGAATCACACAGTCACAGAATCATTCAGTCACAGAATCACTCAGTCACACAGTCACAGAATCACACAGTCACATAATCACACAATCACACAGTCACAGAATCACACAGTCACATAATCACACAAACACACAGATACAGAATCACACAGTCACACAGTCACACAGTCACAGAATCACACAGTCACAGAATCACACAGTCTCATAATCACACAGTCACAGAATCACACAGTCACACAGTCACAGAATCTCACAGTCACACAGTCACAGAATCACACAATCACACAGTCAAATATTTACAAAATCACACAGTCACTCAGTCATACAGTCACACTGTCAATGAATCACACAGTCACAGAATCAGACAGTCACACCGTCACACATTCACAGAATCACACAGTCACACAATCAAAGAATCACACAGTCACACAGTCACACAATCACAGAATCACACAAGCACACAGTCACAGAATCACACAGTCACACAATCGCAGCATCACACAGTCACACAATCACAGAATCACACAGTCACACAGTCACCCTGTAAAACCATCACAGAATCACACAGTCACACGATCACACATTGACAGAATCACACAGTCACACAATCACAGAAAAACAGAATCACACAGTCACAAATTACAGAATCACACAGTCACAGAATCACACAGTCACATAATCACACTGTCATAGAATCACACAGTCACAGAATCACACAGTCACACAGTCAGACAGTCACAGAATCGCACAGTCACACAGTCAAACAATCACACAGTCAAACAGTCACACAGTCAGACAATCACACAGTCACAGAATCACACAGTCACAGAATCACACAGTCACAGAATCACACAGTCACACAATCACACAATCACACAGTCACACAGTCACACAGTCACAGAATCAAACAGTCACAGAATCACACAGTCACACAGTCACAGAATCACACAGTCACACAGTCACAGAGTCACACAGTCACATAATCACACAATCACACAGTCACAGAATCACACAGTCACAGAATCACACAGTCACACAATCACACAATCACACAGTCACACAGTCACACAGTCACAGAATCAAACAGTCACAGAATCACACAGTCACACAGTCACAGAATCACACAGTCACACACTCACACTGTCAACGAATCAGACGGTCACAGAATCACACAGACACACAGTCACACAGTCACAGAATCACACAGTCACACAATCACAGAATCTCACAATCACACGGTCACACAATCACAGAATCACACAGGCGCACAGTCACAGAATCACAAACTCACACAATCACAGAATCACACAATCACAGAATCACACAGTCACACAGTCACACAGTAAAACAATCACAGAATCACACAGTCACACGGTCACACAGTGACAGAATCAAACAGTCACAGAAACACAGAATAACAGAATCACACAGTCACGCAGTCACAAGTTACAGAATCACACAGCCACAGAAGCAAACAGTCACACGGCCACACAGTCACAGAATCCCACATTCACAAAATCACACAGTCACACGGTCACACAGTCACAGAATCGCATGGTCACACAATCACAGAATCACACAGTCACACAGTCACAGAATCACACAGTCACAGAATCACTCAGTCACAGAATCACACAGTCACACAGTCACAGAATCACACAGTCGCATAATCACACAATCACACAGTCACAGAATCACACAGTCACATAATCACACAAACACACAGATACAGAATCACACAGTCACACAGTCACAGAATCACACAGTCACGGAATCACACTAACACACAGTCACAGAATAACACAGTCACACAGTCACGAAATCACACAGTCACAGAATCACACAGTCACACAGTCACACAGCCAGATAATCACACGGTCACAGAATCACACAGTCACACAGTCACAGAATCACAAAGTCACAGAGTCACAGAATCACACAGTCACATGGTCACAAAGTCACACAATCACACAATCACACAGTCACACAGTCACACAGTCACAGAATCACACAGTCACAGAATGACACAGTCACAGAATCACACAGTCACAGAATCACACAGTCACACAGTCACAGAATCAAACAGTCAGACAGTCACATAGTCACACAATCACAGAATCACACATTCACATAGTCACACAAGTCACAGAATCACAAGGTCACAGAATCACATAGTCACAGAATCACACAGTCACACAGTCACATAATCACACAGACAAAGAATAACAGAATCACACAGTCACACAGTCACAGAGTCACAGAATCACACAGACACAGAATCACACAGTCACACAATCACAGAATCACACAGTCACACAGTCACAGAATCACACAGTCACACAGTCACACAGTCACACAGTCACAGAATCACAGAATCACACAGTCACACAGTCACACATTTACAGAATCACAAAGTCACAGAATCGCACAGTCTCATAATCAAACAGTCACAGAATCGCACAGTCACACAGTCACTGAATCAGACAGTCACACAGTCACAGAATCACATAGTCACACAGTCACACAGTCACATAATCACACAGTCACACAGTCACAGAATCACACCGTCACAGACTCACACAGTCACAGAATCACACAGTTACACAGTCACAGAATCACACAGTCACACAGACACACAGTCACACAATCATAGAATCACACAGTCACACAATCACAGAATCACACAGTCACACAGTCACACAGTCACAGATTCACACAGTCACACAGTCATAGAATCACACAGTCACACAATCACAGAATCACACAGTCACACAGTCACACTTTAAAACCATCACAGAATCACACAGTCACACGATCACACAGTGACGGAATCACACAGTCACACAATCACAGAAAAACAGAATCACACAGTCACACAGTCACAAATTACAGAATCACACAGTCACAGAATCACACAGTCACATAATCACACTGTCATAGAATCACACAATCACACATTCACAGAATCACACAGTCACACAGTCACACTGTTACACAGTCACAGAATCACACAGTCGCAGAATCACACAATCACACAGTCACAGAATCACACAGTCACAGAAAAGCACAATCACACAGTCACAGAATTACACAGTCACACAGTCACAGAATCACACAGTCACAGAATCACACAGAGTGAGAATCACACTAACACACTGTCACAGAATAACACAGTCACACAGTCACACAATCAGACAGTCACAGAGTCACACAGTCACAGAATCACACAGTCAGATAATCACACGGTCACAGAATCACACAGTCACACAGTCACAGAATCACACAGTCACAGAATCACAGAATCACACGGTAACACGATCACACAGTCACACAATCACAGAATAACACAGTCACACAGTCACACAGTCACAGAATCACACAGTCACACAGTCACACAGTCACAGAATCACACAGTCACACAGTCACAGAATCACACAGTCACACAGTTCCACAGTCACAGAAACACACAGTCACAGAATCACTCAGTCACACAGTCACACAGTCACATAATCACACAGACACAGAGTAACAGAATCACGCAGTCACACAGTTACACAGTCACAGAATCACACAGTCACACAATCACAGAGTCACACAGTCACACAGTCACACAGCCAGATAATCACACGGTCACAGAATCACACAGTCACACAGTCACAGAATCACAAAGTCACAGAGTCACAGAATCACACAGACACATGGTCACAAAGTCACACAATCACAGAATCACACAGTCACACAGTCACAGAATCACACAGTCACAGAATGACACAGTCACAGAATCACACAGTCACAGAATCACACAGTCACACAGTCACAGAATCAAACAGTCAGACAGTCACATAGTCACACAATCACAGAATCACACATTCACACAGTCACACAAGTCACAGAATCACAAGGTCACAGAATCACACAGTCACAGAATCACACAGTCACACAGTCACATAATCACACAGACAAAGAATAACAGAATCACACAGTCACACAGTCACACAGTCACAGAATCACACAGACACAGAATCACACAGTCACACAATCACAGAATCACACAGTCACACAGTCACAGAATCACACAGTCACACAGTCACACAGTCACACAATCACAGAATCACATAGTCACACAGTCACACAGTCACACAGTCACAGAATCACAGAATCACACAGTCACACAGTCACACATTTACAGAATCACAAAGTCACAGAATCGCACAGTCTCATAATCAAACAGTCACAGAATCGCACAGTCACGCAGTCACTGAATCACACAGTCACACAGTCACAGAATCACACAGTCACACAGTCACACAGTCACATAATCACACAGTCACAGAATCACACCGTCACAGAATCACACAGTCACAGAATCACACAGTTACACAGTCACAGAATCACACAGTCACACAGACACACAGTCACACAATCATAGAATCACACAGTCACACAATCACAGAATCACACAGTCACACAGTCACACAGTCACAGATTCACACAGTCACACAGCCATAGAATCACACAGTCACACAATCACAGAATCACACAGTCACACAGTCACACTTTAAAACCATCACAGAATCACACAGTCACACGATCACACAGTGACGGAATCACACAGTCACACAATCACAGAAAAACAGAATCACACAGTCACACAGTCACAAATTACAGAATCACACAGTCACAGAATCACACAGTCACATAATCACACTGTCATAGAATCACACAGTCACACATTCACAGAATCACACAGTCACACAGTCACACTGTTACACAGTCACAGAATCACACAGTCGCAGAATCACACAATCACACAGTCACAGAATCACACAGTCACAGAAAAACACAATCACCCAGTCACAGAATTACACAGTCACACAGTCACAGAATCACACAGTCGCAGAATCACACAGAGTGAGAATCACACTAACACACTGTCACAGAATAACACAGTCACACAGTCACACAATCAGACAGTCACAGAGTCACACAGTCACAGAATCACACAGTCAGATAATCACACGGTCACAGAATCACACAGTCACACAGTCACAGAATCACACAGTCACAGAATCACAGAATCACACGGTCACACGATCACACAGTCACACAATCACAGAATCACACAGTCACAGAATCACACAGTCACAGAATCACACAGTCACACAGTCACAGAATCACACAGTCACACAGTTCCACAGTCGCAGAAACACACAGTCACAGAATCACTCAGTCACACAGTCACATAATCACACAGACACAGAGTAACAGAATCACGCAGTCACACAGTTACACAGTCACAGAATCACACAGTCACACAATCACAGAGTCACACAGTCACACACTCACAGAATCACACAGTCACACAGTCACACAGTCACACAATCACAGAATCACATAGTCATACAGTCACACAGTCACAGAATCACACAGTCACAGAATCACAGAATCACACAGTCACACATTCACACATTTACAGAATCACACAGTCACACAATCACACAGTCACACATTCACTGAATCACACAGTCACAGAATCACACAGTCCCACAGTCAAACAGTCACAGAATCACACAGTCACTCCGTCACACATTCACAAAGTCAAAGAATCACACAGTCAACTAATCACACAGTCACACAGTCACACCGTCACACATTCACAGAATCACACAGTCACACAATCACAGAATCACACAGTCACATAATCACACAAACACACAGATACAGAATCACACAGTCACACAGTCACACAGTCACAGAATCACACAGTCACAGAATCACACAGTCTCATAATCACACAGTCACAGAATCACACAGTCACACAGTCACAGAATCTCACAGTCACACAGTCACAGAATCACACAATCACACAGTCAAATATTTACAAAATCACACAGTCACTCAGTCATACAGTCACACTGTCAATGAATCACACAGTCACAGAATCAGACAGTCACACCGTCACACATTCACAGAATCACACAGTCACACAATCAAAGAATCACACAGTCACACAGTCACACAATCACAGAATCACACAAGCACACAGTCACAGAATCACACAGTCACACAATCGCAGCATCACACAGTCACACAATCACAGAATCACACAGTCACACAGTCACCCTGTAAAACTATCACAGAATCACACAGTCACACGATCACACATTGACAGAATCACACAGTCACACAATCACAGAAAAACAGAATCACACAGTCACAAATTACAGAATCACACAGTCACAGAATCACACAGTCACACAATCACACTGTCATAGAATCACACAGTCACAGAATCACACAGTCACACAGTCAGACAGTCACAGAATCGCACAATCACACAGTCAAACAATCACACAGTCAAACAGTCACACAGTCAGACAATCACACAGTCACAGAATCACACAGTAACAGAATCACACAGTCACAGAATCACACAGTCACACAATCACACAATCACACAGTCACACAGTCACACAGTCACAGAATCAAACAGTCACAGAATCACACAGTCACACAGTCACAGAATCACACAGTCACACAGTCACAGAGTCACACAGTCACATAATCACACAATCACACAGTCACAGAATCACACAGTCACAGAATCACACAGTCACACAGTCACACAATCACACAATCACACAGTCACACAGTCACACAGTCACACAGTCACAGAATCAAACAGTCACAGAATCACACAGTCACACAGTCACAGAATCACACAGTCACACAGTCACACTGTCAACGAATCAGACGGTCACAGAATCACACAGACACAGCATCACACATTCACAGAATCACACAGTCACACAATCACAGAATCTCACAATCACACGGTCACACAATCACAGAATCACACAGGCGCACAGTCACAGAATCACAAACTCACACAATCACAGAATCACACAATCACAGAATCACACAGTCACACAGTCACACAGTAAAACAATCACAGAATCACACAGTCACACGGTCACACAGTGACAGAATCAAACAGTCACAGAAACACAGAATAACAGAATCACACAGTCACACAGTCACAAGTTACAGAATCACACAGTCACAGAATCACACAGTCACATAATCACACTGTCATAGAATCACACAGTCACACAGTCACAGAATCACACAGTCACACAGCCACAGAAGCAAACAGTCACACGGCCACACAGTCACAGAATCCCACATTCACAAAATCACACAGTCACACGGTCACACAGTCACAGAATCGCATGGTCACACAATCACAGAATCACACAGTCACACAGTCACAGAATCACACAGTCACAGAATCACTCAGTCACAGAATCACACAGTCACACAGTCACAGAATCACACAGTCACATAATCACACAATCACACAGTCACAGAATCACACAGTCACATAATCACACAAACACACAGATACAGAATCACACAGTCACACAGTCACAGAATCACACAGTCACGGAATCACACTAACACACAGTCACAGAATAACACAGTCACACAGTCACGAAATCACACAGTCACAGAATCACACAGTCACACAGTCACACAGCCAGATAATCACACGGTCACAGAATCACACAGTCACACAGTCACAGAATCACTAAGTCACAGAGTCACAGAATCACACAGTCACATGGTCACAAAGTCACACAATCACAGAATCACACAGTCACACATTCACACAGTCACAGAATCAAACAGTCACAGAATGACACAGTCACAGAATCACACAGTCACAGAATCCCACAGTCACACAGTCACAAAATCAAACAGTCAGACAGTCACATAGTCACACAATCACAGAATCACACATTCACACAGTCACACAAGTCACAGAATCACAAGGTCACAGAATCACATAGTCACAGAATCACACAGTCACACAGTCACATAATCACACAGACAAAGAATAACAGAATCACACAGTCACACAGTCACAGAGTCACAGAATCACACAGACACAGAATCACACAGTCACACAATCACAGAATCACACAGTCACACAGTCACAGAATCACACAGTCACACAGTCACACAGTCACACAGTCACAGAATCACAGAATCACACAGTCACACAGTCACACATTTACAGAATCACAAAGTCACAGAATCGCACAGTCTCATAATCAAACAGTCACAGAATCGCACAGTCACACAGTCACTGAATCAGACAGTCACACAGTCACAGAATCACATAGTCACACAGTCACACAGTCACATAATCACACAGTCACACAGTCACAGAATCACACCGTCACAGAATCACACAGTCACAGAATCACACAGTTACACAGTCACAGAATCACACAGTCACACAGACACACATTCACACAATCATAGAATCACACAGTCACACAGTAAAACAATCACAGAATCACACAGTCACACGGTCACACAGTGACAGAATCAAACAGTCACAGAAACACAGAATAACAGAATCACACAGTCACACAGTCACAAGTTACAGAATCACACAGTCACAGAATCACACAGTCACATAATCACACTGTCATAGAATCACACAGTCACACAGTCACAGAATCACACAGTCACACAGCCACAGAAGCAAACAGTCACACGGCCACACAGTCACAGAATCCCACATTCACAAAATCACACAGTCACACGGTCACACAGTCACAGAATCGCATGGTCACACAATCACAGAATCACACAGTCACACAGTCACAGAATCACACAGTCACATAATCACACAATCACACAGTCACACAGTCACACTTTAAAACCATCACAGAATCACACAGTCACACGATCACACAGTGACGGAATCACACAGTCAC
Source organism: Isurus oxyrinchus (assembly GCA_026770705.1). Taxonomy (NCBI): domain Eukaryota; kingdom Metazoa; phylum Chordata; class Chondrichthyes; order Lamniformes; family Lamnidae; genus Isurus; species Isurus oxyrinchus. The sequence goes on from JANJGN010000018.1 coordinate 112,944,628, forward strand.
ACAATCACAGAAAAACAGAATCACACAGTCACACAGTCACTAATTAGAGAATCACACAGTCACAGAATCACACAGTCACATAATCACACTGTCATAGAATCACACAGTCACACATTCACAGAATCACACAGTCACACAGTCACACTGTTACACAGTCACAGAATCACACAGTCGCAGAATCACACAATCACACAGTCACAGAATCACACAGTCACAGAAAAACACAATCACCCAGTCACAGAATTACACAGTCACACAGTCACAGAATCACACAGTCGCAGAATCACACAGAGTGAGAATCACACTAACACACTGTCACAGAATAACACAGTCACACTGTCACACAATCAGACAGTCACAGAGTCACACAGTCACAGAATCACACAGTCAGATAATCACACGGTCACAGAATCACACAGTCACACAGTCACAGAATCACACAGTCACAGAATCACAGAATCACACGGTCACACGATCACACAGTCACACAATCACAGAATCACACAGTCACAGAATCACACAGTCACAGAATCACACAGTCACACAGTCACAGAATCACACAGTCACACAGTTCCACAGTCACAGAAACACACAGTCACAGAATCACTCAGTCACACAGTCACATAATCACACAGACACAGAGTAACAGAATCACGCAGTCACACAGTTACACAGTCACAGAATCACACAGTCACACAATCACAGAGTCACACAGTCACACACTCACAGAATCACACAGTCACACAGTCACACAGTCACACAATCACAGAATCACATAGTCATACAGTCACACAGTCACAGAATCACACAGTCACAGAATCACAGAATCACACAGTCACACATTCACACATTTACAGAATCACACAGTCACACAATCACACAGTCACACATTCACTGAATCACACAGTCACAGAATCACACAGTCCCACAGTCAAACAGTCACAGAATCACACAGTCACTCCGTCACACATTCACAAAGTCAAAGAATCACACAGTCAACTAATCACACAGTCACACAGTCACACCGTCACACATTCACAGAATCACACAGTCACACAATCACAGAATCACACAGTCACATAATCACACAAACACACAGATACAGAATCACACAGTCACACAGTCACACAGTCACAGAATCACACAGTCACAGAATCACACAGTCTCATAATCACACAGTCACAGAATCACACAGTCACACAGTCACAGAATCTCACAGTCACACAGTCACAGAATCACACAATCACACAGTCAAATATTTACAAAATCACACAGTCACTCAGTCATACAGTCACACTGTCAATGAATCACACAGTCACAGAATCAGACAGTCACACCGTCACACATTCACAGAATCACACAGTCACACAATCAAAGAATCACACAGTCACACAGTCACACAATCACAGAATCACACAAGCACACAGTCACAGAATTACACAGTCACACAATCGCAGCATCACTCAGTCACACAATCACAGAATCACACAGTCACACAGTCACCCTGTAAAACTATCACAGAATCACACAGTCACACGATCACACATTGACAGAATCACACAGTCACACAATCACAGAAAAACAGAATCACACAGTCACAAATTACAGAATCACACAGTCACAGAATCACACAGTCACACAATCACACTGTCATAGAATCACACAGTCACAGAATCACACAGTCACACAGTCAGACAGTCACAGAATCGCACAATCACACAGTCAAACAATCACACAGTCAAACAGTCACACAGTCAGACAATCACACAGTCACAGAATCACACAGTCACAGAATCACACAGTCACACAATCACACAATCACACAGTCACACAGTCACACAGTCACAGAATCAAACTGTCACAGAATCACACAGTCACACAGTCACAGAATCACACAGTCACACAGTCACAGAGTCACACAGTCACATAATCACACAATCACACAGTCACAGAATCACACAGTCACAGAATCACACAGTCACACAGTCACACAATCACACAATCACACAGTCACACAGTCACACAGTCACACAGTCACAGAATCAAACAGTCACAGAATCACACAGTCACACAGTCACAGAATCACACAGTCACACAGTCACACTGTCAACGAATCAGACGGTCACAGAATCACACAGACACAGCATCACACATTCACAGAATCACACAGTCACACAATCACAGAATCTCACAATCACACGGTCACACAATCACAGAATCACACAGGCGCACAGTCACAGAATCACAAACTCACACAATCACAGAATCACACAATCACAGAATCACACAGTCACACAGTCACACAGTAAAACAATCACAGAATCACACAGTCACACGGTCACACAGTGACAGAATCAAACAGTCACAGAAACACAGAATAACAGAATCACACAGTCACACAGTCACAAGTTACAGAATCACACAGTCACAGAATCACACAGTCACATAATCACACTGTCATAGAATCACACAGTCACAGAATCACACAGTCACACAGCCACAGAAGCAAACAGTCACACGGCCACACAGTCACAGAATCCCACATTCACAAAATCACACAGTCACACGGTCACACAGTCACAGAATCGCATGGTCACACAATCACAGAATCACACAGTCACACAGTCACAGAATCACACAGTCACAGAATCACTCAGTCACAGAATCACACAGTCACACAGTCACAGAATCACACAGTCACATAATCACACAATCACACAGTCACAGAATCACACAGTCACATAATCACACAAACACACAGATACAGAATCACACAGTCACACAGTCACAGAATCACACAGTCACGGAATCACACTAACACACAGTCACAGAATAACACAGTCACACAGTCACGAAATCACACAGTCACAGAATCACACAGTCACACAGTCACACAGCCAGATAATCACACGGTCACAGAATCACACAGTCACACAGTCACAGAATCACAAAGTCACAGAGTCACAGAATCACACAGTCACATGGTCACAAAGTCACACAATCACAGAAACACACAGTCACACAGTCACACAGTCACAGAATCACACAGTCACAGAATCACACAGTCACAGAATCACACAGTCACAGAATCACACAGTCACACAGTCACAAAATCAAACAGTCAGACAGTCACATAGTCACACAATCACAGAATCACACATTCACACAGTCACACAAGTCACAGAATCACAAGGTCACAGAATCACATAGTCACAGAATCACACAGTCACACAGTCACATAATCACACAGACAAAGAATAACAGAATCACACAGTCACACAGTCACAGAGTCACAGAATCACACAGACACAGAATCACACAGTCACACAATCACAGAATCACACAGTCACACAGTCACAGAATCACACAGTCACACAGTCACACAGTCACACAGTCACAGAATCACAGAATCACACAGTCACACAGTCACACATTTACAGAATCACAAAGTCACAGAATCGCACAGTCTCATAATCAAACAGTCACAGAATCGCACAGTCACACAGTCACTGAATCAGACAGTCACACAGTCACAGAATCACATAGTCACACAGTCACACAGTCACATAATCACACAGTCACACAGTCACAGAATCACACCGTCACAGAATCACACAGTCACAGAATCACACAGTTACACAGTCACAGAATCACACAGTCACACAGACACACAGTCACACAATCATAGAATCACACAATCACACAGTCAAACAATCACACAGTCAAACAGTCACACAGTCAGACAATCACACAGTCACAGAATCACACAGTCACAGAATCACACAGTCACAGAATCACACAGTCACACAATCACACAATCACACAGTCACACAGTCACACAGTCACAGAATCAAACAGTCACAGAATCACACAGTCACACAGTCACAGAATCACACAGTCACACAGTCACAGAGTCACACAGTCACATAATCACACAATCACACAGTCACAGAATCACACAGTCACAGAATCACACAGTCACACAATCACACAATCACACATTCACACAGTCACACAGTCACACAGTCACAGAATCAAACAGTCACAGAATCACACAGTCACACAGTCACAGAATCACACAGTCACACAGTCACACTGTCAACGAATCAGACGGTCACAGAATCACACAGACACAGCATCACACATTCACAGAATCACACAGTCACACAATCACAGAATCTCACAATCACACGGTCACACAATCACAGAATCACACAGGTGCACAGTCACAGAATCACAAACTCACACAATCACAGAATCACACAATCACAGAATCACACAGTCACACAGTAAAACAATCACAGAATCACACAGTCACACGGTCACACAGTGACAGAATCAAACAGTCACAGAAACACAGAATAACAGAATCACACAGTCACACAGTCACAAGTTACAGAATCACACAGTCACAGAATCACACAGTCACATAATCACACTGTCATAGAAACACACAGTCACACAGTCACAGAATCACACAGTCACACAGCCACAGAAGCAAACAGTCACACGGCCACACAGTCACAGAATCCCACATTCACAAAATCACACAGTCACACGGTCACACAGTCACAGAATCGCATGGTCACACAATCACAGAATCACACAGTCACACAGTCACAGAATCACACAGTCACAGAATCACTCAGTCACAGAATCACACAGTCACACAGTCACAGAATCACACAGTCACATAATCACACAATCACACAGTCACAGAATCACACAGTCACATAATCACACAAACACACAGATACAGAATCACACAGTCACACAGTCACAGAATCACACAGTCACGGAATCACACTAACACACAGTCACAGAATAACACAGTCACACAGTCACGAAATCACACAGTCACAGAATCACACAGTCACACAGTCACACAGCCAGATAATCACACGGTCACAGAATCACACAGTCACACAGTCACAGAATCACAAAGTCACAGAGTCACAGAATCACACAGTCACATGGTCACAAAGTCACACAATCACAGAATCACACAGTCACACAGTCACACAGTCACGGAATCACACAGTCACAGAATGACACAGTCACAGAATCACACAGTCACAGAATCACACAGTTACACAGTCACAAAATCAAACAGTCAGACAGTCACATAGTCACACAATCACAGAATCACACATTCACACAGTCACACAAGTCACAGAATCACAAGGTCACAGAATCACATAGTCACAGAATCACACAGTCACACAGTCACATAATCACACAGACAAAGAATAACAGAATCACACAGTCACACAGTCACAGAGTCACAGAATCACACAGACACAGAATCACACAGTCACACAATCACAGAATCACACAGTCACACAGTCACAGAATCACACAGTCACACAGTCACACAGTCACAGAATCACAGAATCACACAGTCACACAGTCACACATTTACAGAATCACAAAGTCACAGAATCGCACAGTCTCATAATCAAACAGTCACAGAATCGCACAGTCACACAGTCACTGAATCAGACAGTCACACAGTCACAGAATCACATAGTCACACAGTCACACAGTCACATAATCACACAGTCACACAGTCACAGAATCACACCGTCACAGAATCACACAGTCACAGAATCACACAGTTACACAGTCACAGAATCACACAGTCACACAGACACACAGTCACACAATCATAGAATCACACAGTCACACAATCACAGAATCACACAGTCACACAGTCACACAGTCACAAATTCACACAGTCACACAGTCATAGAATCACACAGTCACACAATCACAGAATCACACAGTCACACAGTCACACTTTAAAACCATCACAGAATCACACAGTCACACGATCACACAGTGACGGAATCACACAGTCACACAATCACAGAAAAACAGAATCACACAGTCACACAGTCACAAATTACAGAATCACACAGTCACAGAATCACACAGTCACATAATCACACTGTCATAGAATCACACAATCACACATTCACAGAATCACACAGTCACACAGTCACACTGTTACACAGTCACAGAATCACACAGTCGCAGAATCACACAATCACACAGTCACAGAATCACACAGTCACAGAAAAGCACAATCACACAGTCACAGAATTACACAGTCACACAGTCACAGAATCACACAGTCACAGAATCACACAGAGTGAGAATCACACTAACACACTGTCACAGAATAACACAGTCACACAGTCACACAATCAGACAGTCACAGAGTCACACAGTCACAGAATCACACAGTCAGATAATCACACGGTCACAGAATCACACAGTCACACAGTCACAGAATCACACAGTCACAGAATCACAGAATCACATGGTAACACGATCACACAGTCACACAATCACAGAATAACAGAGTCACACAGTCACAAAGTCACAGAATCACACAGTCACACAGTCACACAGTCACAGAATCACACAGTCACACAGTCACAGAATCACACAGTCACACAGTTCCACAGTCACAGAAACACACAGTCACAGAATCACTCAGTCACACTGTCACACAGTCACATAATCACACAGACACAGAGTAACAGAATCACGCAGTCACACAGTTACACAGTCACAGAATCACACAGTCACACAATCACAGAGTCACACAGTCACACAGTCACACAGCCAGATAATCACACGGTCACAGAATCACACAGTCACACAGTCACAGAATCACAAAGTCACAGAGTCACAGAATCACACAGACACATGGTCACAAAGTCACACAATCACAGAATCACACAGTCACACAGTCACAGAATCACACAGTCACAGAATGACACAGTCACAGAATCACACAGTCACAGAATCACACAGTCACACAGTCACAGAATCAAACAGTCAGACAGTCACATAGTCACACAATCACAGAATCACACATTCACACAGTCACACAAGTCACAGAATCACAAGGTCACAGAATCACACAGTCACAGAATCACACAGTCACACAGTCACATAATCACACAGACAAAGAATAACAGAATCACACAGTCACACAGTCACACAGTCACAGAATCACACAGACACAGAATCACACAGTCACACAATCACAGAATCACACAGTCACACAGTCACAGAATCACACAGTCACACAGTCACACAGTCACACAATCACAGAATCACATAGTCACACAGTCACACAGTCACACAGTCACAGAATCACAGAATCACACAGTCACACAGTCACACATTTACAGAATCACAAAGTCACAGAATCGCACAGTCTCATAATCAAACAGTCACAGAATCGCACAGTCACGCAGTCACTGAATCACACAGTCACACAGTCACAGAATCACCTAGTCACACAGTCACACAGTCACATAATCACACAGTCACAGAATCACACCGTCACAGAATCACACAGTCACAGAATCACACAGTTACACAGTCACAGAATCACACAGTCACACAGACACACAGTCACACAATCATAGAATCACACAGTCACACAATCACAGAATCACACAGTCACACAGTCACACAGTCACAGATTCACACAGTCACACAGCCATAGAATCACACAGTCACACAATCACAGAATCACACAGTCACACAGTCACACTTTAAAACCATCACAGAATCACACAGTCACACGATCACACAGTGACGGAATCACACAGTCACACAATCACAGAAAAACAGAATCACACAGTCACACAGTCACAAATTACAGAATCACACAGTCACAGAATCACACAGTCACATAATCACACTGTCATAGAATCACACAGTCACACATTCACAGAATCACACAGTCACACAGTCACACTGTTACACAGTCACAGAATCACACAGTCGCAGAATCACACAATCACACAGTCACAGAATCACACAGTCACAGAAAAACACAATCACCCAGTCACAGAATTACACAGTCACACAGTCACAGAATCACACAGTCGCAGAATCACACAGAGTGAGAATCACACTAACACACTGTCACAGAATAACACAGTCACACAGTCACACAATCAGACAGTCACAGAGTCACACAGTCACAGAATCACACAGTCAGATAATCACACGGTCACAGAATCACACAGTCACACAGTCACAGAATCACACAGTCACAGAATCACAGAATCACACGGTCACACGATCACACAGTCACACAATCACAGAATCACACAGTCACAGAATCACACAGTCACAGAATCACACAGTCACACAGTCACAGAATCACACAGTCACACAGTTCCACAGTCACAGAAACACACAGTCACAGAATCACTCAGTCACACAGTCACATAATCACACAGACACAGAGTAACAGAATCACGCAGTCACACAGTTACACAGTCACAGAATCACACAGTCACACAATCACAGAGTCACACAGTCACACACTCACAGAATCACACAGTCACACAGTCACACAATCACAGAATCACATAGTCATACAGTCACACAGTCACAGAATCACACAGTCACAGAATCACAGAATCACACAGTCACACATTCACACATTTACAGAATCACACAGTCACACAATCACACAGTCACACATTCACTGAATCACACAGTCACAGAATCACACAGTCCCACAGTCAAACAGTCACAGAATCACACAGTCACTCCGTCACACAGTCACAAAGTCAAAGAATCACACAGTCAACTAATCACACAGTCACACAGTCACACCGTCACACATTCACAGAATCACACAGTCACACAATCACAGAATCACACAGTCACACAGTCACACAGTCACAGAATCACACAGTCACAGAATCAGACAGTCACAGAATCACACTGTCACAGTCGCACAATCACACAGTCACACAGTCACAGAATCACAGACACACAGTCACAGAATCACACAGTCACACAGTCACACAGTCACAGAATCACACCGTCACACAGTCACATAGTCACAGAATCACACAGTCACACTGTCACAGTCACACAGTCACTGAATCACACAGTCACACAGTCACAGAATCAAATAGTCACGCCGTCACACAGTCACACAGTCACATAATCACATAGTCACACAGTCACAGAAGCACACTGTGACAGAATCACACAGTCACAAAAGTCACACAGTCACAGAATCACACAGTCACACAGACACACAGTCACAGAATCGTAGAATCACACAGTCACACAATCACAGAATCACACAGTCACTCAGTCTCACAGTCACAGATTTACACAGTCACACAGTCACAGAATCACACAGTCACACAATCACAGAATCACACAGTCACACAGTCACAGAATCACACAGTCACACAGTCACACAGTCACACAATCACAGAATCACACATTCACAGTCACACAGTCACAGAATCACACAGTCACAGAATCACAGAATCACACAGTCACACTGTCACACAGTTACAGAATCACACAGTCACAGAATCACACAGTCTCATAATCACACAGACACAGAATCACAGAAAGACGCAGTCAAAGAATCACACAGTCACACAGTCACAGAATCACACAGTCACACAGTCACAGAATCACACAGTCACAGAATCACACAGTCTCATAATCACACAGTCACAGAATCACACAGTCACACAGTCACAGAATCTCACAGTCACACAGTCACAGAATCACACAGTCACACAGTCACAGAATCACACAGTCACAAAATGACACAGTCACAGAATCACACAGTCACAGAATCACACAGTCACACAGTCACAAAATCAAACAGTCAGACAGTCACATAGTCACACAATCACAGAATCACACATTCACACAGTCACACAAGTCACAGAATCACAAGGTCACAGAATCACATAGTCACAGAATCACACAGTCACACAGTCACATAATCACACAGACAAAGAATAACAGAATCACACAGTCACACAGTCACAGAGTCACAGAATCACACCGACACAGAATCACACAGTCACACAATCACAGAATCACACAGTCACACAGTCACAGAATCACACAGTCACACAGTCACACAGTCACACAGTCACAGAATCACAGAATCACACAGTCACACAGTCACACATTTACAGAATCACAAAGTCACAGAATCGCACAGTCTCATAATCAAACAGTCACAGAATCGCACAGTCACACAGTCACTGAATCAGACAGTCACACAGTCACAGAATCACATAGTCACACAGTCACACAGTCACATAATCACACAGTCACACAGTCACAGAATCACACCGTCACAGAATCACACAGTCACAGAATCACACAGTTACACAGTCACAGAATCACACAGTCACACAGACACACAGTCACACAATCATAGAATCACACAATCACACAGTCAAACAATCACACAGTCAAACAGTCACACAGTCAGGCAATCACACAGTCACAGAATCACACAGTCACAGAATCACACAGTCACACAGTCACATAATCACACAGTCACACAGTCACAGAGTCACAGAATCACACAGACACAGAATCACACAGTCACACAATCACAGAATCACACAGTCACACAGTCACAGAATCACACAGTCACACAGTCACACAGTCACAGAATCACAGAATCACACAGTCACACAGTCACACATTTACAGAATCACAAAGTCACAGAATCGCACAGTCTCATAATCAAACAGTCACAGAATCGCACAGTCACACAGTCACTGAATCAGACAGTCACACAGTCACAGAATCACATAGTCACACAGTCACACAGTCACATAATCACACAGTCACACAGTCACAGAATCACACCATCACAGAATCACACAGTCACAGAATCACACAGTTACACAGTCACAGAATCACACAGTCACACAGACACACAGTCACACAATCATAGAATCACACAATCACACAGTCAAACAATCACACAGTCAAACAGTCACACAGTCAGGCAATCACACAGTCACAGAATCACACAGTCACAGAATCACACAGTCACAGAATCACACAGTCACACAATCACACAATCACACAGTCACACAGTCACACAGTCACAGAATCAAACAGTCACAGAATCACACAGTCACACAGTCACAGAATCACACAGTCACACAGTCACAGAGTCACACAGTCACATAATCACACAATCACACAGTCACAGAATCACACAGTCACAGAATCACACAGTCACACAATCACACAATCACACATTCACACAGTCACACAGTCACACAGTCACAGAATCAAACAGTCACAGAATCACACAGTCACACAGTCACAGAATCACACAGTCACACAGTCACACTGTCAACGAATCAGACGGTCACAGAAGCACACAGACACAGCATCACACATTCACAGAATCACACAGTCACACAATCACAGAATCTCACAATCACACGGTCACACAATCACAGAATCACACAGGCGCACAGTCACAGAATCACAAACTCACACAATCACAGAATCACACAATCACAGAATCACACAGTCACACAGTAAAACAATCACAGAATCACACAGTCACACGGTCACACAGTGACAGAATCAAACAGTCACAGAAACACAGAATAACAGAATCACACAGTCACACAGTCACAAGTTACAGAATCACACAGTTACAGAATCACACAGTCACATAATCACACTGTCATAGAATCACACAGTCACACAGTCACAGAATCACACAGTCACACAGCCACAGAAGCAAACAGTCACACGGCCACACAGTCACAGAATCCCACATTCACAAAATCACACAGTCACACGGTCACACAGTCACAGAATCGCATGGTCACACAATCACAGAATCACACAGTCACACAGTCACAGAATCACACAGTCACAGAATCACTCAGTCACAGAATCACACAGTCACACAGTCACAGAATCACACAGTCACATAATCACACAATCACACAGTCACAGAATCACACAGTCACATAATCACACAAACACACAGATACAGAATCACACAGTCACACAGTCACAGAATCACACAGTCACGGAATCACACTAACACACAGTCACAGAATAACACAGTCACACAGTCACGAAATCACACAGTCACAGAATCACACAGTCACACAGTCACACAGCCAGATAATCACACGGTCACAGAATCACACAGTCACACAGTCACAGAATCACAAAGTCACAGAGTCACAGAATCACACAGTCACATGGTCACAAAGTCACACAATCACAGAATCACACAGTCACACAGTCACACAGTCACGGAATCACACAGTCACAGAATGACACAGTCACAGAATCACACAGTCACAGAATCACACAGTCACACAGTCACAAAATCAAACAGTCAGACAGTCACATAGTCACACAATCACAGAATCACACATTCACACAGCCACACAAGTCACAGAATCACAAGGTCACAGAATCACATAGTCACAGAATCACACAGTCACACAGTCACAGAGTCACAGAATCACACAGACACAGAATCACACAGTCACACAATCACAGAATCACACAGTCACAGAATCACACAGTCACACAGTCACACAGTCACACAGTCACAGAATCACAGAATCACACAGTCACACAGTCACACATTTACAGAATCACAAAGTCACAGAATCGCACAGTCTCATAATCAAACAGTCACAGAATCGCACAGTCACACAGTCACTGAATCACACAGTCACACAGTCACAGAATCACATAGTCACACAGTCACACAGTCACATAATCACACAGTCACACAGTCACAGAATCACACCGTCACAGAATCACACAGTCACAGAATCACACAGTTACACAGTCACAGAATCACACAGTCACACAGACACACAGTCACACAATCATAGAATCACACAGTCACACAATCACAGAATCACACAGTCACACAGTCACACAGTCACAGATTCACACAGTCACACAGTCATAGAATCACACAGTCACACAATCACAGAATCACACAGTCACACAGTCACACTTTAAAACCATCACAGAATCACACAGTCACACGATCACACAGTGACGGAATCACACAGTCACACAATCACAGAAAAACAGAATCACACAGTCACACAGTCACAAATTACAGAATCACACAGTCACAGAATCACACAGTCACATAATCACACTGTCATAGAATCACACAATCACACATTCACAGAATCACACAGTCACACAGTCACACTGTTACACAGTCACAGAATCACACAGTCGCAGAATCACACAATCACACAGTCACAGAATCACACAGTCACAGAAAAGCACAATCACACATTCACAGAATTACACAGTCACACAGTCACAGAATCACACAGTCACAGAATCACACAGAGTGAGAATCACACTAACACACTGTCACAGAATAACACAGTCACACAGTCACACAATCAGACAGTCACAGAGTCACACAGTCACAGAATCACACAGTCAGATAATCACACGGTCACAGAATCACACAGTCACACAGTCACAGAATCACACAGTCACAGAATCACAGAATCACATGGTAACACGATCACACAGTCACACAATCACAGAATAACAGAGTCACACAGTCACAAAGTCACAGAATCACACAGTCACACAGTCACACAGTCACAGAATCACACAGTCACACAGTCACAGAATCACACAGTCACACAGTCACAGAATCACACAGTCACACAGTTCCACAGTCACAGAAACACACAGTCACAGAATCACTCAGTCACACAGTCACACAGTCACATAATCACACAGACACAGAGTAACAGAATCACGCAGTCACACAGTTACACAGTCACAGATCACACAGTCACACAATCACAGAGTCACACAGTCACACAGTCACACAGCCAGATAATCACACGGTCACAGAATCACACAGTCACACAGTCACAGAATCACAAAGTCACAGAGTCACAGAATCACACAGACACATGGTCACAAAGTCACACAATCACAGAATCACACAGTCACACAGTCACAGAATCACACAGTCACAGAATGACACAGTCACAGAATCACACAGTCACAGAATCACACAGTCACACAGTCACAGAATCAGTCAGACAGTCACATAGTCACAGAATCACACATTCACACAGTCACACAAGTCACAGAATCACAAGGTCACAGAATCACACAGTCACAGAATCACACAGTCACACAGTCACATAATCACACAGACAAAGAATAACAGAATCAAACAGTCACACAGTCACACAGTCACAGAATCACACAGACACAGAATCACACAGTCACACAATCACAGAATCACACAGTCACACAGTCACAGAATCACACAGTCACACAGTCACACAGTCACACAATCACAGAATCACATAGTCACACAGTCACACAGTCACACAGTCACAGAATCACAGAATCACACAGTCACACAGTCACACATTTACAGAATCACAAAGTCACAGAATCGCACAGTCTCATAATCAAACAGTCACAGAATCGCACAGTCACGCAGTCACTGAATCACACAGTCACACAGTCACAGAATCACCTAGTCACACAGTCACACAGTCACATAATCACACAGTCACAGAATCACACCGTCACAGAATCACACAGTCACAGAATCACACAGTTACACAGTCACAGAATCACACAGTCACACAGACACACAGTCACACAATCATAGAATCACACAGTCACACAATCACAGAATCACACAGTCACACAGTCACACAGTCACAGATTCACACAGTCACACAGCCATAGAATCACACAGTCACACAATCACAGAATCACACAGTCACACAGTCACACTTTAAAACCATCACAGAATCACACAGTCACACGATCACACAGTGACGGAATCACACAGTCACACAATCACAGAAAAACAGAATCACACAGTCACACAGTCACAAATTACAGAATCACACAGTCACAGAATCACACAGTCACATAATCACACTGTCATAGAATCACACAGTCACACATTCACAGAATCACACAGTCACACAGTCACACTGTTACACAGTCACAGAATCACACAGTCGCAGAATCACACAATCACACAGTCACAGAATCACACAGTCACAGAAAAACACAATCATCCAGTCACAGAATTACACAGTCACACAGTCACAGAATCACACAGTCGCAGAATCACACAGAGTGAGAATCACACTAACACACTGTCACAGAATAACACAGTCACACAGTCACACAATCAGACAGTCACAGAGTCACACAGTCACAGAATCACACAGTCAGATAATCACACGGTCACAGAATCACACAGTCACACAGTCACAGAATCACACAGTCACAGAATCACAGAATCACACGGTCACACGATCACACAGTCACACAATCACAGAATCACACAGTCACAGAATCACACAGTCACAGAATCACACAGTCACACAATCACAGAGTCACACAGTCACACACTCACAGAATCACACAGTCACACAGTCACACAATCACAGAATCACATAGTCATACAGTCACACAGTCACAGAATCACACAGTCACAGAATCACAGAATCACACAGTCACACATTCACACATTTACAGAATCACACAGTCACACAATCACACAGTCACACATTCACTGAATCACACAGTCACAGAATCACACAGTCCCACAGTCAAACAGTCACAGAATCACACAGTCACTCCGTCACACAGTCACAAAGTCAAAGAATCACACAGTCAACTAATCACACAGTCACACAGTCACACCGTCACACATTCACAGAATCACACAGTCACACAATCACAGAATCACACAGTCACACAGTCACACAGTCACAGAATCACACAGTAATAGAATCAGACAGTCACAGAATCACACTGTCACAGTCGCACAATCACACAGTCACACAGTCACAGAATCACAGACACACAGTCACAGAATCACACAGTCACACAGTCACACAGTCACAGAATCACACCGTCACACAGTCACATAGTCACAGAATCACACAGTCACACTGTCACAGTCACACAGTCACTGAATCACACAGTCACACAGTCACAGAATCAAATAGTCACGCCGTCACACAGTCACACAGTCACATAATCACACAGTCACACAGTCACAGAAGCACACTGTGACAGAATCACACAGTCACAAAAGTCACACAGTCACAGAATCACACAGTCACACAGACACACAGTCACACAATCGTAGAATCACACAGTCACACAATCACAGAATCACACAGTCACTCAGTCTCACAGTCACAGATTTACACAGTCACACAGTCACAGAATCACACAGTCACACAATCACAGAATCACACAGTCACACAGTCACAGAATCACACAGTCACACAGTCACACAGTCACACAATCACAGAATCACACATTCACAGTCACACAGTCACAGAATCACACAGTCACAGAATCACAGAATCACACAGTCACACTGTCACACAGTTACAGAATCACACAGTCACAGAATCACACAGTCTCATAATCACACAGACACAGAATCACAGAAAGACGCAGTCACAGAATCACACAGTCACACAGTCACAGAATCACACAGTCACACAGTCACAGAATCACACAGTCACAGAATCACACAGTCTCATAATCACACAGTCACAGAATCACACAGTCACACAGTCACAGAATCTCACAGTCACACAGTCACAGAATCACACAGTCACACAGTCAAATATTTACAAAATCACACAGTCACTCAGTCACACAGTCACACTGTCAATGAATCACACAGTCACAGAATCAGACAGTCACACCGTCACGCATTCACAGAATCACACAGTCACACAATCAAAGAATCACACAGTCACACAGTCACACAATCACAGAATCACACAAGCACACAGTCACAGATTCACACAGTCACACAATCGCAGCATCACACAGTCACACAATCACAGAATCACACAGTCACACAGTCACCCTGTAAAACCATCACAGAATCACACAGACACACGATCACACATTGACAGAATCACACAGTCACACAATCACAAAAAAACAGAATCACACAATCACAAATTACAGAATCACACAGTCACAGAATCACACAGTCACATAATCACACTGTCATAGAATCACACAGTCACACAGTCACAGAATCACACAGTCACACAGTCAGACAGTCACAGAATCGCACAATCAAACAGTCAAACAATCACACAGTCAAACAGTCACACAGTCAGACAATCACACAGTCACAGAATCACACAGTCACAGAATCACACAGTCACACAATCACACCATCACACAGTCACACAGTCACAGAATCACACAGTCACAGAGTCACACAGTCACATAATCACACAATCACACAGTCACAGAATCACACAGTCACAGAATCACGCAGTCACACAATCACACAATCACACAGTCACACAGTCACACAGTCACAGAATCAAACAGTCACAGAATCACACAGTCACACAGTCACAGAATCACACAGTCACACAGTCACACAGTCACACTGTCAATGAATCACACAGTCACAGAATCAGACAGTCACACCGTCACACATTCACAGAATCACACAGTCACACAATCAAAGAATCACACAGTCACACAGTCACACAATCACAGAATCACACAAGCACACAGTCACAGAATCACACAGTCACACAATCGCAGCATCACACAGTCACACAATCACAGAATCACACAGTCACACAGTCACCCTGTAAAACCATCACAGAATCACACAGACACACGATCACACATTGACAGAATCACACAGTCACACAATCACAGAAAAACAGAATCACACAATCACAAATTACAGAATCACACAGTCACAGAATCACACAGTCACATAATCACACTGTCATAGAATAACACAGTCACACAGTCACAGAATCACACAGTCACACAGTCAGACAGTCACAGAATCGCACAATCACACAGTCAAACAATCACACAGTCAAACAGTCACACAGTCAGACAATCACACAGTCACAGAATCACACAGTCACAGAATCACACAGTCACAGAATCACACAGTCACACAATCACACCATCACACAGTCACACAGTCACAGAATCAAACAGTCACAGAATCACACAGTCACACAGTCACAGAATCACACAGTCACACAGTCACAGAGTCACACAGTCACATAATCACACAATCACACAGTCACAGAATCACACAGTCACAGAATCACACAGTCACAGAATCATGCAGTCACACAATCACACAATCACACAGTCACACAGTCACAAGTCACAGAATCAAACAGTCACAGAATCACACAGTCACACAGTCACAGAATCACACAGTCACACAGTCACACAGTCACACTGTCAACGAATCACATGGTCACAGAATCACACAGACACAGCATCACACATTCACAGAATCACACAGTCACACAATCACAGAATCTCACAATCACACAGTCACACAATCACAGAATCACACAAGCACACAGTCACAGAATCACACACTCACACAATCACAGAATCATACAATCACAGAATCACACAGTCACACAGTCACACAGTAAAACAATCACAGAATCACACAGTCACACGGTCAGACAGTGACAGAATCAAACAGTCACAGAATCATAGAATAACAGAATCACACAGTCACACAGTCACAGAATCACACAGTCACATAATCACACTGTCATAGAATCACACAGTCACACAGTCACAGAATCACACAGTCACACAGTCACAGAATCACACAGTCACAGAATCACACAGTCACACAGTCACACAGCCACAGAAGCAAACAGTCACACGGCCACACAGTCACAGAATCCCACATTCACAAAATCACACAGTCACACGGTCACACAGTCACAGAATCGCATGGTCACACAATCACAGAATCACACAGTCACACAGTCACAGAATCACACAGTCACATAATCACACAATCACACAGTCACAGAATCACACAGTCACAGAATCACACAGTCACATAATCACACAAACACACAGATACAGAATTACAGAGTCACACAGTCACAGAATCACACAGTCACGGAATCACACAGTCACAGAATCACACTAACACACAGTCACAGAATAACACAGTCACACAGTCACACAATCACACAGTCACAGAATCACACAGTCACACAGTCACACAGCCAGATAATCACACGGTCACAGAATCACACAGTCACACAGTCACAGAATCACAAAGTCACAGAGTCACAGCATCACACAGTCACATGGTCACAAAGTCACACAATCACAGAATCACACAGTCACACAGTCACACAGTCACAGAATCACACAGTCACAGAATGACACAGTCACAGAATCACACAGTCACAGAATCACACAGTCAAACAGTCACAGAATCTAACAGTCAGACAGTCACATAGTCACACAATCACAGAATCAGACATTCACACAGTCACACAAGTCACAGAATCACAAGGTCACAGAATCACACAGTCACAGAATCACACAGTCACACAGTCACATAATCACACAGACAAAGAATAACAGAATCACACAGTCACACAGTCACAGAGTCACAGAATCACACAGTCACACAGTTCCACAGTCACAGAAACACACAGTCACAGAATCACTCAGTCACACAGTCACACAGTCACATAATCACACAGACACAGAGTAACAGAATCACGCAGTCACACAGTTACACAGTCACAGAATCACACAGTCACACAATCACAGAGTCACACAGTCACACAGTCACACAGCCAGATAATCACACGGTCACAGAATCACACAGTCACACAGTCACAGAATCACAAAGTCACAGAGTCACAGAATCACACAGACACATGGTCACAAAGTCACACAATCACAGAATCACACAGTCACACAGTCTCAGAATCACACAGTCACAGAATGACACAGTCACAGAATCACACAGTCACAGAATCACACAGTCACACAGTCACAGAATCAAACAGTCAGACAGTCACATAGTCACACAATCACAGAATCACACATTCACACAGTCACACAAGTCACAGAATCACAAGGTCACAGAATCACACAGTCACAGAATCACACAGTCACACAGTCACATAATCACACAGACAAAGAATAACAGAATCACACAGTCACACAGTCACACAGTCACAGAATCACACAGACACAGAATCACACAGTCACACAATCACAGAATCACACAGTCACACAGTCACAGAATCACACAGTCACACAGTCACACAGTCACACAATCACAGAATCACATAGTCACACAGTCACACAGTCACACAGTCACAGAATCACAGAATCACACAGTCACACAGTCACACATTTACAGAATCACAAAGTCACAGAATCGCACAGTCTCATAATCAAACAGTCACAGAATCGCACAGTCACGCAGTCACTGAATCACACAGTCACACAGTCACAGAATCACCTAGTCACACAGTCACACAGTCACATAATCACACAGTCACAGAATCACACCGTCACAGAATCACACAGTCACAGAATCACACAGTTACACAGTCACAGAATCACACAGTCACACAGACACACAGTCACACAATCATAGAATCACACAGTCACACAATCACAGAATCACACAGTCACACAGTCACACAGTCACAGATTCACACAGTCACACAGCCATAGAATCACACAGTCACACAATCACAGAATCACACAGTCACACAGTCACACTTTAAAACCATCACAGAATCACACAGTCACACGATCACACAGTGACGGAATCACACAGTCACACAATCACAGAAAAACAGAATCACACAGTCACACAGTCACAAATTACAGAATCACACAGTCACAGAATCACACAGTCACATAATCACACTGTCATAGAATCACACAGTCACACATTCACAGAATCACACAGTCACACAGTCACACTGTTACACAGTCACAGAATCACACAGTCGCAGAATCACACAATCACACAGTCACAGAATCACACAGTCACAGAAAAACACAATCACCCAGTCACAGAATTACACAGTCACACAGTCACAGAATCACACAGTCGCAGAATCACACAGAGTGAGAATCACACTAACACACTGTCACAGAATAACACAGTCACACAGTCACACAATCAGACAGTCACAGAGTCACACAGTCACAGAATCACACAGTCAGATAATCACACGGTCACAGAATCACACAGTCACACAGTCACAGAATCACACAGTCACAGAATCACAGAATCACACGGTCACACGATCACACAGTCACACAATCACAGAATCACACAGTCACAGAATCACACAGTCACAGAATCACACAGTCACACAGTCACAGAATCACACAGTCACACAGTTCCACAGTCACAGAAACACACAGTCACAGAATCACTCAGTCACACAGTCACATAATCACACAGACACAGAGTAACAGAATCACGCAGTCACACAGTTACACAGTCACAGAATCACACAGTCACACAATCACAGAGTCACACAGTCACACACTCACAGAATCACACAGTCACACAGTCACACAATCACAGAATCACATAGTCATACAGTCACACAGTCACAGAATCACACAGTCACAGAATCACAGAATCACACAGTCACACATTCACACATTTACAGAATCACACAGTCACACAATCACACAGTCACACATTCACTGAATCACACAGTCACAGAATCACACAGTCCCACAGTCAAACAGTCACAGAATCACACAGTCACTCCGTCACACAGTCACAAAGTCAAAGAATCACACAGTCAACTAATCACACAGTCACACAGTCACACCGTCACACATTCACAGAATCACACAGTCACACAATCACAGAATCACACAGTCACACAGTCACACAGTCACAGAATCACACAGTCACAGAATCAGACAGTCACAGAATCACACTGTCACAGTCGCACAATCACACAGTCACACAGTCACAGAATCACAGACACACAGTCACAGAATCACACAGTCACACAGTCACACAGTCACAGAATCACACCGTCACACAGTCACATAGTCACAGAATCACACAGTCACACTGTCACAGTCACACAGTCACTGAATCACACAGTCACACAGTCACAGAATCAAATAGTCACGCCGTCACACAGTCACACAGTCACATAATCACACAGTCACACAGTCACAGAAGCACACTGTGACAGAATCACACATTCACAAAAGTCACACAGTCACAGATCACACAGTCACACAGACACACAGTCACAAAATCGTAGAATCACACAGTCACACAATCACAGAATCACACAGTCACTCAGTCTCACAGTCACAGATTTACACAGTCACACAGTCACACAATCACACAGTCACACAATCACAGAATCACACAGTCACACAGTCACAGAATCACACAGTCACACAGTCACACAGTCACACAATCACAGAATCACACATTCACAGTCACACAGTCACAGAATCACACAGTCACAGAATCACAGAATCACACAGTCACACTGTCACACAGTTACAGAATCACACAGTCACAGAATCACACAGTCTCATAATCACACAGACACAGAATCACAGAAAGACGCAGTCACAGAATCACACAGTCACACAGTCACAGAATCACACAGTCACACAGTCACAGAATCACACAGTCACAGAATCACACAGTCTCATAATCACACAGTCACAGAATCACACAGTCACACAGTCACAGAATCTCACAGTCACACAGTCACAGAATCACACAGTCACACAGTCAAATATTTACAAAATCACACAGTCACTCAGTCATACAGTCACACTGTCAATGAATCACACAGCCACAGAATCAGACAGTCACACCGTCACACATTCACAGAATCACACAGTCACACAATCAAAGAATCACACAGTCACACAGTCACACAATCACAGAATCACACAAGCACACAGTCACAGATTCACACAGTCACACAATCGCAGCATCACACAGTCACACAATCACAGAATCACACAGTCACACAGTCACCCTGTAAAACCATCACAGAATCACACAGACACACGATCACACATTGACAGAATCACACAGTCACACAATCACAAAAAAACAGAATCACACAATCACAAATTACAGAATCACACAGTCACAGAATCACACAGTCACATAATCACACTGTCATAGAATCACACAGTCACACAGTCACAGAATCACACAGTCACACAGTCAGACAGTCACAGAATCGCACAATCAAACAGTCAAACAATCACACAGTCAAACAGTCACACAGTCAGACAATCACACAGTCACAGAATCACACAGTCACAGAATCACACAGTCACACAATCACACCATCACACAGTCACACAGTCACAGAATCACACAGTCACAGAGTCACACAGTCACATAATCACACAATCACACAGTCACAGAATCACACAGTCACAGAATCACGCAGTCACACAATCACACAATCACACAGTCACACAGTCACACAGTCACAGAATCAAACAGTCACAGAATCACACAGTCACACAGTCACAGAATCACACAGTCACACAGTCACACAGTCACACTGTCAATGAATCACACAGTCACAGAATCAGACAGTCACACCGTCACACATTCACAGAATCACACAGTCACACAATCAAAGAATCACACAGTCACACAGTCACACAATCACAGAATCACACAAGCACACAGTCACAGAATCACACAGTCACACAATCGCAGCATCACACAGTCACACAATCACAGAATCACACAGTCACACAGTCACCCTGTAAAACCATCACAGAATCACACAGACACACGATCACACATTGACAGAATCACACAGTCACACAATCACAGAAAAACAGAATCACACAATCACAAATTACAGAATCACACAGTCACAGAATCACACAGTCACATAATCACACTGTCATAGAATAACACAGTCACACAGTCACAGAATCACACAGTCACACAGTCAGACAGTCACAGAATCGCACAATCACACAGTCAAACAATCACACAGTCAAACAGTCACACAGTCAGACAATCACACAGTCACAGAATCACACAGTCACAGAATCACACAGTCACAGAATCACACAGTCACACAATCACACCATCACACAGTCACACAGTCACAGAATCAAACAGTCACAGAATCACACAGTCACACAGTCACAGAATCACACAGTCACACAGTCACAGAGTCACACAGTCACATAATCACACAATCACACAGTCACAGAATCACACAGTCACAGAATCATGCAGTCACACAATCACACAATCACACAGTCACACAGTCACAAGTCACAGAATCAAACAGTCACAGAATCACACAGTCACACAGTCACAGAATCACACAGTCACACAGTCACACAGTCACACTGTCAACGAATCACACGGTCACAGAATCACACAGACACAGCATCACACATTCACAGAATCACACAGTCACACAATCACAGAATCTCACAATCACACAGTCACACAATCACAGAATCACACAAGCACACAGTCACAGAATCACACACTCACACAATCACAGAATCATACAATCACAGAATCACACAGTCACACAGTCACACAGTAAAACAATCACAGAATCACACAGTCACACGGTCAGACAGTGACAGAATCAAACAGTCACAGAATCATAGAATAACAGAATCACACAGTCACACAGTCACAGAATCACACAGTCACATAATCACACTGTCATAGAATCACACAGTCACACAGTCACAGAATCACACAGTCACACAGTCACAGAATCACACAGTCACAGAATCACACAGTCACACAGTCACACAGCCACAGAAGCAAACAGTCACACGGCCACACAGTCACAGAATCCCACATTCACAAAATCACACAGTCACACGGTCACACAGTCACAGAATCGCATGGTCACACAATCACAGAATCACACAGTCACACAGTCACAGAATCACACAGTCACATAATCACACAATCACACAGTCACAGAATCACACAGTCACAGAATCACACAGTCACATAATCACACAAACACACAGATACAGAATTACAGAGTCACACAGTCACAGAATCACACAGTCACGGAATCACACAGTCACAGAATCACACTAACACACAGTCACAGAATAACACAGTCACACAGTCACACAATCACACAGTCACAGAATCACACAGTCACACAGTCACACAGCCAGATAATCACACGGTCACAGAATCACACAGTCACACAGTCACAGAATCACAAAGTCACAGAGTCACAGAATCACACAGTCACATGGTCACAAAGTCACACAATCACAGAATCACACAGTCACACAGTCACACAGTCACAGAATCACACAGTCACAGAATGACACAGTCACAGAATCACACAGTCACAGAATCACACAGTCAAACAGTCACAGAATCTAACAGTCAGACAGTCACATAGTCACACAATCACAGAATCAGACATTCACACAGTCACACAAGTCACAGAATCACAAGGTCACAGAATCACACAGTCACAGAATCACACAGTCACACAGTCACATAATCACACAGACAAAGAATAACAGAATCACACAGTCACACAGTCACAGAGTCACAGAATCACACAGACACAGAATCACACAGTCACACAATCACAGAATCACACAGTCACACAGTCACAGAATCACACAGTCACACAGTCACACAGTCACACAGTCACAGAATCACAGAATCACACAGTCACACAGTCACACATTTACAGAATCACAAAGTCACAGAATCGCACAGTCTCATAATCAAACAGTCACAGAATCGCACAGTCGCACAGTCACTGAATCAGACAGTCACACAGTCACAGAATCACATAGTCACACAGTCACACAGTCACATAATCACACAGTCACACAGTCACAGAATCACACCGTCACAGAATCACACAGTCACAGCATCACACAGTTACACAGTCACAGAATCACACAGTCACACAGACACACAGTCACACAATCATAGAATCACACAGTCACACAATCACAGAATCACACAGTCACACAGTCACACAGTCACAGATTCACACAGTCACACAGTCATAGAATCACACAGTCACACAATCACAGAATCACACAGTCACACATTCACACTTTAAAACCATCACAGAATCACACAGTCACACGATCACACAGTGACGGAATCACACAGTCACACAATCACAGAAAAACAGAATCACACAGTCACACAGTCACAAATTACAGAATCACACAGTCACAGAATCACACAGTCACATAATCACACTGTCATAGAATCACACAGTCACACATTCACAGAATCACACAGTCACACAGTCACACTGTTACACAGTCACAGAATCACACAGTCGCAGAATCACACAATCACACAGTCACAGAATCGCACAGTCACAGAAAAACACAATCACACAGTCACAGAATTACACAGTCACACAGTCACAGAATCACACAGTCACAGAATCACACAGAGTGAGAATCACACTAACACACTGTCACAGAATAACACAGTCACACAGTCACACAATCAGACAGTCACAGAGTCACACAGTCACAGAATCACACAGTCAGATAATCACACGGTCACAGAATCACACAGTCACACAGTCACAGAATCACACAGTCACAGAATCACAGAATCACACGGTAACACGATCACACAGTCACACAATCACAGAATAACACAGTCACACAGTCACACAGTCACAGAATCACACAGTCACAGAATCACACAGTCACACAGTCACAGAATCACACAGTCACAGAATCACTCAGTCACACAGTCACACAGTCACATAATCACACAGACACAGAGTAACAGAATCACGCAGTCACACAGTTACACAGTCACAGAATCACACAGTCACACAATCACAGAGTCACACAGTCACACAGTCACACAGCCAGATAATCACACGGTCACAGAATCACACAGTCACACAGTCACAGAATCACAAAGTCACAGAGTCACAGAATCACACAGTCACACAGTCACACAGTCACAGAATCACACAGTCACAGAATGACACAGTCACAGAATCACACAGTCACAGAATCACACAGTCACACAGTCACAGAATCAAACAGTCAGACAGTCACATAGTCACACAATCACAGAATCACACATTCACACAGTCACACAAGTCACAGAATCACAAGGTCACAGAATCACACAGTCACAGAATCACACAGTCACACAGTCACATAATCACACAGACAAAGAATAACAGTCACACAGTCACACAGTCACACAGTCACAGAATCACACAATCACAGAATCACACAGTCACACAGTCACAGAATCACACAGTCACACAGTCACACAATCACAGAATCACATAGTCACACAGTCACACAGTCACACAGTCACAGAATCACAGAATCACACAGTCACACAGTCACACATTTACAGAATCACAAAGTCACAGAATCACACAGTCTCATAATCAAACAGTCACAGAATCGCACAGTCACACAGTCACTGAATCACACAGTCACACAGTCACAGAATCACATAGTCACACAGTCACACAGTCACATAATCACACAGTCACACAGTCACAGAATCACACCGTCACAGAATCACACAGTCACAGAATCACACAGTTACACAGTCACAGAATCACACAGTCACACAGACACACAGTCACACAATCATAGAATCACACAGTCACACATTCACAGAATCACACAGTCACACAGTCACACAGTCACAGATTCACACAGTCACACAGCCATAGAATGACACAGTCACACAATCACAGAATCACACAGTCACACAGTCACACTTTAAAACCATCGCAGAATCACACAGTCACACGATCACACAGTGACGGAATCACACAGTCACACAATCACAGAAAAACAGAATCACACAGTCACACAGTCACAAATTACAGAATCACACAGTCACAGAATCACACAGTCACATAATCACACTGTCATAGAATCACACAGTCACACATTCAGAGAATCACACAGTCACACAGTCACACTGTTACACAGTCACAGAATCACACAGTCGCAGAATCACACAATCACACAGTCACAGAATCACACAGTCGCAGAAAAACACAATCACACAGTCACAGAATTACACAGTCACACAGTCACAGAATCACACAGTCACAGAATCACACAGAGTGAGAATCACACTAACACACTGTCACAGAATAACACAGTCACACAGTCACACAATCAGACAGTCACAGAGTCACACAGTCACAGAATCACACAGTCAGATAATCACACGGTCACAGAATCACACAGTCACACAGTCACAGAATCACACAGTCACAGAATCACAGAATCACATGGTAACACGATCACACAGTCACACAATCACAGAATAACAGAGTCACACAGTCACAAAGTCACAGAATCACACAGTCACACAGTCACACAGTCACAGAATCACACAGTCACACAGTCACAGAATCACACAGTCACACAGTTCCACAGTCACAGAAACACACAGTCACAGAATCACTCAGTCACACAGTCACACAGTCACATAATCACACAGACACAGAGTAACAGAATCACGCAGTCACACAGTTACACAGTCACAGAATCACACAGTCACACAATCACAGAGTCACACAGTCACACACTCACAGAATCACACAGTCACACAGTCAAACAGTCACACAATCACAGAATCACATAGTCATACAGTCACACAGTCACAGAATCGCACAGTCACAGAATCACAGAATCACACAGTCACACAGTCACACATTTACAGATTCACACAGTCACACAATCACACAGTCACACATTCACTGAATCACACAGTCACAGAATCACACAGTCCCACAGTCAAACAGTCACAGAATCACACAGTCACTCCGTCACACAGTCACAAAGTCAAAGAATCACACAGTCAACTAATCACACAGTCACACAGTCACACCGTCACACATTGACAGAATCACACAGTCACACAATCACAGAATCACACAGTCACACAGTCACACAGTCACAGAATCACACAGTCACAGAATCAGACAGTCACAGAATCACACTGTCACAGTCACAGAATCACACAGTCACACAGTCACAGAATCACAGACACACAGTCACAGAATCACACAGTCACACAGTCACAGAATCACACCGTCACACAGTCACATAGTCACAGAATCACACAGTCACACTGTCACAGTCACACGGTCACAGAATCACACTGTCACACAGTCACTGAATCACACAGTCACACAGTCACAGAATCAAATAGTCACACAGTCACACAGTCACATAATCACACAGTCACACAGTCACAGAAGCACACTGTGACAGAATCACACAGTCACAAAAGTCACACAGTCACAGAATTGCACAGTCACACAGACACACAGTCACACAATCGTAGAATCACACAGTCACACAATCACAGAATCACACAGTCACTCAGTCTCACAGTCATAGATTTACACAGTCACACAATCACAGAATCACACAGTCACACAGTCACACAGTCACACAATCACAGAATCACACAGTCACACAGTCACACAGTCACAGAATCACACAGTCACAGAATCACACAGTCACACTGTCACACAGTTACAGAATCACACAGTCACAGAATCACACAGTCTCATAATCACACAGACACAGAATCACAGAGAGACGCAGTCACAGAATCACACAGTCACACAGTCACAGAATCACACAGTCACACAGTCAAATATTCACAAAATCACAAAGTCACTCAGTCACACAGTCACACTGTCAATGAATTACACGCTCACAGAATCACACAGTCACACCATCAAACATTCACAGAATCACACAGTCACGCAATCAAAGAATCACACAGTCACACAGTCACACAATCACAGAATCACACAAGCACACAGTCACAGAATCACACAGTCACACAATTGCAGAATCACACAGTCACACAATCACAGAATCACACAGTCACACAGTAAAACAATCACAGAATCACACAGTCGCATGATCACACAGTGACAGAATCACACAGTCACACAATCACAGAAAAACAGAATCACACAGTCACACTGTCACAAGTTACAGAATCACACAGTCACAGAATCACACAGTCACATAATCAGACTTTCAAGGAATCACACAGTCACATAGTCACATAATCACACAGTCAGACAGTCACACAGTCAGACAGTCACAGAATCACACAATCACAGAATCACAGTCACATAATCACACTGTCATAGAATCACACAGTCACACATTCACAGAATCACACGGTCACACAGTCACACTGTTACACAGTCACAGAATCACACAGTCGCAGAATCACACAATCACACAGTCACAGAATCACACAGTCACAGAAAAACACAATCACACAGTCACAGAATTACACAGTCATACAGTCACAGAATCACACAGTCACAGAATCACACAGAGTGAGAATCACACTAACACACTGTCACAGAATAACACAGTCACACAGTCAAACAATCAGACAGTCACAGAGTCACACAGTCACAGAATCACACAGTCAGATAATCACACGGTCACAGAATCACACAGTCACACAGTCACAGAATCACACAGTCACAGAATCACAGAATCACACGGTCACACGATCACACAGTCACACAATCACAGAATAACACAATCACACAGTCACACAGTCACAGAATCACACAGTCACAGAATCACACAGTCACAGAATCACACAGTCACACAGTCACAGAATCACACAGTCACACAGTTCCACAGT
This sequence comes from Isurus oxyrinchus, assembly GCA_026770705.1. Classification (NCBI taxonomy): domain Eukaryota; kingdom Metazoa; phylum Chordata; class Chondrichthyes; order Lamniformes; family Lamnidae; genus Isurus; species Isurus oxyrinchus. The sequence goes on from JANJGN010000018.1 coordinate 112,975,028, forward strand.
CACAGAAACACACAGTCACAGAATCACTCAGTCACACAGTCACACAGTCACATAATCACACAGACACAGAGTAACAGAATCACGCAGTCACACAGTTACACAGTCACAGAATCACACAGTCACACAATCACAGAATCACAGTCACACAGTCACACAGTCACACAGTCACAGAATCAGATAGTCATACAGTCACACAGTCACAGAATCACACAGTCACAGAATCACAGAATCACACAGTCACACAGTCACACATTTACAGAATCACACAGTCACAGAATCACACAGTCTCATAATCACACAGTTACAGAATCACACAGTCACACATTCACTGAATCACACAGTCACAGAATCACACAGTCCCACAGTCAAACAGTCACAGAATCACACAGTCACTCCGTCACACAGTCACAAAGTCAAAGAATCACACAGTCAACTAATCACACAGTCACACAGTCGCACAGTCACAGAATCACACAGTCACACCGTCACACATTCGCAGAATCACACAGTCACACAATCACAGAATCACACAGTCACACAGTCACAGAATCACACAGTCACAGAATCAGACAGTCACAGAATCACGCTGTCACAGTCACAGAATCACACAGTCACACAGTCACAGAATCACAGACACACAGTCACAGAATCACACAGTCACACAGTCACACAGTCACAGAATCACACTGTCACACAGTCACATAGTCACAGAATCACACAGTCACACAGTCACAGAATCACACAGTCACACAGTCACACAGTCACACAATCACAGAATCACACAGTCACACAGTCACACAGTCACAGAATCACACAGTCACAGAATCACAGAATCACACAGTCACACTGTCACACAGTTACAGAATCACACAGTCACAGAATCACACAGTCTCATAATCACACAGACACAGAATCACAGAGAGACGCAGTCACAGAATCACACAGTCACACAGTCACAGAATCACACAGTCACACAGTCAGATATTCACAAAATCACAAAGTCACTCAGTCACACAGTCACACTGTCAATGAATCACACGCTCACAGAATCACACAGTCACACCATCAAACATTCACAGAATCACACAGTCACGCAATCAAAGAATCACACAGTCACACAGTCACACAATCACAGAATCACACAAGCACACAGTCACAGAATCACACAGTCACACAATCGCAGAATCACACAGTCACACAATCACAGAATCACACAGTCACCCAGTCACACAGTAAAACAATCACAGAATCACACAGTCGCATGATCACACAGTGACAGAATCACACAGTCACACAATCACAGAAAAACAGAATCACACAGTCACACTGTCACAAGTTACAGAATCACACAGTCACAGAATCACACAGTCACATAATCACACTGTCATAGAATCACACAGTCACATAGTCACATAATTACACAGTCAGACAGTCACACAGTCAGACAGTCACAGAATCACACAATCACAGAATCACACAGTCACAGAATCACACAGTCACACAGTCACACAGTCACACAGTCACAGAATCACACAGTCACACAATCACACAGTCACAGAATCCACATTCACAAAATCACACAGTCACACAGTCACACAATCACAGAATAACACAGACACAGAATCACTCAGTCACAGAATCACTCAGTCACAGAATCACACAGTCGCAGAATCACACAATCACACAATCACAGAATCACACAGTCACAGAATCACACAGTCACACAGTCACAGAATCACACAGTCACAGAATCACACAGTCACACGGTCACACAGTCACACATTCACAGAATCACACAGTCACATAGTCACACAGTCACAGAATCACACAGTCATTGAATCACACAGTCACAGAATCACACAGTCACAGATTCACACAGTCACACAGTCATAGAATCAAACAGTCACACAGTTGAACAGTCACACAATCACAGAATCACACATTCAAACAGTCACACAGTCACAGAATCACACAGTCACACAATCGCAGAATCACACAGTCACACAATCACAGAATCACACAGTCACACAGTCACACAGTAAAACAATCACAGAATCACACAGTCGCATGATCACACAGTGACAGAATCAAACAGTCACACAATCACAGAAAAACAGAATCACGCAGTCACACTGTCACAGGTTACAGAATCACACAGTCACAGAATCACACAGTCACATAATCACACTGTCATAGAATCACACAGTCACATAGTCACATAATCACACAGTCAGACAGTCACACAGTCAGACAGTCACAGAATCACACAGTCACAGAATCACACAGTCACACAGTCACACAGTCACAGAATCACACAGTCACACAATCACACAGTCACAGAATCCACTTTCACAAAATCACACAGTCACACAGTCACACAATCACAGAATAACACAGACACAGAATCACTCAGTCACAGAATCACTCAGTCACAGAATCACACAGTCGCAGAATCACACAATCACACAGTCACAGAATCACACAGTCACAGAATCACACAGTCACACAGTCACAGAATCACACAGTCACAGAATCACACAGTCACACGGACACAGTCACACAATCACAGAATCACACAGTCACATAGTCACACAGTCACAGAATCACACAGTCATTGAATCACACAGTCACAGAATCACACAGTCACAGATTCACACAGTCACACAGTCATAGAATCAAACAGTCACACAGTTAAACAGTCACACAATCACAGAATCACACATTCACACAGTCACACAGTCACAGAATCACACAGTCACAGAATCACACAGTCACAGAATCACACAGTCACTTAGTCACGCAGTCACATAATCACACAGACACAGAGTAACAGAATCACACATTCACACAGTCACACATTCACAGAATCACACAGTCACAAAATCACACATTTACACAATCACAGAATCACACAGTCACACAGTCACAGAATCACACAGTCACACAGTCACACAATCACAGAATCACACAGTCACAGAATCACAGAATCACACTGTCACACAGTCACACATTTACAGAATCACACAGTCACAGAATCACACACTCTCATAATCACACAGTCACAGAATCACACAGTCACACATTCACAGAATCACACAGTCACACTGTCACAGAATCACACAGTCACACAGTGAAACAGTCACAGAATCACACAGTCACTCAGTCACACAGTCAAAGAATCACACTGTCACAGAATCACACAGTCACACATTCACACCGTCACACATTCAAAGAATCACATAGTCACACAATCACAGAATCACACAGTCACACAGTCACACAGTCACAGAATCAGACAGTCACAGAATCACACAGTCACAGAATCACACAGTCACAGAATCATACAGTCACACAGTCACAGAATCAAATAGTCACACAGTCACACAGTGACACAATCACAGAATCACACATTCACACAGTCACACAGTCACAGAATCACACAGTCACAGAATCACACAGTCACTTAGTCACGCAGTCACACTGTCAATGAATTACACGCTCACAGAATCACACAGTCACACCATCAAACATTCACAGAATCACACAGTCACGCAATCAAAGAATCACACAGTCACACAGTCACACAATCACAGAATCACACAAGCACACAGTCACAGAATCACACAGTCACACAATTGCAGAATCACACAGTCACACAATCACAGAATCACACAGTCACACAGTAAAACAATCACAGAATCACACAGTCGCATGATCACACAGTGACAGAATCACACAGTCACACAATCACAGAAAAACAGAATCACACAGTCACACTGTCACAAGTTACAGAATCACACAGTCACAGAATCACACAGTCACATAATCAGACTTTCAAGGAATCACACAGTCACATAGTCACATAATCACACAGTCAGACAGTCACACAGTCAGACAGTCACAGAATCACACAATCACAGAATCACAGTCACATAATCACACTGTCATAGAATCACACAGTCACACATTCACAGAATCACACGGTCACACAGTCACACTGTTACACAGTCACAGAATCACACAGTCGCAGAATCACACAATCACACAGTCACAGAATCACACAGTCACAGAAAAACACAATCACACAGTCACAGAATTACACAGTCATACAGTCACAGAATCACACAGTCACAGAATCACACAGAGTGAGAATCACACTAACACACTGTCACAGAATAACACAGTCACACAGTCAAACAATCAGACAGTCACAGAGTCACACAGTCACAGAATCACACAGTCAGATAATCACACGGTCACAGAATCACACAGTCACACAGTCACAGAATCACACAGTCACAGAATCACAGAATCACACGGTCACACGATCACACAGTCACACAATCACAGAATAACACAATCACACAGTCACACAGTCACAGAATCACACAGTCACAGAATCACACAGTCACAGAATCACACAGTCACACAGTCACAGAATCACACAGTCACACAGTTCCACAGTCACAGAAACACACAGTCACAGAATCACTCAGTCACACAGTCACACAGTCACATAATCACACAGACACAGAGTAACAGAATCACGCAGTCACACAGTTACACAGTCACAGAATCACACAGTCACACAATCACAGAATCACAGTCACACAGTCACACAGTCACACAGTCACAGAATCAGATAGTCATACAGTCACACAGTCACAGAATCACACAGTCACAGAATCACAGAATCACACAGTCACACAGTCACACATTTACAGAATCACACAGTCACAGAATCACACAGTCTCATAATCACACAGTTACAGAATCACACAGTCACACATTCACTGAATCACACAGTCACAGAATCACACAGTCCCACAGTCAAACAGTCACAGAATCACACAGTCACTCCGTCACACAGTCACAAAGTCAAAGAATCACACAGTCAACTAATCACACAGTCACACAGTCGCACAGTCACAGAATCACACAGTCACACCGTCACACATTCGCAGAATCACACAGTCACACAATCACAGAATCACACAGTCACACAGTCACAGAATCACACAGTCACAGAATCAGACAGTCACAGAATCACGCTGTCACAGTCACAGAATCACACAGTCACACAGTCACAGAATCACAGACACACAGTCACAGAATCACACAGTCACACAGTCACACAGTCACAGAATCACACTGTCACACAGTCACATAGTCACAGAATCACACAGTCACACAGTCACAGAATCACACAGTCACACAGTCACACAGTCACACAATCACAGAATCACACAGTCACACAGTCACACAGTCACAGAATCACACAGTCACAGAATCACAGAATCACACAGTCACACTGTCACACAGTTACAGAATCACACAGTCACAGAATCACACAGTCTCATAATCACACAGACACAGAATCACAGAGAGACGCAGTCACAGAATCACACAGTCACACAGTCACAGAATCACACAGTCACACAGTCAGATATTCACAAAATCACAAAGTCACTCAGTCACACAGTCACACTGTCAATGAATCACACGCTCACAGAATCACACAGTCACACCATCAAACATTCACAGAATCACACAGTCACGCAATCAAAGAATCACACAGTCACACAGTCACACAATCACAGAATCACACAAGCACACAGTCACAGAATCACACAGTCACACAATCGCAGAATCACACAGTCACACAATCACAGAATCACACAGTCACCCAGTCACACAGTAAAACAATCACAGAATCACACAGTCGCATGATCACACAGTGACAGAATCACACAGTCACACAATCACAGAAAAACAGAATCACACAGTCACACTGTCACAAGTTACAGAATCACACAGTCACAGAATCACACAGTCACATAATCACACTGTCATAGAATCACACAGTCACATAGTCACATAATTACACAGTCAGACAGTCACACAGTCAGACAGTCACAGAATCACACAATCACAGAATCACACAGTCACAGAATCACACAGTCACACAGTCACACAGTCACACAGTCACAGAATCACACAGTCACACAATCACACAGTCACAGAATCCACATTCACAAAATCACACAGTCACACAGTCACACAATCACAGAATAACACAGACACAGAATCACTCAGTCACAGAATCACTCAGTCACAGAATCACACAGTCGCAGAATCACACAATCACACAATCACAGAATCACACAGTCACAGAATCACACAGTCACACAGTCACAGAATCACACAGTCACAGAATCACACAGTCACACGGTCACACAGTCACACATTCACAGAATCACACAGTCACATAGTCACACAGTCACAGAATCACACAGTCATTGAATCACACAGTCACAGAATCACACAGTCACAGATTCACACAGTCACACAGTCATAGAATCAAACAGTCACACAGTTGAACAGTCACACAATCACAGAATCACACATTCAAACAGTCACACAGTCACAGAATCACACAGTCACACAATCGCAGAATCACACAGTCACACAATCACAGAATCACACAGTCACACAGTCACACAGTAAAACAATCACAGAATCACACAGTCGCATGATCACACAGTGACAGAATCAAACAGTCACACAATCACAGAAAAACAGAATCACGCAGTCACACTGTCACAGGTTACAGAATCACACAGTCACAGAATCACACAGTCACATAATCACACTGTCATAGAATCACACAGTCACATAGTCACATAATCACACAGTCAGACAGTCACACAGTCAGACAGTCACAGAATCACACAGTCACAGAATCACACAGTCACACAGTCACACAGTCACAGAATCACACAGTCACACAATCACACAGTCACAGAATCCACTTTCACAAAATCACACAGTCACACAGTCACACAATCACAGAATAACACAGACACAGAATCACTCAGTCACAGAATCACTCAGTCACAGAATCACACAGTCGCAGAATCACACAATCACACAGTCACAGAATCACACAGTCACAGAATCACACAGTCACACAGTCACAGAATCACACAGTCACAGAATCACACAGTCACACGGACACAGTCACACAATCACAGAATCACACAGTCACATAGTCACACAGTCACAGAATCACACAGTCATTGAATCACACAGTCACAGAATCACACAGTCACAGATTCACACAGTCACACAGTCATAGAATCAAACAGTCACACAGTTAAACAGTCACACAATCACAGAATCACACATTCACACAGTCACACAGTCACAGAATCACACAGTCACAGAATCACACAGTCACAGAATCACACAGTCACTTAGTCACGCAGTCACATAATCACACAGACACAGAGTAACAGAATCACACATTCACACAGTCACACATTCACAGAATCACACAGTCACAAAATCACACATTTACACAATCACAGAATCACACAGTCACACAGTCACAGAATCACACAGTCACACAGTCACACAATCACAGAATCACACAGTCACAGAATCACAGAATCACACTGTCACACAGTCACACATTTACAGAATCACACAGTCACAGAATCACACACTCTCATAATCACACAGTCACAGAATCACACAGTCACACATTCACAGAATCACACAGTCACACTGTCACAGAATCACACAGTCACACAGTGAAACAGTCACAGAATCACACAGTCACTCAGTCACACAGTCAAAGAATCACACTGTCACAGAATCACACAGTCACACATTCACACCGTCACACATTCAAAGAATCACATAGTCACACAATCACAGAATCACACAGTCACACAGTCACACAGTCACAGAATCAGACAGTCACAGAATCACACAGTCACAGAATCACACAGTCACAGAATCATACAGTCACACAGTCACAGAATCAAATAGTCACACAGTCACACAGTGACACAATCACAGAATCACACATTCACACAGTCACACAGTCACAGAATCACACAGTCACAGAATCACACAGTCACTTAGTCACGCAGTCACATAATCACACAGACACAGTGTAACAGAATCACACATTCACACAGTCACACATTCACAGAATCACACAGTCACAAAATTTCACATTTACACAATCACAGAATCACACAGTCACACAGTCACAGAATCACACAGTCACACAGTCACACAATCACAGAATCACACAGGTCACAGAATCAGAGAATCACACTGTCACACAGTCACACATTTACAGAATCACACAGTCACAGAATCACACACACTCATAATCACACAGTCACAGAATCACACAGTCACACATTCACAGAATCACACAGTCACACTGTCACAGAATCACACAGTCACACAGTGAAACAGTCACAGAATCACACAGTCACTCAGTCACACAGTCAAAGAATCACACAGTCACAGAATCACACAGTCACACATTCACACCGTCACACATTCACAGAATCACACAGTCACACAATCACAGAATCACACAGTCACACAGTCACACAGTCACTGAATCAGACAGTCACAGAATCACACAGTCACAGAATCACACAGTCACAGAATCATACAGTCACACAGTCACAGAATCACACAGTCACACAGTCACACAGTCACACAATCACAGAATCACACATTCACACAGTCACACAGTCACAGAATCACACAGTCACAGAATCACACAGTGACACAATCACACAGTCACACAGTCACACAGTCACAGAATCACAGTCACAGAATCACACAGTCACATAATTACACTGTCATAGAATCACACAGTCACACAATTACAGAATCACACAGTCACACAGTAAAACAATCACAGAATCAAAAATTCGCAAAGTGACACAGTCACACAGTCAGAAGTTACAGAATCACACATTCACAGAATCACTCAGTCACAGAATCACACAGTCACAGAATCACACTAACACACAATCACAGAATGATGCAGTCACACAGTCACACAATCACACAGTCACACAGTCACAGAATCACACTTACACACAATCACAGAATGATGCAGTCACACAGTCACACAATCACACAGTCACACAATCACACAGTCACACATCACACAGTCACAGAATCACACAGTCACAGAATCACACAGTCACACGGACACACAGTCACACAATCACAGAATCACACAGTCACACAGTCACACAGTCACAGAGCACACAGTCACAGAATCACACAGTCACAGAATCACACATTCACAGAATCACACAGTCACACGGTCACAGAATCAAAGAGTCACACATTCACACAGTCACACAATCCCAGTAACACACAGTCACACAGTCACAGAATCACACAGTCACAGAATCACACAGTCACAGAATCACACAGTCACATAATCACACGGTCGCAGAATCACACAGTCACACGGTCACAGAATCACACAGTCACAGAATCACAGAATCACACAGTCACACGGACACACAGTCACACAGTCACAGAATCACACAGTCACAGAATCACACATTCACAGAATCACACAGTCACACAGTCACAGAATCAAAGAGTCACACATTCACACAGTCACACAATCCCAGAATCACACAGTCACACAGTCACATAATCACACAGACACAGAGTAACAGAATCACACATTCACACAGTCAATCATTCACAGAATCACACAGTCACAGAATCACACAGTCACACAATCACAGAATCACACAGACACACTCACAAAATCACAGTCACACAGTCACACAATCACAGAATCACATAGTCACACAGTCACACTGTCACAGAATCACACAGTCACACAGTTAAACAGTCACAGTATCACACAGTCATTCAGTCACACAGTCACACAGTCAAAGAATCAAACATTCACAGAATCACAATGTCACACAGTCACACTGTCACACATACACAGAATCCACAGTCACACAATCACATAATCACACAGTCACATAGTCACATAGTCACAGAATCACACAGTCACTGAATCACACAGTCACAGAATCACACAGTCACAGATTCACACAGTCACACAGTCATAGAATCAAACAGTCACACAGTCAAACAGTCACAGTATCACATAGTCACTCAGTCACACAGTCAAAGAATCAAACATTCACAGAATCACACCGTCACACAGTCACACTGTCACACATTCACTGAATCACACAGTCACACAATCACACAATCACACAGTCACATAGTCACACAGTCACAGATTCACACAGTCACACAGTTATAGAATCAAACAGTCACACAGTTAAACAGTCACACAATCACAGAATCACGCTTTCACACAGTCACACAGTCACAGAATCACACAGTCACAGAATCACACAGTCACAGAAGCACACAGTCACTCAGTCACACTGTCACATAATCACACAGACACAGAGTAACAGAATCACACAGTCACACAGTCACACAATCACACAGTCACAGAACCAAACAGTCAAACAATCACAGAATCACACAGTCACACAATCACAGAATCGCACAGTCACACAGTCACACAATCACAGAATCACATAGTCACACAGTCACAGAATCACACAGTCAGAGAATCACAGAATCACACAGTCACACAGTCACACATTTACAGAATCACACAGTCACAGAATCACACAGTGTCGTAATCACACAGTCACAGAATCACACAGTCACAGAATCACACAGTCACATAATCACACAGTCACAGAATCACAGAATCACACAGTCACACGGACACACAGTCACACAATCACAGAATCACACAGTCACACAGTCACAGGATCACACAGTCACACAGTCACAGAATCACACAGTCACACCGTCAAACATTCACAGAATCACACAGTCACACAATCAAAGAATCATACTGTCACACAGTCACACAATCACAGAATCACTCAAGCACACAGTCACAGAATCACACAGTCTCACAGAATTACAGATTCACACAGTCACACTGTCACAGAATCACACAGTCACACAGTAAAACAGTCACAGAATCACACCGTCACTCAGTCACACAGTCAAAGAATCACACAGTCACAGAATCACACAGTCACACCGTCACACATTCACAGAATCACACAGTCACACAATCACAGAATCACACAGTCACACAGTCACACAATCAAACAGTCACAGAATCACACAGTCACAGAATCATACAGTCACACAGTCACAGAATCACACAGTCACACAGTCACACAGTCACAGAATCACACAGTCACAGAATCACACAGTGACACAATCACACAGTCACACAGTCACACAGTCACAGAATCACAGAGTCACAGAATCACACAGTCGCATAATTACACTGTCATAGAATCACACAGTCACACAGTCACAGAATCACACAGTCACACAGTCAAACAGTCACACAATCACAGAATCACATAGTCACACAGTCACTCAGTCACAGAATCACACGTCACAGAATCACAGAATCACACAGTCACACATTTACAAAATCACACAGTCAAAGAATCACACAGTCTCATATTCACACAGTCACAGAATCACACAGTCACACATTCACAGAATCACACAGTCACACAGTCACAGAATCACACAGTCACACAGTCAAACAGTCACAGAATCGCACAGTCACTCAGCCGCACAGTCACACAGTCAAAGAATCACACAGTCACAGAATCACACAGTCACATAGTCACAGAGTCACACATTCACAGAATCACACAGTCACACAATCACAGAATCACACACTCGCACAGTCACACAATCACAGAATCACACAAGCACACAGTCACAGAATCACTCAGTCACAAAATTACAGAATCTCACAGTCACACAGTAAAACAATCACAGAATCAAAAATTCACAAAGTCACACAGTCACACAGTCAGAAGTTACAGAATCACACAGTTACAGAATCACAGTCACATAATTACACTGTCATAGAATCACACAGTTACACAGTCACAGAATCACACAGTCACAGGATCACACAGTCACAGAATCACTCTAACACACAATCACAGAATGATGCAGTCACACAGTCACACAATCACACAGTCACACAATCACACAGTCACACATCACACAGTCACAGAAACACAGTCACAGAATCACACAGTCACATAATCACACGGTCACAGAATCACACAGTCACACTGTCACACAGTTACAGAATCACATAGTCACACAGTCACAGAATCACACAGTCAGAGAATCACAGAATCACACAGTCACACAGTCACACATTTACAGAATCATACAGTCACAGAATCACACAGTCTCGTAATCACACAGTCACAGAATCACACAGTCACACATTCACAGAATCACACAGTCACAGAATCACACAGTCTCATAATCACACAGTCACAGAATCACACAGTCTCACAAAATTACAGAATCACACAGTCACACTGTCACAGAATCTCACAGTCGCAGAGTTAAACAGTCACAGAATCACACAGTCACTCAGTCACACAGTCAAATAATCACACATTCACAGAATCACACAGTCACACCTTCACACATTCACAGAATCACACAGTCACACAATCACAGAATCACACAGTCACACAGTCACACAATCAAACAGTCACAGAATCACACAGTCAAAGAATCATACAGTCACACAGTCACAGAATCACACAGTCACACAGTCACAGAATCACTCAGTCACAGAATCACACAGTCATAGAATCACACAGTCACAGAATCACACAGTCACATAATCACACAGACACAGAATCACACAGTCACATAATTACACTGTCATAGAATCACACAGTCACACAGTCACAGTATCACACAGTCACACAGTGAAACAGTCACACAATCACAGAATCACATAGTCACACAGTCACTCAGTCACAGAATCACACGTCACAGAATCACAGAATCACACAGTCTCACATTTACAGAATCACACAGTCACACAGTCACAGAATCACACAGTCAAAGAATCACACAGTCTCATAATCACACAGTCACAGAATCACACAGTCACACATTCACAGAATCACACAGTCACACAGTCACAGAATCACACAGTCACACAGTCAAACAGTCACAGAATCGCACAGTCACTCAGTCACACATTCACACAGTCAAAGAATCACAGTCACAGAATCACACAGTCACACAGTCACACAGTCACACATTGACAGAATCACACAGTCACACAATCACAGAATCACACACTCGCACAATTATAGAATCTCACAGTCACACAGTAAAACAATCACAGAATCAAAAATTTACAAAGTCACGCAGTCACACAGTCAGAAGTTACAGAATCACACAGTTACAGAATCACACAGTCACATAATTACACTGTCACAGAATCACACAGTTACACAGTCACAGAATCACACAGTCACAGAATCACACAGTCACAGAATCACACTAACACACAATCACAGAATGATGCAGTCACACAGTCACACAGTCACACAGTCACACAATCACACAGTCACACATCACACAGTCACAGAATCACACAGTCACAGAATCACACGGTCACATAATCACACGGTCACAGAATCACACAGTCACACAGTCACAGAATCACAGAATCACACAGTCACACGGACACACAGTCACACAGTCACAGAATCACACAGTCACACAGTCACAGAATCACACAGTCACACAGTCACAGAATCACACAGTCACAGAATCACACAGTCACAGAATCACACAGTCACAGGATCACACAGTCAAACAGTCACAGAATCAAACAGTCACACATTCACACAGTCACACAATCACAGAATCACACAGTCACACAGTCACACAGTCACAGAATCACACAGTCACAGAATCACACAGTCACAGATTCACACAGTCACACAGTCACATAATCACACAGACACAGAGTAACAGAATCACACATTCACACAGTCAATCATTCACAGAATCACACAGTCACAGAATCACACAGTCGCACAATCACAGGATCACACAGTCACACAGTCACAGAATCACACAGTCACACAATCACATAATCACAGTCACACAGTCACAGAATCACACAGTCACAGAAGAACACTGTGAAGAATCACACAGTCACAAAAGTCACACAGTCACAGAATCACACCGTCACACAGACACACAGTCACACAATCGTAGAATCACACAGTCACTCAGCCTCACAGTCACAGATTTACACAGTCACACAGTCACAGAATCACACAGTCACACAATCACAGAATCACACAGTCAAACAGTCACAGAATCACACAGTCACACAGTCACACAGTCACACAATCACAGAATCACACAGTCACACAGTCACACAGTCACAGAATCACACAGTCACAGAATCACAAAATCACACAGTCACACTGTCACACAGTTACAGAATCACACAGTCACAGAATCACACAGTCTCATAATCACACAGACACAGAATCACAGAGAGACGCAGTCACAGAATCACACAGTCACACAGTCACAGAATCACACAGTCACACAGTCAAATATTCACAAAATCACAAGGTCACTCAGTCACACAGTCACTCTGTCAACGAATCACACAGTCACAGATTCACACAGTCACACATTCACAGAATCACACAGTCACAGAATCACACAGTCTCATAATCACACAGTCACAGAATCACACAGTCTCACAAAATTACAGAATCACACAGTCACACTGTCACAGAATCTCACAGTCACAGAGTTAAACAGTCATAGAATCACACAGTCACAGAATCACACAGTCACATAATCACGCAGACACAGAATCACACAGTCACATAGTTACACTGTCATAGAATCACACAGTCACACAATCACAGAATCACATAGTCACACAGTCACTCAGTCACAGAATCACACGTCACAGAATCACAGAATCACACAGTCACACATTTACAGAATCACACAGTCACACAGTCACAGAATCACACAGTCAAAGAATCACACAGTCTCATAATCACACAGTCACAGAATCACACAGTCACACATTCACAGAATCACACAGTCACACAGTCACAGAATCACACAGTCACACAGTCAAACAGTCACAGAATCGCACAGTCACTCAGTCACACAGTCACACAGTCAAAGAATCACACAGTCACAGAATCACACAGTCACACAGTCACACAGTCACACATTGACAGAATCACACAGTCTCACAATCACAGAATCACACAGTCGCACAGTCACACAATCACAGAATCACACAGGCACACTGTCACAGAATCACACAGTCACACAATTATAGAATCTCACAGTCACACAGTAAAACAATCACAGAATCAAAAATTTACGAAGTCACGCAGTCACACAGTCAGAAGTTACAGAATCACACAGTTACAGAATCACACAGTCACATAATTACACTGTCATAGAATCACACAGTTACACAGTCACAGAAACACACAGTCACAGAATCACACAGTCACAGAATCACACTAACACACAATCACAGAATGATGCAGTCACACAGTCACACAGTCACACAGTCACACAATCACACAGTCACACATCACACAGTCACAGAATCACACAGTCACAGAATCACACAGTCACATAATCACACGGTCACAGAATCATACAGTCACACAGTCACAGAATCACAGAATCACACAGACACACGGACACACAGTCACACAGTCACAGAATCACACAGTCACCCAGTCACAGAATCACACAGTCACACAGTCACAGAATCACACAGTCACAGAATCACACAGTCACAGAATCACACAGTCACAGAATCACACAGTCAAACAGTCACAGAATCAAACAGTCACACATTCACACAGTCACACAATCACAGAATCACACAGTCACACAGTCACACAGTCACAGAATCACACAGTCACAGAATCACACAGTCACAGATTCACACAGTCACACAGTCACATAATCACACAGACACAGAGTAACAGAATCACACATTCACACAGTCAATCATTCACAGAATCACACAGTCACAGAATCACACAGTCGCAAAATCACAGGATCACACAGTCACACAGTCACACAATCACACAGTCACACAGTCACAGAATCACACAGTCAAAGAATCACACAGTCTCATAATCACACAGTCACAGAATCACACAGTCACACATTCACAGAATCACACAGTCACACAGTCACAGAATCACACAGTCACACAGTCAAACAGTCACAGAATCGCACAGTCACTCAGTCACACAATCACACAGTCAAAGAATCACAGTCACAGAATCACACAGTCACACAGTCACACAGTCACACATTGACAGAATCACACAGTCACACAATCACAGAATCACACACTCGCACAATTATAGAATCTCACAGTCACACAGTAAAACAATCACAGAATCAAAAATTTACAAAGTCACGCAGTCACACAGTCAGAAGTTACAGAATCACACAGTTACAGAATCACACAGTCACATAATTACACTGTCACAGAATCACACAGTTACACAGTCACAGAATCACACAGTCACAGAATCACACAGTCACAGAATCACACTAACACACAATCACAGAATGATGCAGTCACACAGTCACACAGTCACACAGTCACACAATCACACAGTCACACATCACACAGTCACAGAATCACACAGTCACAGAATCACACGGTCACATAATCACACGGTCACAGAATCACACAGTCACACAGTCACAGAATCACAGAATCACACAGTCACACGGACACACAGTCACACAGTCACAGAATCACACAGTCACACAGTCACAGAATCACACAGTCACACAGTCACAGAATCACACAGTCACAGAATCACACAGTCACAGAATCACACAGTCACAGGATCACACAGTCAAACAGTCACAGAATCAAACAGTCACACATTCACACAGTCACACAATCACAGAATCACACAGTCACACAGTCACACAGTCACAGAATCACACAGTCACAGAATCACACAGTCACAGATTCACACAGTCACACAGTCACATAATCACACAGACACAGAGTAACAGAATCACACATTCACACAGTCAATCATTCACAGAATCACACAGTCACAGAATCACACAGTCGCACAATCACAGGATCACACAGTCACACAGTCACAGAATCACACAGTCACACAATCACATAATCACAGTCACACAGTCACAGAATCACACAGTCACAGAAGAACACTGTGAAGAATCACACAGTCACAAAAGTCACACAGTCACAGAATCACACCGTCACACAGACACACAGTCACACAATCGTAGAATCACACAGTCACTCAGCCTCACAGTCACAGATTTACACAGTCACACAGTCACAGAATCACACAGTCACACAATCACAGAATCACACAGTCAAACAGTCACAGAATCACACAGTCACACAGTCACACAGTCACACAATCACAGAATCACACAGTCACACAGTCACACAGTCACAGAATCACACAGTCACAGAATCACAAAATCACACAGTCACACTGTCACACAGTTACAGAATCACACAGTCACAGAATCACACAGTCTCATAATCACACAGACACAGAATCACAGAGAGACGCAGTCACAGAATCACACAGTCACACAGTCACAGAATCACACAGTCACACAGTCAAATATTCACAAAATCACAAGGTCACTCAGTCACACAGTCACTCTGTCAACGAATCACACAGTCACAGAATCACACAGTCACACATTCACAGAATCACACAGTCACAGAATCACACAGTCTCATAATCACACAGTCACAGAATCACACAGTCTCACAAAATTACAGAATCACACAGTCACACTGTCACAGAATCTCACAGTCACAGAGTTAAACAGTCATAGAATCACACAGTCACAGAATCACACAGTCACATAATCACACAGACACAGAATCACACAGTCACATAGTTACACTGTCATAGAATCACACAGTCACACAATCACAGAATCACATAGTCACACAGTCACTCAGTCACAGAATCACACGTCACAGAATCACAGAATCACACAGTCACACATTTACAGAATCACACAGTCACACAGTCACAGAATCACACAGTCAAAGAATCACACAGTCTCATAATCACACAGTCACAGAATCACACAGTCACACATTCACAGAATCACACAGTCACACAGTCACAGAATCACACAGTCACACAGTCAAACAGTCACAGAATCGCACAGTCACTCAGTCACACAGTCACACAGTCAAAGAATCACACAGTCACAGAATCACACAGTCACACAGTCACACAGTCACACATTGACAGAATCACACAGTCTCACAATCACAGAATCACACAGTCGCACAGTCACACAATCACAGAATCACACAGGCACACTGTCACAGAATCACACAGTCACACAATTATAGAATCTCACAGTCACACAGTAAAACAATCACAGAATCAAAAATTTACGAAGTCACGCAGTCACACAGTCAGAAGTTACAGAATCACACAGTTACAGAATCACACAGTCACATAATTACACTGTCATAGAATCACACAGTTACACAGTCACAGAAACACACAGTCACAGAATCACACAGTCACAGAATCACACTAACACACAATCACAGAATGATGCAGTCACACAGTCACACAGTCACACAGTCACACAATCACACAGTCACACATCACACAGTCACAGAATCACACAGTCACAGAATCACACGGTCACATAATCACACGGTCACAGAATCACACAGTCACACAGTCACAGAATCACAGAATCACACAGTCACACGGACACACAGTCACACAGTCACAGAATCACACAGTCACCCAGTCACAGAATCACACAGTCACACAGTCACAGAATCACACAGTCACAGAATCACACAGTCACAGAATCACACAGTCACAGGATCACACAGTCAAACAGTCACAGAATCAAACAGTCACACATTCACACAGTCACACAATCACAGAATCACACAGTCACACAGTCACACAGTCACAGAATCACACAGTCACAGAATCACACAGTCACAGATTCACACAGTCACACAGTCACATAATCACACAGACACAGAGTAACAGAATCACACATTCACACAGTCAATCATTCACAGAATCACACAGTCACAGAATCACACAGTCGCACAATCACAGGATCACACAGTCACACAGTCACAGAATCACACAGTCACACAATCACATAATCACAGTCACACAGTCACAGAATCACACAGTCACAGAAGAACACTGTGAAGAATCACACAGTCACAAAAGTCACACAGTCACAGAATCACACCGTCACACAGACACACAGTCACACAATCGTAGAATCACACAGTCACTCAGCCTCACAGTCACAGATTTACACAGTCACACAGTCACAGAATCACACAGTCACACAATCACAGAATCACACAGTCAAACAGTCACAGAATCACACAGTCACACAGTCACACAGTCACACAATCACAGAATCACACAGTCACACAGTCACACAGTCACAGAATCACACAGTCACAGAATCACAAAATCACACAGTCACACTGTCACACAGTTACAGAATCACACAGTCACAGAATCACACAGTCTCATAATCACACAGACACAGAATCACAGAGAGACGCAGTCACAGAATCACACAGTCACACAGTCACAGAATCACACAGTCACACAGTCAAATATTCACAAAATCACAAGGTCACTCAGTCACACAGTCACTCTGTCAACGAATCACACAGTCACAGAATCACACAGTCACACATTCACAGAATCACACAGTCACAGAATCACACAGTCTCATAATCACACAGTCACAGAATCACACAGTCTCACAAAATTACAGAATCACACAGTCACACTGTCACAGAATCTCACAGTCACAGAGTTAAACAGTCATAGAATCACACAGTCACAGAATCACACAGTCACATAATCACACAGACACAGAATCACACAGTCACATAGTTACACTGTCATAGAATCACACAGTCACACAATCACAGAATCACATAGTCACACAGTCACTCAGTCACAGAATCACACGTCACAGAATCACAGAATCACACAGTCACACATTTACAGAATCATACAGTCACACAGTCACAGAATCACACAGTCAAAGAATCACACAGTCTCATAATCACACAGTCACAGAATCACACAGTCACACATTCACAGAATCACACAGTCACACAGTCACAGAATCACACAGTCACACAGTCAAACAGTCACAGAATCGCACAGTCACTCAGTCACACAGTCACACAGTCAAAGAATCACACAGTCACAGAATCACACAGTCACACAGTCACACAGTCACACATTGACAGAATCACACAGTCTCACAATCACAGAATCACACAGTCGCACAGTCACACAATCACAGAATCACACAGGCACACTGTCACAGAATCACACAGTCACACAATTATAGAATCTCACAGTCACACAGTAAAACAATCACAGAATCAAAAATTTACGAAGTCACGCAGTCACACAGTCAGAAGTTACAGAATCACACAGTTACAGAATCACACAGTCACATAATTACACTGTCATAGAATCACACAGTTACACAGTCACAGAAACACACAGTCACAGAATCACACAGTCACAGAATCACACTAACACACAATCACAGAATGATGCAGTCACACAGTCACACAGTCACACAGTCACACAATCACACAGTCACACATCACACAGTCACAGAATCACACAGTCACAGAATCACACAGTCACATAATCACACGGTCACAGAATCACACAGTCACACAGTCACAGAATCACAGAATCACACAGACACACGGACACACAGTCACACAGTCACAGAATCACACAGTCACCCAGTCACAGAATCACACAGTCACACAGTCACAGAATCACACAGTCACAGAATCACACAGTCACAGAATCACACAGTCACAGAATCACACAGTCAAACAGTCACAGAATCAAACAGTCACACATTCACACAGTCACACAATCACAGAATCACACAGTCACACAGTCACACAGTCACAGAATCACACAGTCACAGAATCACACAGTCACAGATTCACACAGTCACACAGTCACATAATCACACAGACACAGAGTAACAGAATCACACATTCACACAGTCAATCATTCACAGAATCACACAGTCACAGAATCACACAGTCGCACAATCACAGGATCACACAGTCACACAGTCACAGAATCACACAGTCACACAATCACATAATCACAGTCACACAGTCACAGAATCACACAGTCACAGAAGAACACTGTGAAGAATCACACAGTCACAAAAGTCACACAGTCACAGAATCACACCGTCACACAGACACACAGTCACACAATCGTAGAATCACACAGTCACACAATCACAGAATCACACAGTCACTCAGTCTCACAGTCACAGATTTACACAGTCACACAGTCACAGAATCACACAGTCACACAATCACAGAATCACACAGTCAAACAGTCACAGAATCACACAGTCACACAGTCACACAGTCACACAATCACAGAATCACACAGTCACACAGTCACACAGTCACAGAATCACACAGTCACAGAATCACAAAATCACACAGTCACACTGTCACACAGTTACAGAATCACAGAGTCACAGAATCACACAGTCTCTTAATCACACAGACACAGAATCACAGAGAGACGCAGTCACAGAATCACACAGTCACACAGTCACAGAATCACACAGTCACACAGTCAAATATTCACAAAATCACAAGGTCACTCAGTCACACAGTCACTCTGTCAACGAATCACACAGTCACAGAATCACACAATCACACCGTCAAACATTCACAGAATCACACAGTCACACAATCAAAGAATCACACTGTCACACAGTCACACAATCACAGAATCACACAAGCACACAGTCACAGAATCACACAGTCTCACAGAATTACAGAATCACACAGTCACACTGTCACAGAATCACACAGTCACACAGTAAAACTGTCACAGAATCACACAGTCACTCAGTCACACAGTCAAAGAATCACACAGTCACAGAATCACACAGTCACACCGTCACACATTCACAGAATCACACAGTCACACAATCACAGAATCACACAGTCACACAGTCACACAATCAAACAGTCACAGAATCACACAGTCACAGAATCATACAGTCACACAGTCACAGAATCACACAGTCACACAGTCACACAGTCACAGAATCACACATTCACAGAATCACACAGTCACACAATCACAGAATCACACAGTCACACAGTCACAGTCACAGAATCACACAGTCACAGAATCACAGAATCACACAGTCACACTGTCACACAGTTACAGAATCACACAGTCACAGAATCACACAGTCTCATAATCACACAGACACAGAGTCACAGAGAGACGCAGTCACAGAATCACACAGTCACACAGTCACAGAATCATACAGTCACACCGTCAGATATTCACAAAATCACAAGGTCACTCAGTCACACAGTCACACTGTCAATGAATCACACAGTCACAGAATCACACAGTCACACCGTCAAACATTCACAGAATCACACAGTCACACAATCACAGAATCACACAGTCACACAGTCACAGAATCACACAGTCACACAGTCACACAGTCACACAATCACAGAATCACACAGTCACACAGTCACACAGACACAGAATCACACAGTCACAGAATCACAGAGTCACACATTCAAACTGTCACACAGTTACAGAATCACACAGTCACAGAATCACACAGTCTCATAATCACACAGACACAGAATGACAGAGAGACACTGTCACAGAATCACACAGTCACACAGTCACAGAATCACACAGTCACACAGTCAAATATTCACAAAATCACAAGGTCACTCAGTCACACAGTCACACTGTCAATGAATCACACAGTCACAGAATCACACAGTCACACCGTCAAACATTCACAGAATCACACATTCACACAATCAAAGAATCACACAGTCACACAGTCACACAATCACAGAATCACACAAGCACACAATCACAGAATCACACAGTCACACAGTCGCAGAATCACACAGTCACACAATCACAGAATCACACAGCCACACAGTCACACAGTAAAACAATCACAGAATCACACAGTCACATGATCACACAGTGACAGAATCACATAGTCACACAATCACAGAAAAACAGAATCACACAGTCACACAGTCACAAGTTACAGAATCACACAGTCACAGAATCACACAGTCACATACTCACAGAATCACACAGTCAGACAGTCACAGAATCACACAATCACAGAATCACACAGTCACATAATCACACAGTCACACAGTCACAGAATCACACAGTCACACAATCACACAGTCACAGAATCCCACATTCACAAAATCACACAGTCACACAGTCTCACAGTCACACAGTCACAGAATAACACAGGCACAGAATCACTCAGTCACAGAATCACTCAGCCACAGAATCACACAGTCGCAGAATCACACAATCACACAGTCACAGAATCACACAGTCACAGAATCACACAGTCACACAGTCACAGAATCACACAGTCACAGAATCACAGAATCACACAGTCACACGTTCACACAGTCACACAATCACAGAATCACACAGTCACATAGTCACACAGTCACAGAATCACACAGTCACTGAATCACACAGTCACAGAATCACACAGTCACAGATTCACACAGTCACACAGTCATAGAATCAAACAGTCACACAGTTAAACAGTCACACAATCACAGAATCACACATTCACACAGTCACACAGTCACAGAATCACACAGTCACAGAATCACACAGTCACAGAATCGCACAGTCACTCAGTCACACAGTCACATAATCACACAGACACAGAGAAACAGAATCACACATTCACACAGTCACACATTCACAGAATCACACAGTCACACAGTCACACAATCACAGAATCACATAGTCACACAGTCACACAGTCACAGAATCACACAGTCACAGAATCACAGAATCACACTGTCACACAGTCACACATTTACAGAATCACACAGTCACAGAATCACACAGTCTCATAATCACACTGTCACAGAATCACACAGTCACACATTCATAGAATCACACAGTCACACTGTCACAGAATCACACAGTCAAACAGTAAAACAGTCACAGAATCACACAGTCACTCAGTCACACAGTCACACAGTCAAAGAATCAGACAGTCACAGAATCACACAGTCACACATTAACACCGTCACACATTCACAGAATCACACAGTCACACAATCACAGAATCACACAGTCACACAGTCACAGAATCACACAGTCACAGAATCACACAGTCACAGAATCACACAGTCACAGAATCATACAGTCACACAGTCACAGAATCACACAGTCACACAGTCACACAGTCACACAATCACAGAATCACACATTCACACAGTCACACAGTCACAGTATCACACTGTCACAGAATCACACAGTCAAACAATCACACATTCACACAGTCACACAATCACAGAATCACACAGTCACACAGTCACAGAATCACATAGTCACAGAATCACACAGTCACAGATTCACACAGTCACACAGTCACACAGACACAGAGTAACAGAATCACACATTCACACTGTCAATCATTCACAGAATCACACAGTCACAGAATCACACAGTCGCACAATCACAGAATCACACAGTCACACAGTCACAGAATCACACAGTCACACAGTCACATAATCACACAGTCACACAGTCACAGAATCACACAGTCACAGAAGAACACTGTGACAGAATCACACAGTCACAAAAGTCACACAGTCACAGAATCACACAGTCACACAGACACATAGTCACACACTCATAGAATCACACAGTCAGAGAATCACAGAATCACACAGTCACTCAGTCTCACAGTCACAGATTTACACAGTAACACAGTCACACAATCACACAGTCACACAATCACAGAATCACACAGTCACACAGTTACAGAATTATACAGTCACACATTCACACAATCACAGAATCACACAGTCACACAGTTCCAGAATCACACAGTCACAGAATCACAGCATCACACAGTCACACTATCACACAGTTACAGAATCACACAGTCACAGTATCACACAGTCTCATAATTACACAGACACAGAATCACAGAGAGACGCAGTCACAGAATCACACAGTCACACAGTCACAGAATCACACAGTCACACAGTCAAATATTCACAAAATCACAAGGTCACTCAGTCACACAGTCACACTGTCAACGAATCACACAGTCACAGAATCACACAGTCACACCGTCAAACATTCACAGAATCACACAGTCACACAATCACAGAATCACACAGTCACACAGTCACAGAATCACAGTCACACAGTCACACAGTCACACAATCACAGAATCACACAGTCACACAGTCACACAATCACAGAATCACACAAGCACACAGTCACAGAATCACACAGTCACACAATCGCAGAATCACACAGTCACACAATCACAGAATCACACAGTCACACAGTCACACAGTAAAACAATCACAGAATCTCACAGTCACATGATCACACAGTGACAGAATCACACAGTCGCACAATCACAGAAAAACTGAATCACACAGTCAAACAGTCACAAGTTACAGAATCACACAGTCACAGAATCACACAGTCACATAGTCACAGTATCATACAATCAGACAGTCACACAGTCACACAGACACAGAATCACACAGTCACACAGTCACATAATCACACAGTCACACAGTCACAGAATCACACAGTCACAGAAGCACACTGTGACAGAATCACACAGTCACAAAAGTCACACAGTCACAGAATCACACAGTCACACAGTCACACAGTCACACAGTCACAGAATAACACAGGCACAGAATCACTCAGTCACAGAATCACTCAGTCACAGAATCACACAGTCGCAGAATCACACAATCACACAGTCACAGAATCACACAGTCACAGAATCGCACAGTCACACAGTCACAGAATCACACAGTCACAGAGTCACAGAATCACACAGTCACACGTTCACACAGTCAAACAATCACAGAATCACACAGTCACATAGTCACACAGTCACAGAATCACACAGTCACTGAATCACACAGTCACAGAATCACACAGTCACAGATTCACACAGTCACACAGTCATAGAATCAAACAGTCACACAGTTAAACAGTCACACAATCACAGAATCACACATTCACACAGTCACACAGTCACAGAATCACACAGTCACAGAATCACACAGTCACAGAATCACACAGTCACTCAGTCACACAGTCACATAATCACACAGACACAGAGTAACAGAATCACACATTCACACAGTCACACATTCACAGAATCACACAGTCACACTGTCACACAGTCACACAGTCACAGAATAACAAAGGCACAGGATCACTCAGTCACAGAATCACTCAGTCACAGAATCACACAGTCGCAGAATCACACAATCACACAGTCACA
The DNA here is from genome assembly GCA_026770705.1 of Isurus oxyrinchus. Taxonomy (NCBI): domain Eukaryota; kingdom Metazoa; phylum Chordata; class Chondrichthyes; order Lamniformes; family Lamnidae; genus Isurus; species Isurus oxyrinchus. The sequence continues at coordinate 113,001,251 of JANJGN010000018.1, forward strand.
GAATCACACAGTCACAGAATCACACAGTCACACAGTCACAGAATCACACAGTCACAGAATCACAGAATCACACAGTCACACGTTCACACAGTCACGCAATCACAGAATCACACAGTCACATAGTCACACAGTCACAGAATCACACAGTCACTGAATCACACAGTCACAGAATCACACAGTCACAGATTCACACAGTCACACAGTCATAGAATCAAACAGTCACACAGTTAAACAGTCACACAATCACAGAATCACACATTCATACAGTCACACAGTCACAGAATCACACAGTCGCAGAATCACACAGTCACAGAATCACACAGTCACTCAGTCACACAGTCACATAATCACACAGACACAGAGTAACAGAATCACACATTCACACAGTCACACATTCACAGAATCACACAGTCACACTGTCACACAATCACAGAATCACATAGTCACACAGTCACACAGTCACAGAATCACACATTCACAGAATCACAGAATCACACTGTCACACAGTCACACATTTACAGAATCACACAGTCACAGAATCACACAGTCTCATAATCACACTGTCACAGAATCACACAGTCACACATTCATAGAATCACACAGTAAAACAGTCACAGAATCACACAGTCACTCAGTCACACAGTCACACAGTCAAAGAATCAGACAGTCACAGAATCACACAGTCACACATTAACACCGTCACACATTCACAGAATCACACAGTCACACAATCACAGAATCACACAGTCACACAGTCACAGAATCACACAGTCACAGAATCACACAGTCACAGAATCACACAGTCACAGAATCATACAGTCACACAGTCACAGAATCACACAGTCACACAGTCACACAGTCACACAATCACAGAATCACACATTCACACAGTCACACAGTCACAGAATCACACAGTCACAGAATCACACAGTCAAACAATCACACATTCACACAGTCACACAATCACAGAATCACACAGTCACACAGTCACAGAATCACATAGTCACAGAATCACACAGTCAAAGATTCACACAGTCACACAGTCACACAGACACAGAGTAACAGAATCACACATTCACACAGTCAATCATTCACAGAATCACACAGTCACAGAATCACACAGTCGCACAATCACAGAATCACACAGTCACACAATCACAGAATCACACAGTCACACAGTCACATAATCACACAGTCACACAGTCACAGAATCACACAGTCACAGAAGAACACTGCGACAGAATCACACAGTCACAAAAGTCACACAGTCACAGAATCACACAGTCACACAGACACACAGTCACACACTCATAGAATCACACAGTCACAGAATCACAGAATCACACAGTCACTCAGTCTCACAGTCACAGATTTACACAGTCACACAGTCACACAATCACGCAGTCACACAATCACAGAATCACACAGTCACACAGTCACAGAATTACACAGTCACACAGTCACACAATCACAGAATCACACAGTCACACAGTCACAGAATCACACAGTCAAAGAATCACAGCATCACACAGTCACACTATCACACAGTTACAGAATCACACAGTCACAGAATCACACAGTCTCATAATTACACAGACACAGAATCACAGAGAGACGCAGTCACAGAATCACACAGTCACACAGTCAAATATTCACAAAATCACAAGGTCACTCAGTCACACAGTCACACTGTCAACGAATCACACAGTCACAGAATCACACAGTCACACCGTCAAACATTCACAGAATCACACAGTCACACAATCACAGAATCACACAGTCACACAGTCACAGAATCACACAGTCACACAGTCACACAGTCACACAATCACAGAATCACACAGTCACACAGTCACACAATCACAGAATCACACAAGCACACAGTCACAGAATCACACAGTCACACAATCGCAGAATCACACAGTCGCACAATCACAGAATCACACAGTCACACAGTCACACAGTAAAACAATCACAGAATCTCACAGTCACATGATCACACAGTGACAGAATCACACAGTCACACAATCACAGAAAAACTGAATCACACAGTCAAACAGTCACAAGTTACAGAATCACACAGTCACAGAATCACACAGTCACATAGTCACAGAATCACACAATCAGACAGTCACACAGTCACACAGTCACAGAATCACAGAGTCACACAGTCACATAATCACACAGTCACACAGTCACAGAATCACACAGTCACAGAAGCACACTGTGACAGAATCACACAGTCACAAAAGTCACACAGTCACAGAATCACACAGTCACACAGACACACAGTCACACAATCATAGAATCACACAGTCGCACAATCACAGAATCACACAGTCACTCAGTCTCACAGTCACAGATTTACACAGTCACACAGTCACAGAATCACACAGTCACACAGTCACAAAGTCACACAGTCACAGAATAACAGAGGCACAGAATCACTCAGTCACAGAATCACTCAGTCACAGAATCACACAGTCGCAGAATCACACAATCACACAGTCACAGAATCACACAGTCACAGAATCACACAGTCACACAGTCACAGAATCACACAGTCACAGAATCACAGAATCACACAGTCACACGTTCACACAGTCACACAATCACAGAATCACACAGTCACATAGTCACACAGTCACAGAATCACACAGTCACTGAATCACACAGTCACAGAATCACACAGTCACAGATTCACACAGTCACACAGTCATAGAATCAAACAGTCACACAGTTAAACAGTCACACAATCACAGAATCACACATTCACACAGTCACACAGTCACAGAATCACACAGTCAAGAATCACACAGTCACAAATCACACAGTCACTCAGTCACACAGTCACATAATCACACAGACACAGAGAAACAGAATCACGCATTCACACAGTCACACATTCACAGAATCACACAGTCACACAGTCACACAATCACAGAATCACATAGTCACACAGTCACACAGTCACAGAATCACACATTCACAGAATCACAGAATCACACTGTCACACAGTCACACATTTACAGAATCACACAGTCACAGAATTACACAGTCTCATAATCACACTGTCACAGAATCACACAGTCACACATTCATAGAATCACACAGTCACACTGTCACAGAATCACACAGTCACACAGTAAAACAGTCACAGAATCACACAGTCACTCAGTCACACAGTCACACAGTCAAAGAATCAGACAGTCACAGAATCACACAGTCACACATTAACACCGTCACACATTCACAGCATCACACAGTCACACAATCACAGAATCACACAGTCACACAGTCACAGAATCACACAGTCACAGAATCACACAGTCACAGAATCACACAGTCACAGAATCATACAGTCACACAGTCACAGAATCACACAGTCACACAGTCACACAGTCACAGAATCACAGAATCACACATTCACACAGTCACACAGTCACAGAATCACATAGTCACAGAATCACACAGTCAAAGATTCACACAGTCACACAGTCACACAGACACAGAGTAACAGAATCACACATTCACACAGTCAATCATTCACAGAATCACACAGTCACAGAATCACACAGTCGCACAATCACAGAATCACACAGTCACACTATCACAGAATCACACAGTCACACAGTCACATAATCACACAGTCACACAGTCACAGAATCACACAGTCACAGAAGAACACTGTGACAGAATCACACAGTCACAAAAGTCACACAGTCACAGAATCACACAGTCACACAGACACACAGTCACACACTCATAGAATCACACAGTCACAGAATCACAGAATCACACAGTCACTCAGTCTCACAGTCACAGATTTACACAGTCACACAGTCACACAATCACACAGTCACACAATCACAGAATCACACAGTCACACAGTCACAGAATTACACAGTCACACAGTCACACAATCACAGAATCACACAGTCACACAGTCACAGAATCACACAGTCAAAGAATCACAGCATCACACAGTCACACTATCACACAGTTACAGAATCACACAGTCACAGAATCACACAGTCTCATAATTACACAGACACAGAATCACAGAGAGACGCAGTCACAGAATCACACAGTCACACAGTCAAATATTCACAAAATCACAAGGTCACTCAGTCACACAGTCACACTGTCAACGAATCACACAGTCACAGAATCACACAGTCACACCGTCAAACATTCACAGAATCACACAGTCACACAATCACAGAATCACACAGTCACACAGTCACAGAATCACACAGTCACACAGTCACACAGTCACACAATCACAGAATCACACAGTCACACAGTCACACAATCACAGAATCACACAAGCACACAGTCACAGAATCACACAGTCACACAATCGCAGAATCACACAGTCGCACAATCACAGAATCACACAGTCACACAGTCACACAGTAAAACAATCACAGAATCTCACAGTCACATGATCACACAGTGACAGAATCACACAGTCACACAATCACAGAAAAACTGAATCACACAGTCAAACAGTCACAAGTTACAGAATCACACAGTCACAGAATCACACAGTCACATAGTCACAGAATCACACAATCAGACAGTCACACAGTCACACAGTCACAGAATCACAGAGTCACACAGTCACATAATCACACAGTCACACAGTCACAGAATCACACAGTCACAGAAGCACACTGTGACAGAATCACACAGTCACAAAAGTCACACAGTCACAGAATCACACAGTCACACAGACACACAGTCACACAATCATAGAATCACACAGTCGCACAATCACAGAATCACACAGTCACTCAGTCTCACAGTCACAGATTTACACAGTCACACAGTCACAGAATCACACAGTCACACAGTCACAAAGTCACACAGTCACAGAATAACAGAGGCACAGAATCACTCAGTCACAGAATCACACAGTCGCAGAATCACACAATCACACAGTCACAGAATCACACAGTCACAGAATCACACAGTCACACAGTCACAGAATCACACAGTCACAGAATCACAGAATCACACAGTCACACGTTCACACAGTCACACAATCACAGAATCACACAGTCACATAGTCACACAGTCACAGAATCACACAGTCACTGAATCACACAGTCACACAATCACACAGTCACAGATCCACACAGTCACACAGTCATAGAATCAAACAGTCACACAGTTAAACAGTCACACAATCACAGAATCAAACATTCACACAGTCACACAGTCACAGAATCACACAGTCACAGAATCACACAGTCACAGAATCACACAGTCACTCAGTCACACAGTGACATAATCACACAGACACAGAGAAACAGAATCACGCATTCACACAGTCACACATTCACAGAATCACACAGTCACACAGTCACACAATCACAGAATCACATAGTCACACAGTCACACAGTCACAGAATCACACATTCACAGAATCACAGAATCACACTGTCACACAGTCACACATTTACAGAATCACACAGTCACAGAATTACACAGTCTCATAATCACACTGTCACAGAATCACACAGTCACACATTCATAGAATCACACAGTCACACTGTCACAGAATCACACAGTCACACAGTAAAACAGTCACAGAATCACACAGTCACTCAGTCACACAGTCACACAGTCAAAGAATCAGACAGTCACAGAATCACACAGTCACACATTAACACCGTCACACATTCACAGAATCACACAGTCACACAATCACAGAATCACACAGTCACACAGTCACAGAATCACACAGTCACAGAATCACACAGTCACAGAATCACACAGTCACAGAACCATACAGTCACACAGTCACAGAATCACACAGTCACACAGTCACACAGTCACACAATCACAGAATCACACATTCACACAGTCACACAGTCACAGAATCACACAGTCACAGAATCACACAGTCAAACAATCACACATTCACACAGTCACACAATCACAGAATCACACAGTCACACAGTCACAGAATCACATAGTCACAGAATCACACAGTCAAAGATTCACACAGTCACACAGTCACACAGACACAGAGTAACAGAATCACACATTCACACAGTCAATCATTCACAGAATCACACAGTCACAGAATCACACAGTCGCACAATCACAGAATCACACAGTCACACAATCGCAGAATCACACAGTCACACAGTCACATAATCACACAGTCACACAGTCACAGAATCACACAGTCACAGAAGAACACTGTGACAGAATCACACAGTCACAAAAGTCTCACAGTCACAGAATCACACAGTCACACCGACACACAGTCACACACTCATAGAATCACACAGTCACAGAATCACAGAATCACACAGTCACTCAGTCTCACAGTCACAGATTTACACAGTCACACAGTCACACAATCACACAGTCACACAATCACAGAATCACACAGTCACACAGTCACAGAATTACACAGTAACACAGTCACACAATCACAGAATCACACAGTCACACAGTCACAGAATCACACAGTCACAGAATCACAGCATCACACAGTCACACTATCACACAGTTACAGAATCACACAATCACAGAATCACACAGTCACACAGTCACATAATCACACAGTCACACAGTCACAGAATCACACAGTCACAGAAGAACACTGTGACAGAATCACACAGTCACAAAAGTCACACAGTCACAGAATCACACAGTCACACCGACACACTGTCACACACTCATAGAATCACACAGTCACAGAATCACAGAATCACACAGTCACTCAGTCTCACAGTCACAGATTTACACAGTCACACAGTCATACAATCACACAGTCACACGATCACAGAATCACACAGTCACACAGTCACAGAATCACACAGTCACAGAATCACAGCATCACACAGTCACACTATCACACAGTTACAGAATCACACAATCACAGAATCACACAGTCACACAGTCACATAATCACACAGTCACACAGTCACAGAATCGCACAGTCACAGAAGAACACTGTGACAGAATCACACAGTCACAAAAGTCACACAGTCACAGAATCACACAGTCACACCGACACACAGTCACACACTCATAGAATCACACAGTCACAGAATCACAGAATCACACAGTCACTCAGTCTCACAGTCACAGATTTACACAGTCACACAGTCATACAATCACACAGTCACACAATCACAGAATCACACAGTCACACAGTCACAGAATTACACAGTCACACAGTCACACAATCACAGAATCACACAGTCACACAGTCACACACTCATAGAATCACACAGTCACAGAATCACAGAATCACACATTCACACAGTCACACAGTCACAGAAACACACAGTCACAGAATCACACAGTCAATCAATCACACATTCGCACAGTCACACAATCACAGAATCACACAGTCACACAATCACAGAATCTCACAGTCACATAGTCACACAGTCACAGAATCACACAGTCACTGAATCACACAGTCACAGAATCACACAGTCACAGATTCACACAGTCACACAGTCATAGAATCAAACAGTCACACAGTTAAACAGTCACACAATCACAGAATCACACATTCACACAGTCACACAGTCACAGAATCACACAGTCACAGAATCACACAGTCACAGAATCACACAGTCACTCAGTCACACAGTCACATAATCACACAGACACAGAGAAAGAGAATCACACATTCACACAGTCACACATTCACGGAATCACACAGTCACACAGTCACACAATCACAGAATCACATAGTCACAGTCACACAGTCACAGAATCACACATTCACAGAATCACAGAATCACACTGTCACACAGTCACACATTTACAGAATCACACAGTCTCATAATCACACTGTCACAGAATCACACAGTCACACATTCATAGAATAACACAGTCACACTGTCACAGAATCACACAGTCTCACAGTAAAACAGTCACAGAATCACACAGTCACTCAGTAACACAGTCACACAGTCAAAGACTCAGACAGTCACAGAATCACACAGTCACACATTAACACCGTCACACATTCACAGAATCACACGGTCACACAATCACAAAATCACACAGTCACACAGTCACAGAATCGCACAGTCACAGAATCACACAGTCACAGAATCACACAGTCACAGAATCATACAGTCACACAGTCACAGAATCACACAGTCACTCAGTCACACAGTCACACAATCACAGAATCACACATTCACACAGTCACACAGTCACAGAATCACACAGTCACAGAATCACACAGTCAAACAATCACACATTCACACAGTCACACAATCACAGAATCACACAGTCACACAGTCACAGAATCACATAGTCACAGAATCACACAGTCAAAGATTCACACAGTCACACAGTCACACAGACACAGAGTAACAGAATCACACATTCACACAGTCAATCATTCACAGAATCACACAGTCACAGAATCACACAGTCGCACAATCACAGGATCACACAGTCACACAATCACAGAATCACACAGTCACACAGTCACATAATCACACAGTCACACAGTCACAGAATCACACAGTCACAGAAGAACACTGTGACAGAATCACACAGTCACAAAAGTCACACAGTCACAGAATCACACAGTCACACCGACACACAGTCACACACTCATAGAATCACACAGTCACAGAATCACAGAATCACACAGTCACTCAGTCACACAGTCACAGATTTACACAGTCACACAGTCACACAATCACACAGTCACACAATCACAGAATCACACAGTCACAGAATCACAGCATCACACAGTCACACTATCACACAGTTACAGAATCACACAGTCACAGAATCACACAGTCTCATAATTACACAGACACAGAATCACAGAGAGACGCAGTCACAGAATCACACAGTCACACAGTCACAGAATCACACAGTCACACAGTCAAATATGCATAAAATCACAAGGTCACTCAGTCACACAGTCACACTGTCAACGAATCACACAGTCACAGAATCACACAGTCACACCGTCAAACATTCACAGAATCACACAGTCACACAATCACAGAATCAGACAGTCACACAGTCACAGAATCACACAGTCACACAGTCACACAATCACAGAATCACACAGTCACACAGTCACAGAATCACATAGTCACAGAATCACACAGTCACAGATTCACACAGTCACACAGTCACACAGACACAGAGTAACAGAATCACACATTCACACAGTCAATCATTCACAGAATCACACAGTCACAGAATCGCACAGTCGCACAATCACAGAATCACACAGTCACACAGTCACAGAATCACACAGTCACACAGTCACATAATCACACAGTCACACAGTCACAGAATCACACAGTCACAGAAGAACACTGTGACAGAATCACACAGTCACAAAAGTCACACAGTCACAGAATCACACAGTCACACAGACACACAGTCACACACTCATAGAATCACACATTCAGAGAATCACAGAATCACACAGTCACTCAGTCTCACAGTCACAGATTTACACAGTAACACAGTCACACAATCACACAGTCACACAATCACAGAATCACACAGTCACACAGTTACAGAATTATACAGTCACACAGTCACACAATCACAGAATCACACAGTCACACAGTTCCAGAATCACACAGTCACAGAATCACAGCATCACACAGTCACACTATCACACAGTTACAGAATCACACAGTCACAGTATCACACAGTCTCATAATTACACAGACACAGAATCACAGAGAGACGCAGTCACAGAATCACACAGTCACACAGTCACAGAATCACACAGTCACACAGTCAAATATTCACAAAATCACAAGGTCACTCAGTCACACAGTCACACTGTCAACGAATCACACAGTCACAGAATCACACAGTCACACCGTCAAACATTCACAGAATCACACAGTCACACAATCACAGAATCACACAGTCACACAGTCACAGAATCACACAGTCACACAGTCACACAGTCACACAATCACAGAATCACACAGTCACACAGTCACACAATCACAGAATCACACAAGCACACAGTCACAGAATCACACAGTCACACAATCGCAGAATCACACAGTCACACAATCACAGAATCACACAGTCACACAGTCACACAGTAAAACAATCACAGAATCTCACAGTCACATGATCACACAGTGACAGAATCACACAGTCGCACAATCACAGAAAAACTGAATCACACAGTCAAACAGTCACAAGTTACAGAATCACACAGTCACAGAATCACACAGTCACATAGTCACAGTATCATACAATCAGACAGTCACACAGTCACACAGTCACAGAATCACACAGTCACACAGTCACATAATCACACAGTCACACAGTCACAGAATCACACAGTCACAGAAGCACACTGTGACAGAATCACACAGTCACAAAAGTCACACAGTCACAGAATCACACAGTCACACAGACACACAGTCACACAATCATAGAATCACACAGTCGCACAATCACAGAATCACACAGTCACTCAGTCTCACAGTCACAGATTTACACAGTCACACAGTCACAGAATCACACAGTCACACAGTCACACAGTCACACAGTCACAGAATAACACAGGCACAGAATCACTCAGTCACAGAATCACTCAGTCACAGAATCACACAGTCGCAGAATCACACAATCACACAGTCACAGAATCACACAGTCACAGAATCACACAGTCACTCAGTCACACAGTCACACAGTCAAAGAATCAGACAGTCACAGAATCACACAGTCACACATTAACACCGTCACACATTCACAGAATCACACAGTCACACAATCACAGAATCACACAGTCACACAGTCACAGAATCACACAGTCACAGAATCACACAGTCACAGAATCACACAGTCACAGAATCATACAGTCACACAGTCACACAGTCACACAATCACAGAATCACACATTCACACAGTCACACAGTCACAGATTCACACAGTCACAGAATCACACAGTCAAACAATCACACATTCACACAGTCACACAATCAAAGAATCACACAGTCACACAGTCACAGAATCACATAGTCACAGAATCACACAGTCAAAGATTCACACAGTCACACAGTCACACAGACACAGAGTAACAGAATCACACATTCACACAGTCAATCATTCACAGAATCACACAGTCACAGAATCACACAGTCGCACAATCACAGAATCACACAGTCACACAATGACAGAATCACACAGTCACACAGTCACATAATCACACAGTCACACAGTCACAGAATCACACAGTCACAGAAGAACACTGTGACAGAATCACACAGTCACAAAAGTCACACAGTCACAGAATCACACAGTCACACAGACACACAGTCACACACTCATAGAATCACACAGTCACAGAATCACAGAATCACACAGTCACTCAGTCTCACAGTCACAGATTTACACAGTCACACAGTCACACAATAACACAGTCACACAATCACAGAATCACACAGTCACACAGTCACAGAATTACACAGTCACACAGTCACACAATCACAGAATCACACAGTCACACAGTCACAGAATCACACAGTCACAGAATCACAGCATCACACAGTCACACCATCACACAGTTACAGAATCACACAGTCACAGAATCACACAGTCTCATAATTACACAGACACAGAATCACAGAGAGACGCAGTCACAGAATCACACAGTCACACAGTCACAGAATCACACAGTCACACAGTCAAATATTCACAAAATCACAAGGTCACTCAGTCACACAGTCACACTGTCAACGAATCACACAGTCACAGAATCACACAGTCACACCGTCAAACATTCACAGAATCACACAGTCACACAATCACAGAATCACACAGTCACACAGTCACAGAATCACACAGTCACACAGTCACACAGTCACACAATCACAGAATCACACAGTCACACAGTCACACAATCACAGAATCACACAAGCACACAGTCACAGAATCACACAGTCACACAATCGCAGAATCACACAGTCGCACAATCACAGAATCACACAGTCACACAGTCACACAGTAAAACAATCACAGAATCTCACAGTCACATGATCACACAGTGACAGAATCACACAGTCACACAATCACAGAAAAACTGAATCACACAGTCAAACAGTCACAAGTTACAGAATCACACAGTCACAGAATCACACAGTCACATAGTCACAGAATCACACAATCAGACAGTCACACAGTCACACAGTCACAGAATCACAGAGTCACACAGTCACATAATCACACAGTCACACAGTCACAGAATCACACAGTCACAGAAGCACACTGTGACAGAATCACACAGTCACAAAAGTCACACAGTCACACAGACACACAGTCACACAATCATAGAATCACACAGTCGCACAATCACAGAATCACACAGTCACTCAGTCTCACAGTCACAGATTTACACAGTCACACAGTCACAGAATCACACAGTCACACAGTCACAAAGTCACACAGTCACAGAATAACACAGGCACAGAATCACTCAGTCACAGAATCACTCAGTCACAGAATCACACAGTCGCAGAATCACACAATCACACAGTCACAGAATCACACAGTCACAGAATCACACAGTCACACAGTCACAGAATCACACAGTCACAGAATCACAGAATCACACAGTCACACGTTCACACAGTCACACAATCACAGAATCACACAGTCACATAGCCACAGTCACAGAATCACACAGTCACTGAATCACACAGTCACACAATCACACAGTCACAGATTCACACAGTCACACAGTCATAGAATCAAACAGTCACACAGTTAAACAGTCACACAATCACAGAATCACACATTCACACAGTCACACAGTCACAGAATCACACAGTCACAGAATCACACAGTCACAGAATCACACAGTCACTCAGTCACACAGTGACATAATCACACAGACACAGAGAAACAGAATCACACATTCACACAGTCACACATTCACAGAATCACACAGTCACACAGTCACACAATCACAGAATCACATAGTCACACAGTCACACAGTCACAGAATCACACATTCACAGAATCACAGAATCACACTGTCACACAGTCACACATTTACAGAATCACACAGTTCACAGAATTACACAGTCTCATAATCACACTGTCACAGAATCACACAGTCACACATTCATAGAATCACACAGTCACACTGCCACAGAATCACACAGTCACACAGTAAAACAGTCACAGAATCACACAGTCACTCAGTCACACAGTCACACAGTCAAAGAATCAGACAGTCACAGAATCACACAGTCACACATTAACACCGTCACACATTCACAGAATCACACAGTCACACAATCACAGAATCACACAGTCACACAGTCACAGAATCACACAGTCACAGAATCACACAGTCACAGAATCACACAGTCACAGAATCATACAGTCACACAGTCACAGAATCACACTGTCACACAGTCACACAGTCACACAATCACAGAATCACACATTCACACAGTCACACAGTCACAGAATCACACAGTCACAGAATCACACAGACACAGAGAAACAGAATCACACATTCACACAGTCAAACATTCACAGAATCACACAGTCACACAGTCACACAATCACAGAATCACATAGTCACACAGTCACACAGTCACAGAATCACACATTCACAGAATCACAGAATCACACTGTCACACAGTCACACATTTACAGAATCACACAGTCACAGAATCACACAGTCTCATAATCACACTGTCACAGAATCACACAGTCACACATTCATAGAAACACACAGTCACACTGTCACAGAATCACACAGTCTCACAGTAAAACAGGCACAGAATCACACAGTCACTCAGTCACACAGTCACACAGTCAAAGAATCACACAGTCACACAGTCACAAAGTCACACAGTCACAGAATAACACAGGCAAAGAATCACTCAGTCACAGAATCACTCAGTCACAGAATCACACAGTCGCAGAATCACACAATCATACAGTCACAGAATCACACAGTCACTGAATCACACAGTCACACAATCACACAGTCACAGATTCACACAGTCACACAGTCATAGAATCAAACAGTCACACAGTTAAACAGTCACACAGTCACAGAATCACACATTCACACATTCACACAGTCACAGAATCACACAGTCACAGAATCACACAGTCACAGAATCACACAGTCACTCAGTCACACAGTCACATAATCACACAGACACAGAGAAACAGAATCACACATTCACACAGTCACACATTCACAGAATCACACAGTCACACAGTCACACAATCACAGAATCACATAGTCACACAGTCACAGAATCACACATTCACAGAATCACAGAATCACACTGTCACACAGTCACACATTTACAGAATCACACAGTCACAGAATTACACAGTCTCATAATCACACTGTCACAGAATCACACAGTCACACATTCATAGAATCACACAGTCACACTGTCACAGAATCACACAGTCACACAGTAAAACAGTCACAGAATCACACAGTCACTCAGTCACACAGTCACACAGTCAAAGAATCAGACAGTCACAGAATCACACAGTCACACATTAACACCGTCACACATTCACAGAATCACACAATCACACAATCACAGAATCACACAGTCACACAGTCACAGAATCACACAGTCACAGAAAAACACAGTCACAGAATCACACAGTCACAGAATCATACAGTCACACAGTCACAGAATCACACAGTCACACAGTCACACAGTCACACAATCACAGAATCACACATTCACACAGTCACACAGTCACAGAATCACACAGTCACAGAATCACACAGTCAAACAATCACACATTCACACAGTCACACAATCACAGAATCACACAGTCACACAGTCACAGAATCACATAGTCACAGAATCACACAGTCAAAGATTCACACAGTCACACAGTCACACAGACACAGAGTAACAGAATCACACATTCACACAGTCAATCATTCACAGAATCACACAGTCACAGAATCACACAGTCGCACAATCACAGAATCACACAGTCACACAATCACAGAACCACACAGTCACACAGTCACATAATCACACAGTCACACAGTCACAGAATCACACAGTCACAGAAGAACACTGTGACAGAATCACACAGTCACAAAAGTCACACAGTCACAGAATCACACAGTCACACCGACACACAGTCACACACTCATAGAATCACACAGTCACAGAATCACAGAATCACACAGTCACTCAGTCACACAGTCACAGATTTACACAGTCACACAGTCACACAATCACACAGTCACACAATCACAGAATCACACAGTCACACAGTCACAGAATTACACAGTCACACAGTCACACAATCACAGAATCACACAGTCACACAGTCACAGAATCACACAGTCACAGAATCACAGCATCACACAGTCACACTATCACACAGTTACAGAATCACACAATCACAGAATCACACAGTCACACAGTCACATAATCACACAGTCACACAGTCACAGAATCACACAGTCACAGAAGAACACTGTGACAGAATCACACAGTCACAAAAGTCACACAGTCACAGAATCACTCAGTCACACCGACACACAGTCACACACTCATAGAATCACACAGTCACAGAATCACAGAATCACACAGTCACTCAGTCTCACAGTCACAGATTTACACAGTCACACAGTCATACAATCACACAGTCACACAATCACAGAATCACACAGTCACACAGTCACAGAATTACACAGTCACACAGTCACACAATCACAGAATCACACAGTCACACAGTCACACACTCATAGAATCACACAGTCACAGAATCACAGAATCACACATTCACACAGTCACACAGTCACAGAAACACACAGTCACAGAATCACACAGTCAAACAATCACACATTCACACAGTCACACAATCACAGAATCACACAGTCACACAATCACAGAATCACACAGTCACATAGTCACACAGTCACAGAATCACACAGTCACTGAATCACACAGTCACAGAATCACACAGTCACAGATTCACACAGTCACACAATCACAGAATCACACAGTCACACAATCACAGAATCACACATTCACACAGTCACAGAATCACACAGTCACAGAATCACACAGTCACAGAATCACACAGTCACTCAGTCACACAGTCACATAATCACACAGACACAGAGAAACAGAACCACACATTCACACAGTCACACATTCACAGAATCACACAGTCACACAGTCACACAGTCACAGAATCACATAGTCACACAGTCACACAGTCACAGAATCACACATTCACAGAATCACAGAATCACACTGTCACACAGTCACACATTTACAGAATCACACAGTCGCAGAATTACACAGTCTCATAATCACACTGTCACAGAATCACACAGTCACACATTCATAGAATCACACAGTCACAATGTCACAGAATCACACAGTCTCACAGTAAAACAGTCACAGAATCACACAGTCACTCAGTCACACAGTCACACAGTCAAAGAATCAGACTGTCACAGAATCACACAGTCACACATTAACACCGTCACACATTCACAGAATCACACAGTCACACAATCACAAAATCACACAGTCACACAGTCACAGAATCACACAGTTACAGAATCACACAGTCACAGAATCACACAGTCACAGAATCATACAGTCACACAGTCACAGAATCACACAGTCACACAGTCACACAGTCACACAATCACAGAATCACACATTCACACAGTCACACAGTCACAGAATCACACAGTCACAGAATCACACAGTCAAACAATCACACATTCACACAGTCACACAATCACAGAATCACACAGTCACACAGTCACAGAATCACATAGTCACAGAATCACACAGTCAAAGATTCACACAGTCACACAGTCACACAGACACAGAGTAACAGAATCACACATTCACACAGTCAATCATTCACAGAATCACACAGTCACAGAATCACACAGTCACACAATCACAGAATCACACAGTCACACAGTCACATAATCACACAGTCACACAGTCACAGAATCACACAGTCACAGAAGAACACTGTGACAGAATCACACAGTCACAAAACTCACACAGTCACAGAATCACACAGTCACACCGACACACAGTCACACACTCATAGAATCACACAGTCACAGAATCACACAGTCACTCAGTCTCACAGTCACAGATTTACACAGTCACACAGTCACACAATCACACAGTCACACAATCACAGAATCACACAGTCACACAGTCACAGAATTACACAGTCACACAGTCAAACAATCATAGAATCACACAGTCACACAGTCACAGAATCACACAGTCACAGAATCACAGCATCACACAGTCACACTGTCACACAGTTACAGAATCACACAGTCACAGAATCACACAGTCTCATAATTACACAGACACAGAATCACAGAGAGACGCAGTCACACAATCACACAGTCACACAGTCACAGAATCACACAGTCACACAGTCAAATATTCACAAAATCACAAGGTCACTCAGTCACACAGTCACACTGTCAACGAATCACACAGTCACAGAATCACACAGTCACACCGTCAAACATTCACAGAATCACACAATCACACAATCACAGAATCACACAGTCACACAGTCACAGAATCACACAGTCACACAGTCACACAATCACAGAATCACACAGTCACACAGTCACACAATCACAGAATCACACAAGCACACAGTCACAGAATCACACAGTCACACAATCGCAGAATCACACAGTCACACAATCACAGAATCACACAGTCACACAGTCACACAGTAAAACAATCACAGAATCTCACAGTCACATGATCACACAGTGACAGAATCACACAGTCGCACAATCACAGAAAAACTGAATCACACAGTCAAACAGTCACAAGTTACAGAATCACACAGTCACAGAATCACACAGTCACATAGTCACAGAATCACACAATCAGACAGTCACACAGTCACACAGTCACAGAATCACACAGTCACACAGTCACATAATCACACAGTCACACAGTCACAGAATCACACAGTCACAGAAGCACACTGTGACAGAATCACACAGTCACAAAAGTCACACAGTCACAGAATCACACAGTCACTCAGACACACAGTCACACAATCATAGAATCACACAGTCACAGATTCACAGAATCACACAGTCACTCAGTCTCACAGTCACAGATTTACACAGTCACACAGTCATACAATCACACAGTCACACAATCACAGAATCACACAGTCACACAGTCACAGAATTACACAGTCACACAGTCACACAATCACAGAATCACACAGTCACACAGTCACACACTCATAGAATCACACAGTCACAGAATCACAGAATCACACATTCACACAGTCACACAGTCACAGAAACACACAGTCACAGAATCACACAGTCAAACAATCACACATTCACACAGTCACACAATCACAGAATCACACAGTCACACAATCACAGAATCACACAGTCACATAGTCACACAGTCACAGAATCACACAGTCACTGAATCACACAGTCACAGAATCACACAGTCACAGATTCACACAGTCACACAATCACAGAATCACACAGTCACACAATCACAGAATCACACATTCACACAGTCACAGAATCACACAGTCACAGAATCACACAGTCACAGAATCACACAGTCACTCAGTCACACAGTCACATAATCACACAGACACAGAGAAACAGAATCACACATTCACACAGTCACACATTCACAGAATCACACAGTCACACAGTCACACAATCACAGAATCACATAGTCACACAGTCACACAGTCACAGAATCACACATTCACAGAATCACAGAATCACACTGTCACACAGTCACACATTTACAGAATCACACAGTCGCAGAATTACACAGTCTCATAATCACACTGTCACAGAATCACACAGTCACACATTCATAGAATCACACAGTCACAATGTCACAGAATCACACAGTCTCACAGTAAAACAGTCACAGAATCACACAGTCACTCAGTCACACAGTCACACAGTCAAAGAATCAGACAGTCACAGAATCACACAGTCACACATTAACACCGTCACACATTCACAGAATCACACAGTCACACAATCACAAAATCACACAGTCACACAGTCACAGAATCACACAGTCACAGAATCACACAGTCACAGAATCACACAGTCACAGAATCATACAGTCACACAGTCACAGAATCACACAGTCACACAGTCACACAGTCACACAATCACAGAATCACACAGTCACACCGTCAAACATTCACAGAATCACACAATCACACAATCACAGAATCACACAGTCACACAGTCACAGAATCACACAGTCACACAGTCACACAATCACAGAATCACACAGTCACACAGTCACACAATCACAGAATCACACAAGCACACAGTCACAGAATCACACAGTCACACAATCGCAGAATCACACAGTCACACAATCACAGAATCACACAGTCACACAGTCACACAGTAAAACAATCACAGAATCTCACAGTCACATGATCACACAGTGACAGAATCACACAGTCGCACAATCACAGAAAAACTGAATCACACAGTCAAACAGTCACAAGTTACAGAATCACACAGTCACAGAATCACACAGTCACATAGTCACAGAATCACACAATCAGACAGTCACACAGTCACACAGTCACAGAATCACACAGTCACACAGTCACATAATCACACAGTCACACAGTCACAGAATCACACAGTCACAGAAGCACACTGTGACAGAATCACACAGTCACAAAAGTCACACAGTCACAGAATCACACAGTCACACAGACACACAGTCACACAATCATAGAATCACACAGTGGCACAATCACAGAATCACACAGTCACTCAGTCTCACAGTCACAGATTTACACAGTCACACAGTCACAGAATCACACAGTCACACAGTCACACAGTCACAAAGTCACAGAATAACACAGGCACAGAATCACTCAGTCACAGAATCACTCAGTCACAGAATCACACAGTCGCAGAATCACACAATCACACAGTCACAGAATCACACAGTCACAGAATCACACAGTCACACAGTCATAGAATCACACAGTCACAGAATCACAGAATCACACAGTCACACGTTCACACAGTCACACAATCACAGAATCACACAGTCACATAGTCACACAGTCACAGAATCACACAGTCACTGAATCACACAGTCACAGAATCACACAGTCACAGATTCACACAGTCACACAGTCATAGAATCAAACAGTCACACAGTTAAACAGTCACACAATCACAGAATCACACATTCACACAGTCACACAGTCACAGAATCACACAGTCACAGAATCACACAGTCACTCAGTCACACAGTCACATAATCACACATACACAGAGAAACAGAATCACACATTCACACAGTCACACATTCACAGAATCACACAGTCACACAGTCACACAGTCACAGAATCACATAGTCACACAGTCACACAGTCACAGAATCACACAGTCACAGAATCACAGAATCACACTGTCACACAGTCACACATTTACAGAATCACACAGTCACAGAATCACACAGTCTCATAATCACACTGTCACAGAATCACACAGTCACACATTCATAGAATCACACAGTCACACTGTCACAGAACCTCACAGTCACACAGTAAAACAGTCACAGAATCACACAGTCACTCAGTCACACAGTCACACAGTCAAAGAATCAGGCAGTCACAGAATCACACAGTCACACATTAACACCGTCACACATTCACAGAATCACACAGTCACACAATCACAGAATCACACAGTCACACAGTCACAGAATCACACAGTCACAGAATCACACAGTCACAGAATCACACAGTCACAGAATCATACAGTCACACAGTCACAAAAGTCACACAGTCACAGAATCACACAGTCAGACCGACACACAGTCACACACTCATAGAATCACACAGTCACAGAATCACAGAATCACACAGTCACTCAGTCTCACAGTCACAGATTTACACAGTCACACAGTCATACAATCACACAGTCACACAATCACAGAATCACACAGTCACACAGTCACAGAATTACACAGTCACACAGTCACACAATCACAGAATCACACAGTCACACAGTCACACACTCATAGAATCACACAGTCACAGAATCACAGAATCACACATTCACACAGTCACACAGTCACAGAAACACACAGTCACAGAATCACACAGTCAAACAATCACACATTCACACAGTCACACAATCACAGAATCACACAGTCACACAATCACAGAATCACACAGTCACATAGTCACACAGTCACAGAATCACACAGTCACTGAATCACACAGTCACAGAATCACACAGTCACAGATTCACACAGTCACACAATCACAGAATCACACAGTCACACAATCACAGAATCACACATTCACACAGTCACACAGTCACAGAATCACACAGTCACAGAATCACACAGTCACAGAATCACACAGTCACTCAGTCACACAGTCACATAATCACACAGACACAGAGAAACAGAATCACACATTCACACAGTCACACATTCACAGAATCACACAGTCACACAGTCACACAATCACAGAATCACATAGTCACACAGTCACACAGTCACAGAATCACACATTCACAGAATCACAGAATCACACTGTCACACAGTCACACATTTACAGAATCACACAGTCGCAGAATTACACAGTCTCATAATCACACTGTCACAGAATCACACAGTCACACATTCATAGAATCACACAGTCACAATGTCACAGAATCACACAGTCTCAAAGTAAAACAGTCACAGAATCACACAGTCACTCAGTCACACAGTCACACAGTCAAAGAATCAGACAGTCACAGAATCACACAGTCACACATTAACACCGTCAAACATTCACAGAATCACACAGTCACACAATCACAAAATCACACAGTCACACAGTCACAGAATCACACAGTCACAGAATCACACAGTCACAGAATCATACAGTCACACAGTCACAGAATCACACAGTCACACAGTCACACAGTCACACAATCACAGAATCACACATTCACACAGTCACACAGTCACAGAATCACACAGTCACAGAATCACACAGTCAAACAATCACACATTCACACAGTCACACAATCACAGAATCACACAGTCACACAGTCACAGAATCACATAGTCACAGAATCACACAGTCAAAGATTCACACAGTCACACAGTCACACAGACACAGAGTAACAGAATCACACATTCACACAGTCAATCATTCACAGAATCACACAGTCACAGAATCACACAGTCGCACAATCACAGAATCACACAGTCAAACAATCACAGAATCACACAGTCACACAGTCACATAATCACACAGTCACACAGTCACAGAATCACACAGTCACAGAAGAACACTGTGACAGAATCACACAGTCACAAAAGTCACACAGTCACAGAATCACACAGTCACACAGACACACAGTCACACACTCATAGAATCACACAGTCACAGAATCACACAGTCACTCAGTCTCACAGTCACAGATTTACACAGTCACACAGTCACACAATCACACAGTCACACAATCACAGAATCACACAGTCACACAGTCACAGAATTACACAGTCACACAGTCAAACAATCATAGAATCACACAGTCACACAGTCACAGAATCACACAGTCACAGAATCACAGCATCACACAGTCACACTGTCACACAGTTACAGAATCACACAGTCACAGAATCACACAGTCACTCAGTCACACAGTCACAGAATCACACATTCACAGAATCACAGAATCACACTGTCACACAGTCACACATTTACAGAATCACACAGTCGCAGAATTACACAGTCTCATAATCACACTGTCACAGAATCACACAGTCACACATTCATAGAATCACACAGTCACAATGTCACAGAATCACACAGTCTCAAAGTAAAACAGTCACAGAATCACACAGTCACTCAGTCACACAGTCACACAGTCAAAGAATCAGACAGTCACAGAATCACACAGTCACACATTAACACCGTCAAACATTCACAGAATCACACAGTCACACAATCACAAAATCACACAGTCACACAGTCACAGAATCACACAGTCACAGAATCACACAGTCACAGAATCATACAGTCACACAGTCACAGAATCACACAGTCACACAGTCACACAGTCACACAATCACAGAATCACACATTCACACAGTCACACAGTCAGAGAATCACACAGTCACAGAATCACACAGTCAAACAATCACACATTCACACAGTCACACAATCACAGAATCACACAGTCACACAGTCACAGAATCACATAGTCACAGAATCACACAGTCAAAGATTCACACAGTCACACAGTCACACAGACACAGAGTAACAGAATCACACATTCACACAGTCAATCATTCACAGAATCACACAGTCACAGAATCACACAGTCGCACAATCACAGAATCACACAGTCAAACAATCACAGAATCACACAGTCACACAGTCACATAATCACACAGTCACACAGTCACAGAATCACACAGTCACAGAAGAACACTGTGACAGAATCACACAGTCACAAAAGTCACACAGTCACAGAATCACACAGTCACACAGACACACAGTCACACACTCATAGAATCACACAGTCACAGAATCACACAGTCACTCAGTCCCACAGTCACAGATTTACACAGTCACACAGTCACACAATCACACAGTCACACAATCACAGAATCACACAGTCACACAGTCACAGAATTACACAGTCACACAGTCAAACAATCATAGAATCACACAGTCACACAGTCACAGAATCACACAGTCACAGAATCACAGCATCACACAGTCACACTGTCACACAGTTACAGAATCACACAGTCACAGAATCACACAGTCTCATAATTACACAGACACAGAATCACAGAGAGACGCAGTCACACAATCACACAGTCACACAGTCACAGAATCACACAGTCACACAGTCAAATATTCACAAAATCACAAGGTCACTCAGTCACACAGTCACACTGTCAACGAATCACACAGTCACAGAATCACACAGTCACACCGTCAAACATTCACAGAATCACACAATCACACAATCACAGAATCACACAGTCACACAGTCACAGAATCACACAGTCACACAGTCACACAATCACAGAATCACACAGTCACACAGTCACACAATCACAGAATCACACAAGCACACAGTCACAGAATCACACAGTCACACAATCACAGAATCACACAGTCACACAGTCACACAGTAAAACAATCACAGAATCTCACAGTCACATGATCACACAGTGACAGAATCACACAGTCGCACAATCACAGAAAAACTGAATCACACAGTCAAACAGTCACAAGTTACAGAATCACACAGTCACAGAATCACACAGTCACATAGTCACAGAATCACACAATCAGACAGTCACACAGTCACACAGTCACAGAATCACACAGTCACACAGTCACATAATCACACAGTCACACAGTCACAGAATCACACAGTCACAGAAGCACACTGTGACAGAATCACACAGTCACAAAAGTCACACAGTCACAGAATCACACAGTCACACAATCATAGAATCACACAGTCGCACAATCACAGAATCACACAGTCACTCAGTCTCACAGTCACAGATTTACACAGTCACACAGTCACAGAATCACACAGTCACACAGTCACACAGTCACAAAGTCACAGAATAACACAGGCACAGAATCACTCAGTCACAGAATCACTCAGTCACAGAATCACACAGTCGCAGAATCACACAATCACACAGTCACAGAATCACACAGTCACAGAATCACACAGTCACACAGTCACAGAATCACACAGTCACAGAATCACAGAATCACACAGTCACACGTTCACACAGTCACACAATCACAGAATCACACAGTCACATAGTCACACAGTCACAGAATCACACAGTCACTGAATCACACAGTCACAGAATCACACAGTCACAGATTCACACATTCACACAGTCATAGAATCAAACAGTCACACAGTTAAACAGTCACACAATCACAGAATCACACATTCACACAGTCACACAGTCACAGAATCACACAGTCACAGAATCACACAGTCACTCAGTCACACAGTCACATAATCACACATACACAGAGAAACAGAATCACACATTCACACAGTCACACATTCACAGAATCACACAGTCACACAGTCACAGAATCACATAGTCACACAGTCACACAGTCACAGAATCACACAGTCACAGAATCACAGAATCACACTGTCACACAGTCACACATTTACAGAATCACACAGTCACAGAATCACACAGTCTCATAATCACACTGTCACAGAATCACACAGTCACACATTCATAGAATCACACAGTCACACTGTCACAGAACCACACAGTCACACAGTAAAAGAGTCACAGAATCACACAGTCACTCAGTCACACAGTCACACAGTCAAAGAATCAGGCAGTCACAGAATCACACAGTCACACATTAACACCGTCACACATTCACAGAATCACACAATCACAGAATCACACATTCACACAGTCACACAGTCACAGAATCACACAGTCACAGAATCACACAGTCACAGAATCACACAGTCACTCAGTCACACAGTCACATAATCACACAGACACAGAGAAACAGAATCACACATTCACACAGTCACACATTCACAGAATCACACAGTCACACAGTCACACAATCACAGAATCACATAGTCACACAGTCACACAGTCACAGAATCACACATTCACAGAATCACAGAATCACACTGTCACACAGTCACACATTTACAGAATCACACAGTCGCAGAATTACACAGTCTCATAATCACACTGTCACAGAATCACACAGTCACACATTCATAGAATCACACAGTCACAATGTCACAGAATCACACAGTCTCAAAGTAAAACAGTCACAGAATCACACAGTCACTCAGTCACACAGTCACACAGTCAAAGAATCAGACAGTCACAGAATCACACAGTCACACATTAACACCGTCAAACATTCACAGAATCACACAGTCACACAATCACAAAATCACACAGTCACACAGTCACAGAATCACACAGTCACAGAATCACACAGTCACAGAATCATACAGTCACACAGTCACAGAATCACACAGTCACACAGTCACACAGTCACACAATCACAGAATCACACATTCACACAGTCACACAGTCACAGAATCACACAGTCACAGAATCACACAGTCAAACAATCACACATTCACACAGTCACACAATCACAGAATCACACAGTCACACAGTCACAGAATCACATAGTCACAGAATCACACAGTCAAAGATTCACACAGTCACACAGTCACACAGACACAGAGTAACAGAATCACACATTCACACAGTCAATCATTCACAGAATCACACAGTCACAGAATCACACAGTCGCACAATCACAGAATCACACAGTCAAACAATCACAGAATCACACAGTCACACAGTCACATAATCACACAGTCACACAGTCACAGAATCACACAGTCACAGAAGAACACTGTGACAGAATCACACAGTCACAAAAGTCACACAGTCACAGAATCACACAGTCACACAGACACACAGTCACACACTCATAGAATCACACAGTCACAGAATCACACAGTCACTCAGTCTCACAGTCACAGATTTACACAGTCACACAGTCACACAATCACACAGTCACACAATCACAGAATCACACAGTCACACAGTCACAGAATTACACAGTCACACAGTCAAACAATCATAGAATCACACAGTCACACAGTCACAGAATCACACAGTCACAGAATCACAGCATCACACAGTCACACTGTCACACAGTTACAGAATCACACAGTCACAGAATCACACAGTCACTCAGTCACACAGTCACAGAATCACACATTCACAGAATCACAGAATCACACTGTCACACAGTCACACATTTACAGAATCACACAGTCGCAGAATTACACAGTCTCATAATCACACTGTCACAGAATCACACAGTCACACATTCATAGAATCACACAGTCACAATGTCACAGAATCACACAGTCTCAAAGTAAAACAGTCACAGAATCACACAGTCACTCAGTCACACAGTCACACAGTCAAAGAATCAGACAGTCACAGAATCACACAGTCACACATTAACACCGTCAAACATTCACAGAATCACACAGTCACACAATCACAAAATCACACAGTCACACAGTCACAGAATCACACAGTCACAGAATCACACAGTCACAGAATCATACAGTCACACAGTCACAGAATCACACAGTCACACAGTCACACAGTCACACAATCACAGAATCACACATTCACACAGTCACACAGTCAGAGAATCACACAGTCACAGAATCACACAGTCAAACAATCACACATTCACACAGTCACACAATCACAGAATCACACAGTCACACAGTCACAGAATCACATAGTCACAGAATCACACAGTCAAAGATTCACACAGTCACACAGTCACACAGACACAGAGTAACAGAATCACACATTCACACAGTCAATCATTCACAGAATCACACAGTCACAGAATCACACAGTCGCACAATCACAGAATCACACAGTCAAACAATCACAGAATCACACAGTCACACAGTCACATAATCACACAGTCACACAGTCACAGAATCACACAGTCACAGAAGAACACTGTGACAGAATCACACAGTCACAAAAGTCACACAGTCACAGAATCACACAGTCACACAGACACACAGTCACACACTCATAGAATCACACAGTCACAGAATCACACAGTCACTCAGTCCCACAGTCACAGATTTACACAGTCACACAGTCACACAATCACACAGTCACACAATCACAGAATCACACAGTCACACAGTCACAGAATTACACAGTCACACAGTCAAACAATCATAGAATCACACAGTCACACAGTCACAGAATCACACAGTCACAGAATCACAGCATCACACAGTCACACTGTCACACAGTTACAGAATCACACAGTCACAGAATCACACAGTCTCATAATTACACAGACACAGAATCACAGAGAGACGCAGTCACACAATCACACAGTCACACAGTCACAGAATCACACAGTCACACAGTCAAATATTCACAAAATCACAAGGTCACTCAGTCACACAGTCACACTGTCAACGAATCACACAGTCACAGAATCACACAGTCACACCGTCAAACATTCACAGAATCACACAATCACACAATCACAGAATCACACAGTCACACAGTCACAGAATCACACAGTCACACAGTCACACAATCACAGAATCACACAGTCACACAGTCACACAATCACAGAATCACACAAGCACACAGTCACAGAATCACACAGTCACACAATCACAGAATCACACAGTCACACAGTCACACAGTAAAACAATCACAGAATCTCACAGTCACATGATCACACAGTGACAGAATCACACAGTCGCACAATCACAGAAAAACTGAATCACACAGTCAAACAGTCACAAGTTACAGAATCACACAGTCACAGAATCACACAGTCACATAGTCACAGAATCACACAATCAGACAGTCACACAGTCACACAGTCACAGAATCACACAGTCACACAGTCACATAATCACACAGTCACACAGTCACAGAATCACACAGTCACAGAAGCACACTGTGACAGAATCACACAGTCACAAAAGTCACACAGTCACAGAATCACACAGTCACACAATCATAGAATCACACAGTCGCACAATCACAGAATCACACAGTCACTCAGTCTCACAGTCACAGATTTACACAGTCACACAGTCACAGAATCACACAGTCACACAGTCACACAGTCACAAAGTCACAGAATAACACAGGCACAGAATCACTCAGTCACAGAATCACTCAGTCACAGAATCACACAGTCGCAGAATCACACAATCACACAGTCACAGAATCACACAGTCACAGAATCACACAGTCACACAGTCACAGAATCACACAGTCACAGAATCACAGAATCACACAGTCACACGTTCACACAGTCACACAATCACAGAATCACACAGTCACATAGTCACACAGTCACAGAATCACACAGTCACTGAATCACACAGTCACAGAATCACACAGTCACAGATTCACACATTCACACAGTCATAGAATCAAACAGTCACACAGTTAAACAGTCACACAATCACAGAATCACACATTCACACAGTCACACAGTCACAGAATCACACAGTCACAGAATCACACAGTCACTCAGTCACACAGTCACATAATCACACATACACAGAGAAACAGAATCACACATTCACACAGTCACACATTCACAGAATCACACAGTCACACAGTCACAGAATCACATAGTCACACAGTCACACAGTCACAGAATCACACAGTCACAGAATCACAGAATCACACTGTCACACAGTCACACATTTACAGAATCACACAGTCACAGAATCACACAGTCTCATAATCACACTGTCACAGAATCACACAGTCACACATTCATAGAATCACACAGTCACACTGTCACAGAACCACACAGTCACACAGTAAAAGAGTCACAGAATCACACAGTCACTCAGTCACACAGTCACACAGTCAAAGAATCAGGCAGTCACAGAATCACACAGTCACACATTAACACCGTCACACATTCACAGAATCACACAGTCACACAATCACAGAATCACACAGTCACACAGTCACAGAATCACACAGTCACAGAATCACACAGTCACAGAATCACACAGTCACAGAATCATACAGTCACAGAGTCACAAAAGTCACACAGTCACAGAATCACACAGTCAGACCGACACACAGTCACACACTCATAGAATCACACAGTCACAGAATCACAGAATCACACAGTCACTCAGTCTCACAGTCACAGATTTACACAGTCACACAGTCATACAATCACACAGTCACACAATCACAGAATCACACAGTCACACAGTCACAGAATTACACAGTCACACAGTCACACAATCACAGAATCACACAGTCACATAGTCACACACTCATAGAATCACACAGTCACAGAATCAGAGAATCACACATTCACACAGTCACACAGTCACAGAAACACACAGTCACAGAATCACACAGTCAAACAATCACACATTCACACAGTCACACAATCACAGAATCACACAGTCACACAATCACAGAATCACACAGTCACATAGTCACACAGTCACAGAATCACACAGTCACTGAATCACACAGTCACAGAATCACACAGTCACAGATTCACACAGTCACACAGTCATAGAATCAAACAGTCACACAGTTAAACAGTCACACAATCACAGAATCACACATTCACACAGTCACACAGTCACAGAATCACACAGTCACAGAATCACACAGTCACAGAATCACACAGTCACTCAGTCACACAGTCACATAATCACACAGACACAGAGAAACAGAATCACACATTCACACAGTCACACATTCACAGAATCACACAGTCACACAGTCACACAATCACAGAATCACATAGTCACACAGTCACACAGTCACAGAATCACACATTCACAGAATCACAGAATCACACTGTCACACAGTCACACATTTACATAATCACACAGTCACAGAATCACACAGTCTCATAATCACACTGTCACAGAATCACACAGTCACACATTCATAGAATCACACAGTCACACTGTCACAGAATCACACAGTCTCACAGTAAAACAGTCACAGAATCACACAGTCACTCAGTCACACAGTCACACAGTCAAAGAATCAGACAGTCACAGAATCACACAGTCACACATTAACACCGTCACACATTCACAGAATCACACAGTCACACAATCACAGAATCACACAGTCACACAGTCACAGAATCACACAGTCACAGAATCACACAGTCACAGAATCATACAGTCACACAGTCACAGAATCACACGGTCACACAGTCACACAGTCACACAATCACAGAATCACACATTCACACAGTCACACAGTCACAGAATCACACAGTCACAGAATCACACAGTCAAACAATCACACATTCACACAGTCACACAATCACAGAATCACACAGTCACACAGTCACAGAATCACATAGTCACAGAATCACACAGTCAAAGATTCACACAGTCACACAGTCACACAGACACAGAGTAACAGAATCACACATTCACACAGTCAATCATTCACAGAATCACACAGTAACAGAATCACACAGTCGCACAATCACAGAATCACACAGTCACACAATCACAGAATCACACAGTCACACAGTCACATAATCACACAGTCACACAGTCACAGAATCACACAGTCACAGAAGAACACTGTGACAGAATCACACAGTCACAAAAGTCACACAGTCACAGAATCACACAGTCACACCGACACACAGTCACACACTCATAGAATCACACAGTCACAGAATCACAGAATCACACAGTCACTCAGTCTCACAGTCACAGATTTACACAGTCACACAGTCACACAATCACACAGTCACACAATCACAGAATCACACAGTCACACAGTCACAGAATTACACAGTCACACAGTCACACAATCACAGAATCACACAGTCACACAGTCACAGAATCACACAGTCACAGAATCACAGCATCACACAGTCACACTATCACACAGTTACAGAATCACACAGTCACAGAATCACACAGTCTCATAATTACACAGACACAGAATCACAGAGAGACGCAGTCACAGAATCACACAGTCACACAGTCACAGAATCACACAGTCACACAGTCAAATATTCACAAAATCACAAGGTCACTCAGACACACAGTCATACTGTCAACGAATCACACAGTCACAGAATCACACAGTCACACCGTCAAACATTCACAGAATCACACAGTCACACAATCACAAAATCACACAGTCACACAGTCACAGAATCACACAGTCACACAGTCACACAGTCACACAATCACAGAATCACACAGTCACACAGTCACACAATCACAGAATCACACAAGCACACAGTCACAGAATCACACAGTCACACAATCGCAGAATCACACAGTCACACAATCACAGAATCACACAGTCACACAGTCACACAGTAAAACAATCACAGAATCTCACAGTCACATGATCACACAGTGACAGAATCACACAGTCGCACAATCACAGAAAAACTGAATCACACAGTCAAACAGTCACAAGTTACAGAATCACACAGTCACAGAATCACACAGTCACATAGTCACAGAATCACACAATCAGACAGTCACACAGTCACACAGTCACAGAATCACACAGTCACACAGTCACATAATCACACAGTCACACAGTCACAGAATCACACAGTCACAGAAGCACACTGTGACAGAATCACACAGTCACAAAAGTCACACAGTCACAGAATCACACAGTCACACAGACACACAGTCACACAATCATAGAATCACACAGTCGCACAATCACAGAATCACACAGTCACTCAGTCTCACAGTCACAGATTTACACAGTCACACAGTCACAGAATCACACAGTCTCACAGTCACACAGTCACAAAGTCACAGAATAACACAGGCACAGAATCACTCAGTCACAGAATCACTCAGTCACAGAATCACACAGTCGCAGAATCACACAATCACACAGTCACAGAATCACACAGTCACAGAATCACACAGTCACACAGTCACAGAATCACACAGTCACAGAATCACAGAATCACACAGTCACACGTTCACACAGTCACACAATCACAGAATCACACAGTCACATAGTCACACAGTCACAGAATCACACAGTCACTGAATCACACAGTCACAGAATCATACAGTCACAGAATCACACAGTCACAGAATCACACAGTCACAGAATCACACAGTCACTCAGTCACACAGTCACATAATCACACAGACACAGAGAAACAGAATCACACATTCACACAGTCACACATTCACAGAATCACACAGTCACACAGTCACAGAATCACATAGTCACACAGTCACACAGTCACAGAATCACACAGTCACAGAATCACAGAATCACACTGTCACACAGTCACACATTTACAGAATCACACCGTCACAGAATCACACAGTCTCATAATCACACTGTCACAGAATCACACAGTCACACATTCATAGAATCACACAGTCACACTGTCACAGAACCACACATTCACACAGTAAAACAGTCACAGAATCACACAGTCACTCAGTCACACAGTCACACAGTCAAAGAATCAGACAGTCACAGAATCACACAGTCACACATTAACACCGTCACACATTCACAGAATCACACAGTCACACAATCACAGAATCACACAGTCACACAGTCACAGAATCACACAGTCACAGAATCACACAGTCACAGAATCACACAGACACAGAATCATACAGTCACACAGTCACAGAATCACACAGTCACACAGTCACACAGTCACACAGTCACAGAATCACACAGTCACACAGTCACACAGACACAGAGTAACAGAATCACACATTCACACAGTCAATCATTCACAGAATCACACAGTCACAGAATCACACAGTCGTACAATCACAGAATCACACAGTCACACAATCACAGAATCACACAGTCACACAGAAACATAATCACACAGTCACACAGTCACAGAATCACACAGTCACAGAAGAAAACTGTGACAGAATCACACAGTCACAAAAGTCACACAGTCACAGAATCACACAGTCACACAGACACACAGTCACACACTCATAGAATCACACAGTCACAGAATCACAGAATCACACAGTCACTCAGTCTCACAGTCACTGATTTACACAGTCACACAGTCACAGAATCACACAGTCACACAATCACAGAATCACACAGTCACACAGTCACAGAATTACACAGTCACACAGTCACACAATCACAGAATCACACAGTCACACAGTCACAGAATCACACAGTCACAGAACCACAGAATCACACAGTCACACTATCACACAGTTACAGAATCACAGAGTCACAGAATCACACAGTCTCATAATTACACAGACACAGAATCACAGAGAGACGCAGTCACAGAATCACACAGTCACACAGTCACAGAATCACACAGTCACACAGTCAAATATTCACAAAATCACAAGGTCACTCAGTCACACAGTCACACTGTCAACGAATCACACAGTCACAGATTCACACAGTCACACCGTCAAACATTCACAGAATCACACAGTCAGACAATCACAGAATCACACAGTCACACAGTCACAGAATCACACAGTCACACAGTCACACAATCACACAGTCACACAGTCACACAGTCACACAATCACAGAATCACACAAGCACACAGTCACAGAATCACAGTCACACAATCGCAGAATCACACAGTCACACAATCACAGAATCACACAGTCACCCAGTCACACAGTAAAACAATCACAGAATCTCACAGTCACATGATCACACAGTGACAGAATCACACAGTCACACAATCACAGAAAAACTGAATCACACAGTCAAACAGTCACAAGTTACAGAATCACACAGTCACAGAATCATAGAATCACACTGTCACACAGTCACACATTTACAGAATCACACAGTCACAGAATCACACAGTCTCATAATCACACTGTCACAGAATCACACAGTCACACATTCATAGAATCACACAGTCACACTGTCACAGAATCACACAGTCACA
Source organism: Isurus oxyrinchus (assembly GCA_026770705.1). Lineage (NCBI taxonomy): Eukaryota > Metazoa > Chordata > Chondrichthyes > Lamniformes > Lamnidae > Isurus > Isurus oxyrinchus. The sequence continues at coordinate 113,035,862 of JANJGN010000018.1, forward strand.
CAGTAAAACAGTCACAGAATCACACAGTCACTCAGTCACACAGTCACACAGTCAAAGAATCAGACAGTCACAGAATCACACAGTCACACATTAACACCGTCACACATTCACAGAATCACGCAGTCACACAATCACAGAATCACACAGTCACACAGTCACAGAATCACACAGTCACAGAATCACACAGTCACAGAATCATACAGTTACAGAATCACACAGTCACACAGTCACACAGTCACACAATCACAGAATCACACATTCACGCAGTCACACAGTCACAGAATCACACAGTCACAGAATCACACAGTCAAACAATCACACATTCACACAGTCACACAATCACAGAATCACACAGTCACACAGTCACAGAATCACATAGTCACAGAATTACACAGTCAAAGATTCACACAGTCACACAGTCACACAGACACAGAGTAACAGAATCACACATTCACACAGTCAATCATTCACAGAATCACACAGTCACAGAATCACACAGTCGCACAATCACAGAATCACACAGTCACACAATCACAGAATCACACAGTCACACAGTCACATAATCACACAGTCACACAGTCACTGAATCACACAGTCACAGAAGAACACTGTGACAGAATCACACAGTCACAAATGTCACACAGTCACAGAATCACACAGTCACACCGACACACAGTCACACACTCATAGAATCACACAGTCACAGAATCACAGAATCACACAGTCACTCAGTCTCACAGTCACAGATTTACACAGTCACACAGTCACACAATCACACAGTCACACAATCACAGAATCACACAGTCACACAGTCACAGAATTACACAATCACACATTCACACAATCACAAAATCACACAGTCACACAGTAACAGAATCACACAGTCACAGAATCACAGCATCACACAGTCACACCATCACACAGTTACAGAATCACACAGTCACAGAATCACACAGTCTCATAATTACACAGACACAGAATCACAGAGAGACGCAGTCACAGAATCACACAGTCACACAGTCACAGAATCACACAGTCACACAGTCAAATATTCACAAAATCACAAGGTCACTCAGTCACAAGGTCACACTGTCAACGAATCACACAGTCACAGAATCACACAGTCACACCGTCAAACATTCACAGAATCACACAGTCACACAATCACAGAATCACACAGTCACACAGTCACAGAATCACACAGTCACACAGTCACACAGTCACACAATCACAGAATCACACAGTCACACAGTCACACAATCACAGAATCACACAAGCACACAGTCACAGAATCACACAGTCACACAATCGCAGAATCACACAGTCACACAATCACAGAATCACACAGTCACACAGTCACACAGTAAAACAATCACAGAATCTCACAGTCACATGATCACACAGTGACAGAATCACACAGTCGCACAATCACAGAAAAACTGAATCACACAGTCAAACAGTCACAAGTTACAGAATCACACAGTCACAGAATCACACAGTCACATAGTCACAGAATCACACAATCAGACAGTCACACAGTCACACAGTCACAGAATCACACAGTCACACAGTCACATAATCACACAGTCACACAGTCACAGAATCACACAGTCACAGAAGCACACTGTGACAGAATCACACAGTCACAAAAGTCACACAGTCACAGAATCACGCAGTCACTCAGACACACAGTCACACAATCATAGAATCACACAGTCGCACAATCACAGAATCACACAGTCACTCAGTCTCACAGTCACAGATTTACACAGTCACACAGTCACAGAATCACACAGTCACACAGTCACACAGTCACACAGTCACAGAATAACACAGGCACAGAATCACTCAGTCACAGAATCACTCAGTCACAGAATCACACAGTCGCAGAATCACACAATCACACAGTCACAGAATCACACAGTCACAGAATCACACAGTCACAGAATCACAGAATCACACAGTCGCACGTTCACACAGTCACACAATCACAGAATCACACAGTCACATAGTCACACAGTCACAGAATCACACAGTCACTGAATCACACAGTCACAGAATCACACAGTCACAGATTCACACAGTCACACAGTCATAGAATCAAACAGTCACACAGTTAAACAGTCACACAATCACAGAATCACACAGTCACAGATTCACACAGTCACACAGTCACAGAATCACACAGTCACAGAATCACACAGTCACAGAATCACACAGTCACTCAGTCACACAGTCACATAATCACGCAGACACAGAGAAACAGAATCACACATTCACACAGTCACACATTCACAGAATCACACAGTCACAGAATCACAGAATCACAGAATCACATAGTCACACAGTCACACAGTCACAGAATCACACAGTCACAGAATCACAGAATCACTCTGTCACACAGTCACACATTTACAGAATCACACAGTCACAGAATCACACAGTCTCATAATCACACTGTCACAGAATCACACAGTCACACATTCATAGAATCACACAGTCACTCTGTCACAGAATCACACAGTCACACAGTAAAACAGTCACAGAATCACAGAATCACACAGTCACACACTCACACAATCACAGAGTCACACAGTCACACAGAATCACACAGTTACACAGAATCACACAGTCACACAGTCACAGAATCACACAATCACAGAGTTACAGAGTCACGCAGTCACACAGAATCACAGAGTCAGACAGAATCACACCGTCACACAGTCACAGAATCACACAATCACACATTCACACATTCATACAGAATCGCACAGTCACACACAATCACAGAGTCACGCAATCACAGAGTCAAACAGTCACACACTCACACAATCACAGAATCACACAGTCACACAGAATCACACAGTCACACAGAATCACACAGTCACACAGTCACAGAATCACACAATCACAGAGTCAGACAGTCACACCGTCACACAGAATCACACAGTCACACAGTCAAAGAATCACACAGTCACACAGTCACAGAATCACACAATCACACAGTCACAGAATAACACAGTCACACAGGCACAGAATCACACATTCACCTAGTCACTGAATCACACCATCACACAGTCACAGAATCACACCATCACTCAGTCACAGAATCACACAATCACACAGTCACAGAATCACACAGTCACACAGTCACAGAATCACACAGTCACAAAATCACACAGTCACACAGAATCACACAGTCACACAGTCACAGAATCACACAATCATACAGTCACAGAATCACACAGTCATGAATCACACAATCATGCAGTCACAGAAGCACACCGTCACAGAATCATAGAATCACACAGTCACAGAATCACACAGTCACACAGTCACACAGTCACACAATCACAGAATCACACAGTCACACAGTCACACAGTCACACAATCACAGAATCACACAGTCACACAGTCACACAGTCACAGAATCACACAGTCACAGAATCACACAATCACACAGTCACACAGTCACACAATCACAGAATCACACAGTCACACAGTCACACAGTCACACAATCACAGAATCACGCAGTCACACAGTCACACAGTTACAGAATCACACAGTCAAACAGTCACAGAATCGCACAGTCACACCATCACAGAATCACACAGTCACACAGTCACTCCATCACAGAATCACACTGTCACAGAATCACACAATCACACTGTCACACAATCACACAGTCACACAATCACACAGTCACACTATCACACAGTCACAGAATCACAGAATCACACAGTCATACACTCACACAATCACAGAGTCACACAGTCACACAGTCACAGAATCACACAGTCACACAGTCACACAGTCACACAGTCACTGAATCACACAGTCACAGAGTTACAGAGTCACACAGTCACACATTCACACATTCATACAGAATCGCACAGTCACACACAATCACAGAGTCACACAGGATCACAGAGTCACACAGAATCACACAGTCACACAGTCACAGAATCACACAATCACACATTCACACGTTCATACAGAATCGCACAGTCTCACACAATCACAGAGTCACACAATCACAGAGTCAAACAGTCACACATTCACACAATCACAGAATCACTCAGTCACACAGAATCACACAGTCACACAGAATCACACAGTCACACAGTCACAGAATCACACAATCACAGAGTCAGACAGTCACACAGTCACACAGAATTACACAGTCACACAGTCAAAGAATCACACAGTCACACAGTCACAGAATCACACAATCACACAGTCACAGAATAACACAGTCACACAGGCACAGAATCACACATTCACCTAGTCACTGAATCAGACCATCACACAGTCACAGAATCACACCATCACACAGTCACAGAATCACACAATCACACAGTCACAGAATCACACAGTCACACAGTCACAGAATCACACAGTCACAAAATCACACAGTCACACAGAATCACACAGTCACACAGTCACAGAATCACACAATCATACAGTCACAGAATCACACAGTCATGAATCACACAATCATGCAGTCACAGAAGCACACCGTCACAGAATCATAGAATCACACAGTCACAGAATCACACAGTCACACAGTCACACAGTCACACAATCACAGAATCACATAGTCACACAGTCACACAGTCACAGAATCACACAGTCACAGAATCACACAATCACACAGTCGCACAGTCACAGAATCACGCAGTCACACAGTCACACAGTTACAGAATCACACAGTCAAACAGTCACAGAATCGCACAGTCACACCATCTCAGAATCACGCAGTCACAGCATCACACAGTCACACAGAATCACACAGTCACACAGTCACACAGTCACAGAATCACACAGTCCCACAGTGCACAGTTACAGAATCACACAGTCACACTGTCACACCATCACAGAATCACACAGTCACAGAATCACACAATCACACTGTCACACAGTCACACAATCACACAGTCACAGAATCACACAATCACACAGTCACAGAATCACACAGTCACACAGTCACACAGTTACAATATCACACAGTCACACAGTCACAGAATCACACAGTCACACAGTCACACCATCACAGAATCACACAGTCACAGAATCACACAATCACACTGTCACACAATCACACAGTCACACAATCACACAGTCACACTTTCACACAGTCACAGAATCACAGAATCACACAGTCACACACTCACACAATCACAGAGTCACACAGTCACACAGAATCACACAGTTACACAGAATCACACAGTCACACAGTCACACAGTCACACAGTCACAGAATCACACAATCACAGAGTCACAGAGTCACACAGTCACACCGAATCACAGTCACACAGAATCACAGTTCACACAGTCACAGAATCACACAATCACACATTCACACATTCATACAGAATCGCACAGTCACACACAATCACAGAATCACACGATCACAGAGTCACACAGTCACAGAATCACACAATCACAGAGTCACACAGTCACACAGAATCACACAGTCACATAGTCACACAGTCACAGAATCACACTGTCACAAAGTCACAGAGTCACACAGTCACACAGAATCACACAGTCACACAGAATCACACAGTCACACAGTCACAGAATCACACCGTCACACAGTCACAGAATCACACAGTCATGAATCTCACAATCTTGCAGTCACAGAAGCACACCGTCACAGAATCACAGAATCACACAGTCACAGAATCACACAGTCACACAGTCACACAATCACAGAATCACACAGTTACACAGTCACACAGTCACAGAATCACACAGTCACAGAATCACACAATCACACAGTCGCACAGCCACAGAATCACGCAGTCACACAGTCACACAGTTACAGAATCACACAGTCAAACAGTCCCACAATCGCACAGTCACACCATCACAGAATCACACAGTCACAGAATCACACAGTCACAGAATCAGACAATCACACGGTCACACAGTCACAGAATCACACAGTCCAACAGTCGCACAGTTACAGAATCACACAGTCACACAGTCACAGAATCACACAGTCACAAAGTCACACCATCACAGAATCACACAGTCACAGAATCACACAATCATACTGTCACACAATCACACAGTCACACTATCACACAGTCACAGAATCACAGAATCACAGAATCACACAGTCACACAGTCACACAGTCACACAGTCACACTATCACACAGTCACACAGTCACAGAATCACAGAGTCACACAATCACAGAATCACACAGTCACACAGTCACACAAGCACACAGTCACACAGTCACAGAATCACACAGTCAGATAATCACAGAATCACACAGTCACACAGTTACAGAATCACGCAGTCACAGAATCACACATTCTCATATTCACATATTCACAGTATCACACACTCACACAGTCACAGAATCATACAGTCACCCAGTCACAGAATCACACAGTCACACAGTCACGCAATCACAGAATCACACAGTCACACAATCACAGAATCACACAGTCACACAGTCACACAATCACAGAATCACACAAGCACACAGTCACAGAATCACACAGTCAAAGAAACACACAGTCACACAGTCACACAATCACACAGTCACACAGTCACACAATCACAGAATCACACAGTCACAGAATCACACAGTCACACAATCACACTATCACACAGTCACACACTCAGAATCACACAGTCACAGAATCACACAGTCACACAATCACACAGTCATGGAATCACACAGTCACACAGTCGAATCACAAAGTCACACACTCACAGAATCACACAGTCACATACTCACACAGTCACAGAATCACACGGTCACACAGTCAAACAGTCACAGAATCACACAGTCACATAATCACACAGTCACACAATCACACAGTCACACAGTCACACAGTCACATAATCACACAGTCACATAATCGCACGGTCACAGAATAACACAGTCACACAGTCACAGAGTCACAGAATCACACAGTCACACACTCACACAGCCACAGAATCACTCAGTCACATAATCACACAGTCACAGAATCACACAGTAAACACAGTCACAGAATCACACAGTCACACATTCACACAGTCACACCGTCACAGAATCACACAGTCACAGAATCACACAATCACACAGTCACAGAATCACGCAGTCACACAGTCACACAATCACACAGTCACACATTCACAGAATCACACAGTCAGAGAATCACAGATTCACACAGTCAGACAATCTCAGAATCACACAGTCACAGAATCACACAGTCTCATATTCACACATTCACAGTATCACACACTCACACAGTCACAGAATCACACAGTCACCCAGTCAGAGAATCACACGGTCACACAGTCACCCTGTCACAGAATGACACAGTCTCAGAATCACACAGTCACACAGTCACACAATCACAGAATCACACAGTCACACAATCACAGAATCACACAGTCACACAGTTACACAATCACAGAACCACACAAGCACACAGTCACAGAATCACACAGTCACACAATCACAGAATCACACAGTCACACAATCACAGAAACACACAGTCACACAGTAAAACAATCACAGAATCACACAGTCACAGAATCACACAGTCACACTGTCACACAGTCACACAGTTACACAATCACACTGTCACACAGTCACAGAATCAACGAGTCACACAGTCACAGAATCACACAGTCACAGAATTACACAGTCACACAGTCTCGTAATCACACAGTCACAGAATCACACAGTCACACATTCACAGAATCACACAGTCACAGAATCACACAGTCTCATAATCACACAGTCACAGAATCACACAGTCTCACAAAGTTACAGAATCACACAGTCACACTGTCACAGAATCTCACAGTCACAGAGTTAAACAGTCACAGAATCACACAGTCACTCAGTCACACAGTCAAATAATCACACAGTCACAGAATCACACAGTCACACCGTCACACATTCACAGAATCACACAGTCACACAATCACAGAATCACACAGTCACACAGTCTCACAATCACAGAATCGCACAAGCACTCAATCACAGAATCACACAGTCACACAATCACTGAATCACACAGACACACAGTCACAGAATCACACAGTCACAGAATCACACAATCACAGAATCACACAGACACACAGTCACAGAATCACACAGTCACACATTCACACCATCACAGAATCACACAGTCACAGAATAACACAATCACACAGTCACAGAATAACACAGTCACACAATCACACATCACAGTATCACACAGTCACAGTATCACAGAATCACACAGTCACACAGTCAAACACTCACACAATCACAGAATCACACAGTCACACGGTCACACAGTCACACAATCACAGAATCACACAGTCACATATTCACACAGACACAGAATCACACAGTCACTGAAACACACAGTCACAGAATCACACAATCACACATTCACAGTCATACAGAATCACACAGTCACACACAATCACAGAGTCACACAATGACAGAGTCACACAGTCACACCGTCACACAGAATCGCACAGTCACACAGTCACAGAATCACACAGTCACACAGTCACAGAATCACACAGGCACAGAATCACACAATCACACCGTCACAGAATCACACAGTCACACAGGCACATAATCACTCAGTCACACAGTCACATAATCACACCATCACAC